>CM061542.1:250936918-251426918 GCA_030864215.1 Capsicum pubescens | reverse complement strand
AAGTTCCAAGGTAGTATTAACAGTGGTGGTAAAAATCCTATTTACCAAAAAGGTGGTTGAAACCATCAGGGTGAGTGTAGAGCTAGCAGTGATGTATGCTTTAGATATGGCTAGTCAGGCCATCAAATTTTGGAGTGCTAGGTATTTGCTAAAAAAGGTAGGGATTTGCGCCAACAGGGCCAGTCCTATCAGTCATCAGTTCCAGTAGGCCGCCTGACTTAGAAGGGTACCGCTTTCAGTGCTACTAGTGGTCAGCGTCTAAACAAATTGTATGCCCTTCACTCTCGACAGGATCAGGAAAATTCTCCTGATCTAGTTACTGCTATGCTACATATCTTTCATTTACATATTTATGCTTTATTAGACCCTAGAACATCTCTTTTTTTGTAATCCCTTATAGAGACGTCAACTTCGGAATCGGCCCCAAAATTTTAGTAGAGCCATTCTCTGTGTATACCCCAATGGGTGTCTCTATTGTATCCCAAAAGGTATACAGGAATTGCCTGCCTACAGTTTCCCAGAAAGTCAATTTAGTTAATCTCGTGGAGTTAAAGATAGTGAATTTTGACGTCATTCTCAACATGGATTGGCTCTACTCAGGCTATGCCTCAGTTGATTGCAGAAACAGAGTAGTTCATTTTCAGTTTCCGAATGAACCAGTCTCTAATGGAGAGGTAGTACTATAGATCTTAGGGTTCATCTTGTTTCGTACCTTATAGAGAGAAAGATGATATCCAAGGGGTGTATTTATCATCTTGTTAGAGTCAAAAACTATAATTCTGAGACTTCTAATCTTGAGTCAGTTTTAGTAGTGAGGAAATTTCCAGATGTGTTCCTTGAATATCTTCCTATAGTTCCTCCCGAGAGGGAAATTGACTTCGGAATATACCTTTTTCCAGATACTCAGCCTATATTTATTTCACCATACAAAATGGTTCCAGCTGAACTCAAAGAATTGAAAGAACAATTGAAAGAATGGCTTCCAGATATGGTTGATTTTGGTGTTATCTTGGGTATGGATTGGTTAGATACCTACTATGCTATTTTGGATTGTTATGCCAAAATTGTGACCTTTGCTACTCTGGGTTTACCAAGTTAGCTTGGAAGGGTACTCTTAATTTAGGTCTAGGGGGGAGATATATGTTTTCTACATGCTCACCGCATGGTAGAAAGTGGGTTCTTTTCTTATTTGGCTTATATTCATGATACTAGTGTACTACCTCGAAAATCCAAACCAATATTAGCATCATGTTTCAAGCTCATTCATAGTACATTATCATTGTTTGATAGTTTTATGAGTTAGTTTGAGGTATATTAATGCCTCAAATACTCCCAGCTATTAGATGAATTTAAAATAATCCTTATCGATTGAATTTTTCATAAGAATGTTGCTTTAGTCAACTTTAAATGAGAAAATCTCTTTATCTACTCAGAAATTTTCATATCAATACCCACCAAAGGGTAGGAAATTGAATTAGCTTTCTAACGATACCAATTTCGCACAAATCCAATACTCGGGAGAGAAGTTATGACACTTTTAGTGAAAGTAGCAGCTCAATTCCAGCAGCACCGTGTCGCGCCAATGTGCCATTTCACAATAGTTTATTTCTAGTGAGGCTTCGCGATTGGCACCGCGTCATGCCAAAATGGAAGTTTAAAATTGTCTTTTTTCTAATGACGCAACGCGATAGCACCACATTGTGCCAGAGTGCCAGTTCGAACTCATCAATTTCCAGTGACGCAACGCAATTCCACCGCGTCGCGTCAACGTACATTTTCACACTTTTCCATCGAATACATTTTCATCCAAATTTCAGTGGCTCACCACGATGGCACCGCATTGCGGTGAAGCCCATAAATGGGATTCCAATGACAAAGGTTTAATTATTTCAGGGGCAGTTGGATATTTTTCCATGACCCCAATCAGTCCAAAAGACAAAATTAATGCCCTAAAATCCTACTTAGTCATTATTTTATACAATTCCTCTCTAATAAAGAGCATTCTCTCTCAAATATAAAACCCTAACCTTCAAAATTCAAGATCAAATCTCAAGAATTCACCATAAATTCTCACGAATTCATTAACCCAGGTATGTTAAGTGTTCAGCTATGGGTTCCTTCCAATCATGGAGTCCAAGTATCCTCTTTTAAATTTAAAGTTGTGATCTTTCAAGTTATTATGATTTTAAATTGTGATTTTAACCATGAACTCCCATGAATTGCAATTTTATACCATTTTTACATGAAATTGTTGTTGTTTATCAAAACCCACATGTTCTAATGTTATTATTCACTAATTTAAGGCATGATTAAGTGTTATTTATGTCGAAATCATGCTATTACTCCAAGTTTCATACTATTCCCATGGTTATCTTAAACTATGAATATCAAGTGTTTGATAAAATGCCTACAAAAATGAATATTTGATAAAAGCTTTCATGTTATGCCCTCTAAGCTTAAGTACTATTTTAATATTATTTTTATTAAGTCCTGGGGGTTATGAATACCCAAAAACTTAGTTGTTTACCTAGTCTCAGTATCTTAAGAATAGTTTCAGAATATGTTATGAGCATTATCAGTTCAGTCATTCATTAGAATCAGTTAAACTTAGAATAGTTCAGCATTCCGGGTCAGTTCAGTTGGGAGTAGAATTTAGCACCAAGCGAGTGAATTGATGTTGTCTTCTCCATAAGATAGGCAGAGTCGTTAGTAGAAGTACATGTACTATAGAACTACGTAGCAAGTTTATAATATGAGGATCCACCCACCAGTTTAGACTTAATTACCTTGCAGGGGTCACCCATCAGTTTAGGATTAACACTCTTAGTCCTTCAGGACAATACATCAGTATAGAGGATCCACACATCCAGCTTTAGTACCCGTGTCATGGTACTAACACCCTTCTAACTGGGTTATAGGTTGGACCCCGATTAACTCAAATTGGGGCATGTCGATTAGATGATACCTCCCACAGTCTCAATCCAGTAATCAGTTTAGTAATTCAGTTTAAGTTGCTTGACCATAGAATATAGATATCAGTGATTCAATTTTTAGATTTTAGTATTTCAATATTTACAGATTTCACGTATCCTCAGTATTTATAGATTTTATGTATCCACAATATCTACAGATTTTATGCACTCTATTCAGTACTTCATGTTATATATATATATATATATTTAGACAATTATTATTCATGTTCCTGAAACCATGTATATCAACCTACCTCATTTAGCATACCATTACATTTAAAGTACTGATCGCATATTTTTTTCTTGCGCTATAATGTATCATATCATAGGTTCGAACGCTCAATTCTCTGATCACGTATAGATTTTCCAGATTATCAGCCGTAGTAGTGGTGAGTCCTCATATTTCAAGGACATGATTTATTTAGATCAGATTACTTTATCAGTTTCAGTCATTTCCATCCATTTGGAGTTAGTTGGGGGTTTGTCCCATTATCTCCTCAGTTAGTTAGTAGAGACTTTTTAGACTATTTTAGACAGTTAGTTAGTTTCTCAGATTTCAGTTGTCATTGTCAGACTTTTTATTAGTATTATCAGTTATGCCTTATAGATTTTATCATATTTATTACTTAAAATCTTATGGCATTCCTCAGTTAAATTCCATATATGACCTATTATTATCAGTTTTACTCAGTGCTCACAACAGGTACCAACTCATGGGCTAGCTTGTGGTTCCTCGGGACTGTAAGCTCCGTGTGACTCCCAAGGTGTACTCTCGAGGAATTACAACTAGTCTTGACTCACCACCTATTATGGATTATATTTGGATTGTTCATGAGTTCATAGATGTATTCCCTATGGATTTACTTGGTATACCTCCAGATCAGGATATTAATTTTTATGTTGACATGGAGTTTGGCAAACAACAACAACAATAAGCCCAGTGTATTCCCACAAAGTGGGGTCTAGGGAGGGTAAAATGTACGCAATCCATACTGCTACCTCTAAGGAAGTAGAGAGGTTGTTTCTGATATACCCCTAGCTCAAAATAAAGAATAGTAGACAAGGTCGCAAAGAAACATAAAGAAGGATGGTTGGCATAATAGAAATAAGGAACAAGAAATAATAAAATAGAAATTAGAGAAATACGAAATAAGAGAAATAAGAGCAATACGAAATAAGAAATAGGAAATAAAAAATATGAAATAGGACACCTACCTAGTAGTAACATACACACATAGCCCAAAGACATAGTCATAGGAGTACTAACCAGGCTACACAACAGCTCTCCTAACAAATTGCTATAACCCACACACTCACACTAGCCTTCTACCCTTATCCATGACCTGTACACCTTCCTATCTAGGGTTATGTCCTCAGTAAGTTGTATCTGCTCCATGTCATGTCTAATCACCTCCCTCCATTATTTCTTTGTCCTACCTCTACCCCTCCTAAAGCCATCCAAAAATTAGCCTCTCATACCTACAAATTGGGGCATTCGTGCTCCTCCTCATAATATGTCCAAACCATCCCATCCTTCCTTCTCGTATCTTCTCCTCTATTGGAGACACTTTTTCCTTCTCCTAGATAATCTCATCCCAAAATCTATCCCCTTTAGTAAGACGACACATCCAACGCAACATTCTTATTTACACCACCTTTAATTTTTGAATATAGGAGTTCTTGACTAGCCAACACTCCGCACCATACAGCATGGCCGGATGGATTGCCACTCTATAGAATTTGCCTTTAAGCTTAAGGGACATGGAGTTGGGTACCAAGATTATTTTCATTCCTCCTTATAGGATGACCCTATTTGAGTTGAAAAAATTAAAGTATCAGTTCCAAGATTTATGCAGTAAGAGGTTTATAAGACCTAGTGTATCCCCTTAGGGTGTTCTTTTCTTGTTAATGAAGAAAAATGATGGTTCTATCCAAATATGTAGTGATTATAGAGAGTTAAATAAAGTGATGGTTAAGAACAAGTATCCTCTTCCTCTCATTGATGAAATGTTTTACTAGCTTTAAGGAACTTCAATGTTTTCTAAGATTTATTTGAAACCTGGGTATCACCAATTGAAGATCAGATCTTTGGATGTTCCAAAGATGACTTTTCAGACTCGATACAGTCATTATGAGTTTTTGGTCATGTATCTCAAGTTGACCAATGCCCCACCAATATTTACAGTGTTGATAAATTGGGTATTTTGACTGTATCTCAACTCTTTTGTGATTGTATTTATAGATGACGCCTTGGTTTATTCCAAGATAAGGCTGATCACGTGAAGCATTTGAGGTTTATACTTCAGCGATTGCATGATGAATATATGTATGGTAAGTTCTCTAAGTGTGAGGTTTGGTTGGATTCAATCTGTTTCTTTATTCAGATGGTAACAAAGGATAGTATTATGGTTGATCCAGTGAAGATAATGGTTATTCATGATTGGGATAGACCTACTTCTCCTATTTAAAATTGGTGTTTCATTAGTTAATGGGTTATTATCAATGTTCTGTAGAAGGTTTCTCATTTATTGTGGTTTTTTTGACCAAGTTAACTCAGAAGAAGATTGTTTTTCTATGGTTAGATGTTTGTAACAAGATCTTTCAAAAGCTCAAGAAGTTTTTGATTTTGGATCTTTATTTTAATTTTCCTAAGGCAGCCATGGGTTTTACCATGTTTTGTCATGCTTCTGGTGTTGTTTTATATGTGATGTTGATGCAAGAGGGTAAGGTGATTTCTTATGTCTCTCGTTGGTTGAAGACTTATAAGAATAATTACCCTATGCATGATTTGGAGTTGACAGTTGTAGTGTTTGCTTTGAAGTAGTGGCAACATTACATGTATAGAGTTCATTGTGGCAACATTACGTGTATGGAGTTCCTTGTGAGATTTTCTCAGATTATCATAGCCTTCAATACTTCTTTAATCAGCGAGATCTTAATATGATTCAATTGAGTTGGCTTGACTTGCTTAAAGATTATGACCTCACTATTTTTAATCATCTGGGTAAGGCGAATGAGGTCTCAGATGCCTTGACCAAAAGTCAAATAGTAAAGGGAGTTTAGCTCATCTCTTGGCCCAGGAGTGACCTTTATCCCTAGAGGTTCAATCTTTAGTTAACCATATATTTAGGCTTGATATTTTGACACTCGAACGTATTTTTGCCTTTGTTAATGTTGGGTCTTCTTTGATGGAGCAGATCTGAGCTTATCGATTTGATAATGATAGTTTGAGGGTAATTACAGATAAGGTGTTAAGTGGCAAGGATAAGGCGGCATAACTTGATTTCGAAGGTTTTTTTAGGATTAATGGCTAAGTTTGTATACCGTGTGTTGGTGGATGGGTGAGATTGATTCTGGAGGAGACACACTGCTCCAAATATTCTATCCATCCAGGGGTTACAAAAATGTATCATGATTTGAAGAAGCATTACTGATGAGGTGGTATGAAGAAGGATATAGCAAAATTTGTATCTCATTGATTTTGTTTTAAGCAGGTAAAGGTTGAGCATCTGAGACTGAGTGATTTGCTTTAGAGATTATCCATTCTTAAGCAGAAGTGGGAATGGATAACTATAGAATTTGTGTGTGGGTTGCCTCATACTTCTTTTGGTTCTAACAACATTTGTGTCATCTTATATTGATTGACCATATTAACCATTTCATACCTATTTAGATTTCCATCAGTGCTAAAAGGTTGGATTATATTTATATTAATGAGATAGTGCAGCTTCATGGAGTACCCGTGTCTATAATTTCAGATAGAATCTAAGTGTTCACTTCTAGATTTTAGAGGATGTTTCAGGAAGATTTGAGTACTCAGGTTAACCTTGGGATAACTTTCCACCCCCAGGTAAATGGTCAATCAGAGTGGGCTATTCAGGTTTTTGAAGATTTTCTCTTCATATGTGTTTTGGACTTCAAAGGTTAGTGGGAGCATCTAAGGCTCCAAGTTTCTAATCTCTAGACCTACAAATATATATAGTATGTTGAATTATCTTTCTAACGTCACAATCTCGCCTTAATTCGAAATCATAGTAAAAAGTTATGGCAAATGGGATGAGGAACTATCAAGCTACTAGTGCCAATGAATGTAGCAATAACCTGTAGTCACACACAATAAGTCATAGTATAGACTCGTTGCCATGGCAGTGAGGGACTAAGGATTCCAGACCGGTGATGACAAATCCAATGTACGACTCGTTATTAGTCTAAATGAGTCATTAGGTGGAATCATCATCACACCAATAAAAAACAAAGAAATCAGCTCCTTGACAACATCCCTTCATGACAACTCATTTTCAAACTACATGAGTTTTCAGGAAGGACTCATTTTCCTAATAGTAGGGACCCAAGGCTTAGGTCCTCAAATCATAACCCCGATCCACGACTCATGAACTGACCCAATTAGTCGTAGTCTGAGTCATTATGACTAATTCCTAGAAATTCCTAAACATTTTAAGAAGTGCTTTTTGGTCTTTTCCCATTCTTTAACATTAACCCATGTCATTTATGCTTCCCCAGGGGTGGAATATAAGGCTAATTTCCCCTAAATTCCCCCATTAAGTCATACATTCAATCCACAACAAGAAAAAAGAGTAATTATTCTTCTCCAAAGGCAAGATTAGGGTTCCTCAACTTAAAGAACAAATCCCAAAGAGTTCATCAAATATTGAATCTCCTGGTATGTGGGATTTCATCAATGGATTCCTTTCACCCATTGAGTCCTAAAGATTTCCTCAATTCTAAAGTTTAATTCACCCTTTAATCTTAGGGTTCCATTAAAAGTTCGAGCTCTATAAGTCCTTAAACCATGAATATGTGTTTCCTCATAAGTTTAAGCATTTTTCCTTACTCAGGACCATGATATCTTTTTATATAGTAAATTGTTGATTCTTGGACTTTGGTTATAAAATTCCCTTTTATGATCAGATTTTAAATGATATCATGTTCAGTTACATAGCAGGAGCTGGTGGGTTATGAACACCCAATACCTAGGGACTCATGCATATATCAGTTTACATGTCTTTGAGCACTTCAAATTATCCATTTTTGATATTTTCAGAATATAATCATAATAAACGATTCAATTTTTCATGTAATTCAGTTGGGAGTAGTACTTAGCACCAAGTGTATGTAGGGATGAAAGCTCACCAATCAGTTAGGCTTGAGAACTTTAGTAGAAGTCTCTAAGTTCCATAACTATGGCGCTACTATAGGTTATAAGAGGTAACCCGCTAGTTGAGACTGACACCCTAGTCCTTTGGTGTATCAGTTTAGTGGATCCATGCCAGCCAGTGTCCATACCCTTGGCAAGATACTGAACACTTATCCAAATAGGGTTATAGGTTGGACCCTAATTTGCATAGATTAGGGTATGTCAGTTATTGTTAGCTCCTACTATCCTCAATTCATGTTTTAGCTTATGTTTCGATTCAGATTATGCATGACCTTGTGAATAGTTATTCAGTTTTATTTAGTACATATTTATACTTGGCCTTACATACAGTTCACCATGTTTCATGCATTGATGTTCAACTTAATTAGTTAGCTTTCTCATCTCACATACTCAATATATTTAACGTACCGATCCCATAGTTTACTGGGCTATATTATTTTATAATATAGGTTTGAATTCTCAGTACCTAGATCACAGAGGTCAGGTGGTGGAAATTTTTTTCAGTTCTACTTAAACTCTTTAGCTCCATCCCCATCTTCTGCTAGTGCCTCAGTGCCCAAGTTCAGGCAGGCTACCTGTGATAAAGTACCAAGATCTAAGTCCTAGGGTAGTATGAATAGTATTCTCACTAACCCAGTTTGCAAGAAATATGGTAGGAACCATAAGGGTGAGTTCATGGATGGTAGTGATGCTTGTTTTGGGTGTGGCATGTTAGGCCACAGAGTGAGTGATTGCCAGTGATTGTGTAGAGTGGTAGGAATGATCATCAATAGAGTCAGCCTAACTCTTCAGCAGTTCCAGCAACTCACCCAACTCAGTAGGGTGCCACCTCTAGTGCAACTAGTGGAAAGTGTTAGTGTATTTTCTATGCCCTCCAAACACGACAAGATTATGAGGTTCCTTTTGATATGGTCGCCTATACATTACAAGTTTTTCGTATTCATGTGTATGCATTGTTAGAATCCAAAGCCACACTTTTCTTCATGACTCGCTATATAGCAGTAGATTTTAGTGTCAACCTCAACATCCTTTCAGAAAGCTTAGCAGTTTCTACTCCAGTCGATAGTTCAATCATAGCCAAATGGGTATATAGAAATTTCTCAATCACGGTATCCCATAAAGTTACTTTAGTTGACCTTGTAGAGTTATACATAACCAATTTTTATGTTATTCTCGACATGGATTGTCCCCACTCTTGCTATACCTCAGTTGATTAAAGGAATAGAGTAGTCCGGTTTCACTTTCCAAATAATCCAATCTTACAGTGGAAGGGTAGTACCTCAGTGCCAATATATCGGTTTGTTTATTTCTTTAAGGCAAGAAAAATAATTTCCTAAGGGTGCATCTATCAACTTGTTCGAGTCAAGGACTCAAGTTCAAAAACCCTGAATCTTGAGTTAGTTCTAGTAGTGAATGAATTTTTAGAAGTATTTCCTAAATATTTGTCCAAAATTTCTCTTGACAGGGAAATTGACTTTGGAATATATCTCCATCCAAATACCCAGCCTATTTCAATTCCACCTTATAGGATGGCTTCAGCTAAGATTAAGGAGTTAAGGAAATAATTGAATGATCTCCTAGACAAGGTTTTTATCAGTCCTAATGTCTCTTCAAGGGGTGCTCCAGTTCTTTTCCTATGCAAGAAATATAATTCTCTTAGAATATGCATCGACTACTGTCAGTTGAACAAGGTCACAGTCAATAATTAGTATTCCATCCCCATAATTGATGACCTGTTTTACAAAATCTAGGGTGACATGTTTTTCTATGATAGACCTTACATTCGATTACAATCAGCTTAGAGTCAAAGATTGTGACATTCCGAAGACAACCTTGAGAACTCGATATGGTTACTTTGAATTTGTTGTCATGTATTTTGGACTAACGAATGCTCCTGAAACTTTTATAGACTTGATGAACGAGGTGTTCAAGAAGTACTTGGACATATTCATTATAGTCTTCATAGATGATATCCTCATTTATAGTCAAAGTGAGGATTAACATGCAGACTATTTAAGATTGTCTTGCAGACTTTTAAAGATCACCAGCTATTCGCTAAGTTTAGCAAGTGTGAATTTTGGCTAAAATCAGTAGCATTGCTTGGTCATATTATTTTTGGTAAAGGCATTCGAGTTAATTCTCAAAAGACCTAAGCAGACTGGCCTAGACCCATCTCTCTATCAGATATCTAGAGTTTTTTTAGTTTAATCGGTTGCTACTGAAGGTTTGTTGAAGTATTTTCCTCAATTACTTCTCCCATGTTTAGGCTGACTCGAAAAAAAGTCAAATTCCAATGGTTCAATTCTTATGAGAAGGGTTTTCATGAATTGAAGACTCGACTCACCTCCGCTTTACTTTTGACTCTACAGAGGGTTCAGATAGTTTTGTAGTATATTGTGATTCTTCTGGAGTTATTCTTAGTTGTGTGTTGATGCAGAGGCAAGGTTATAACATATACCTCTAAAAATCTCAAGCCTCATGAGAAGAACTACCCAACTCATGATCTTAAATTGGCAGCAGTTGTCTTTGCCTTAAAAATTTGGAGGCACTATCTTTATGGGGTGTACATTGATGGTGTTAACTGATCACAAAAGTCTTAAAAATATGTTCAACCAGGAAGATCTAAATCTTCATCAAAGAAAGTGTCTAGAGTTGTTGAAAGACTATGTATAAGTGTCTTATACCACCCATGTAAGGAAAATGTTATATCCAACGCCCTTAGCAGATTGTTTATAGGGAGTGTCACTCGCGTTGAGGATTAGAAGAAAGAATTAGTTCGTCAGATTCATCAGCTTATATGGTTGGTATTTCAATTGGTTGATTCAACTGAAAGTAGTGTCTTAGTTCAGAATAGTTTGTAATCTTCTTTGGTTGCTGAGATATAGGAAAAAAAGATAGTGATCCTATTTTTCTTAAGTTGAAAGAGGTGGTTCGAAATCATAAGGTAGAGTTTTTCTCTTAAGGGGGAGATGGCATTCTTCGCTGTCAAGGTAGATTATGCGTTTCAAATATGGATGACCTGAGACATCAAATGTTAGAAAAATCTCATAGTTCTCGGTATTCTATTAACTCAAGGGCCACTAAGATGTACCTTGATTTGCGGGAAGTTTTTTGGTGAAATGGCATGAAAAAGGATATTGCAAAATTCATGGCTAAGTATCCAAATTTGCAGCAGGTAAAAGTTGAGCACCAGAGACCTAGTAGTACTTTTAAGGAATTCAGTATTCATACTTGGAAGTGGTAAATGGTTAATATGGACTTTATTATAGGGTTTCCTCATACTCATCAAAAACATGATTCTATTTGGTTTATCGTGGACCGAATGACTAAGTCAGTCTATTTCTTTCTAGTTAAAACTTTAGATTCAGAAAAATACTATGTTAAACTTTGTCTTAGGGAGTAGGTGTAGTTGCATGGAGTCCCTTTAACTATTAATTCAGATAGAGGTACCCAGTTTACCTTTCAATATTGGATGACTTTTTAGAAAGGTCTGGGCACCTATGTTTATCTCAGTACAACTCTTCTCTCACAGATGGATAGTTAGGCTGAGAGAACCATTCTGGACTTAGAGGACATATTGAGAACATGTATGATTGATTTAAAGGGTATTTAGGATGATCATTTTCCTTTGATTTAGTTTACTTATAATAACAGCTACCAATTTAGTATTAAGATGTCTTTGTTTAAGGTGCTTTATGGTAGCAGGTGTATATCTCCTATTGGTTGGTTCGAGGTTGGTGAAGCTACTTTGATAGGGCTAGATTCAGTGCATAAGGTAATGGAAAATGTTCAGCTAATTATAGAAAGGCTAAAAATAGCCCAAATTCATCAAAATCCCCATGCAGAAGTGAGGAGAATAGAGCTCAAGTTTGATATTAGTGATTTTGTTTACTTGAGGTATCACCCATGAAAGGGGTAAAGAGATTTGGTAAGAAGGGAAACCTCATCCCCTATTATATTGATGCCTATAAGATTTTGAGCCAGTATGGTAAGGTAGCTTATGATTTGGAGTTGCCAACAGATTTAACATCAGTGCATCCAATCTTCCATGTTTCCTTGTTAAAGAAATGCATTAGGGACCCAACATCAATCGTCCCTTTAAAGAGTATAGGTGTAAAAGATAGTCTCTCTGATAAGGAGGTCCCAGTTGGGATCCTTGATTATCAAATTTTTAGTCTGAGAAATAAGGAGGTCACCTTAGTAAAGGTTCAATGGAGAAATCAGTTAGTTAAGGAAGCTACTTAAGAAAAAAAGGCAGATATGATGACCAAGTACCCCCATCTTTTCTATTCAAACTCAGTCCTAACTAGAGGTAATAGTTTCCTTAATTAATTAATTCTTTTATTTCTATCTCAGACCATCCAACTATTTTCATGTCATAGCATCCATTCATGAGCTTAGTTCTGTCCATATATCAGTGATAGATTAGTTATCAGATCATGGTCCAGGTCGTAAGTGTTTAATGTAGAATTCCAGCTTTTCCCTAGATTTTAGCTTTGTTAGTTTTATTCGGGGATGAATGATCCTAAGGGGGAGATATTTTAATATCCCTAGATTTAAATATCTAGACCTAGCAATATATATATGCCATTGAATTAGAAATCCAATGCCGCCTGTCTTGTCGTATCCAAGTCATAGTAAAATATTTTAGCAAATGGACTGAGAAACTGTAAAGTTGCCAATTATAATGACTCTAGCAATGGACCATTGTTATACACAACGAGTCATAGTGTATACTCACTTCCACAGTAATAACGGGCCAAATATTCCATCCTAGTGATGACGAGTTTAGTATATGACTCATTATCAGTCTAAACGATTCATTAGGTGGACTCGTTGTCACACCAGTAAGATATCAATAAATCAGCTCCTTAACAATGACCCTTCATGATGACTCATTTTCAAACTATATGAACTATTAGGAAGTACTCATTGTCGTAATAGTAGGGACCTAATTTTGAGGACCCAACGAGTCTTAGTCTAAATTATTAGAACTGATTCCCCAAAACTCCTAAATGTTTTAAGAATGGATTTTTGATTTTTTCCTATTATTTTAACACCTAAGCCATGTTGTTTTGACTTCCCCAGGGGTGTAATATAAGACTAATTTCCCCCAAATTACCCATTATGTCATACATGCAATCCATAATAAGAAAAAAAAGAAATTATTCTTCTCCAAAGGCAGGATTAGGGTTCCTCAACGTCAAGCATAAATCACAAAGAGTTCATCAAATATTTCATCTCTAGATATATTGAATTTCAGCAGTGGGTTCCTTCCACCCATTGAGTCCCAAAGATTTTCTCAACTTCATAGTTTAATTTACCCTTTAAGCTTAGGGTTCCATGAAAATTGTGAGCTTTATAATTCTTCAATTTAATCCTTAAATTCAACCATAAATATGTTTTCCCCATAAATTTAAGCATTTTTTCATTCTAAGGACCATGATATCTCCTTATATTGTAAATTATTGATTCTTGGACTTTGGTTATGAAATTTCCCATTATGATCAGCTTTTAATATTATCATGTTTAGTTGCATAGTCAAAGTTAGTGGGTTATGGACACCCGATAACTAAGGATTCATGAATATATCAGTTTACATGTCTTTGAGATCTTCAGATTATCCATTGTTGATATTTTAGAATGTAATCATAATGAACAATCAGTTTTTAGTGTCATTCAGTTGAGAGTAGTACTTAGCACCAAGAGAACAGGCTCACCCATTAGTTAGGCTTGATACCTTTAGAATAAGTCCCTAAGCTCCAAAACTATAGGGCCACCATAGGTTATAAGGGATTACCCGCCAGTTGAGGCTAACAACCTAGTCCTTCGGGACATTATTTTAGTGGATCCATGCCAACTAGTGATCCTAACCTTGAAGAGGTACTGAACAACTATCCAACTTAGGTTACAGGTTGGACCCTTATTTTCTCAAATTGGGATATTTCAGTTTTGGTTAGCTCCGACAATCCTCAGTTTATGTTTTAGTTTGTGTTTCAGCTTAAATTATGCATAAACTTGTAATCAGTTATTGGGAAATTTGATTTTTATGTGATTTGATCATTTTACCCCTCCCTATAGTTGTTATATATTTATTTTGGGGTATGGAATGGTTGGCACAGTCTCTAATGCCTGTGGTAGGGTTTGGTGAGAGTTTGGAGCTTTTAGGAGCTTTAAAAGTTTCTAATTTGACTTCAGTCAATAGTTGATATTCTGAGTGTTGAATGAAGGCTTGGACAATTCTATTAAATTTAAAATGTCAAATTGGGTTACTAGTTCATCTTCAAAACCTTTATTTTACATTTTTGATTCTTCATTTGAAAACTAAAAATTTATCTTAAAGGGGTCCTGGGGGCTAATCTATTGAAAACTATCTTTTTCAAAAATTTGACATCACCATTGTGATTAAAACATCAAAAATATCCTAGTAGAATAGTTCTTTTGCATTCATGATATTTTGAAAGAATACCGAGAGGTACATCGACAACTTTGCAAACTTAGCAAAATTATTGATATGCTGATATTTGGTGCAGCCGCTAAAGTGACCAAGGATCGCTTAAGCGGTGTGGCTTTAGCGGCCAAGGATCTCTTAATCACTAGCTGCTTTAGCAAACCAAGACCACTTATGTGGTACCTGCTTTAGCTACCAGACGTCACATAAGTGGTATCCACTTTAGCAGCCTAGTACTACTTTAGAGGTAGCCTTTCAATATATATATAATTTTTTCCGAGTTTTCATCATTTTTGGACCTTAAGCTTTAGGTTTGGGAAATTTTTAGGGGTTTCTTCACCATTTGAGCTTGGATAAGTGTAAGACCCCGCAAAATCCTAAGCTTAACTCAATCCCTAAAAGCTTGCTAAGGGGTCCCAGATTTAGAAAATTCTAGCTAAGTATTCAGACTTAGTATTATTTTGGCGTTCATAAGTTGGCAACGCTATTTCATGACTTATATGAACTTAAAATTTCAATCTTTAGGTTGATTCATGATAAGGAATGTCAGTAGGTATTTTCGAATGAGTTTTGGATTTTTTGGACCTCGTTTGAACCACGTTTTGGAATCCAAAATAGTGTATCGATGCGATCTCGTTGCGGCGCGGTCGCCATCACGTCGATCAATATTTTATTTAGCTTCCAATGGCAATTTCCAGTGAACCAATGCGGACTCGATGTGGTGCATTGGTCATCGCGTCGATGCCAATGACGTGGCGCGGCGGCCTGCACGTCGATGGTTTGATTTTCACTATTTTAAACCCGCGTCCAGAGGGGTAAATTGGTATTTTCCAACCTTATATCATCCCCCAAAACATATCATTAATCTGTACAAGAGGTAAAATATACTAATTCTCTCTAGAATTTATCAATAACAAACTCTGGTTCATCATATTTAAGATCCAAGACTCAAGGTTTCCACCATTATTCTTCAAGAATTCGCCAACTACGGTATGTGAAGTGTTCATCCAAGGGTTCATTCCACCCTTGGAGTCCAAGAAACTCTTTTAAACTTTAAGTAGCTGGAATTTATGACTTCCATGATTGGAATTAAAGTGTATTCATGATTATTATTTGAATTAGATTTCTATTTCATGATTTATTATAAGTTTCATGTGGAATTGGTTATTATGTGTATATATTCGTATGAATCCATATTAAACACCTTGAAAATATGAAATTGGAAGTGAATCATGATGCCCTCTTATTATGTTCATATATTATGCTCACCAAGTGCTTGATTAATTGTTCATGTGAACTAATAAGGGAAAGAAATAATTTCATACTAGCTTATATCCAATTTATACCATGCAGGTGTTTTAGAAAATGTCTCTATGGATACATTATGAACAAGTGTAAATTTTATGCTATACAAGATCATGTGATGCTTTACTTTCCATTCTATCGAATCCTAGGGGTATTTAACACCCAACAATTTTGATGTTTACCTAGAGCAAGTGTCAGATATAGAATAATCTCAGTCATGTCATGATCAGTAGTACTCTAAGTTAGTTACTGGACTCAGGAAAACTTAGTAGACTCTGTATCATTCCAGTCCAGTTCAGTATTCAGTTCAGACCTCAGTAAATTCAGTCAGTTAACAGAATTCAGTAGTATTTCATTATTCAATGAAACTCAGTGAACTCAGTTCAGTTTAGTTACACAGAATAATCAGTAACAATCCAGTCAAGCCTAGTATGACCTAGAAAATCAGTTCAGTGTCTATTCAAATAGGAGTAGGATTCAGCACCGAGTTAACCCAGGGATGGGGGCATTCCTGCCAGCAGAGGGTTTGACCCTTAGTAACAATCCCTGCATTACAGAACTACGTAGCCAGTGTAGGTTGAGATATCTTCCTGCCAGATATTATGAGGGTTGATACATCTCATTCAAGTTTTTCTGCCAGTGAAGATTGATGAAAGAGCTTCCTGTCAGAAAGGGTTAACTCACAGCATATCTTTAACCGTGGCATGGTATTGATACCCTTCCAACTAGGGTTATAGTTTGGAACCAAATCTATGTAGAAAGGGTCATGTCAGTTAGATGATTACCTACCACAGTCTCAGTTTCTGATTCAGTTTCAGTTTAGAACTCAATTTAGTTCTACAGATTTAGGACTGTCAGAAATAGTCACTCAGCTTTGTATGGAACTCATTATAGTTCCACACAATTAAGAATATCAAATACAGTCATTCAGTTATCAGTAATTTAGTATTTAGTGTACTCAGATATCAGTTAATCAGTATTCAAACTCAGTATTTAGTATTATCACAATCTCAATTACAGTTACGTATTCATGCATATACTCTCATCCAGTTATACTCATGTCATTCAGTCAGTATTGTTCATGCATATAAACCCATGCATTTCATCCTACCTCACTTAGCATACCTGTACATTTAAAGTACTGACGCATACTTTTCTCTTGCGCTATGATGTTTTATAGCATAGGTTCAGACACACGGGCTCCCGAGCATCCTAAGCAGTTTAGATCTTCTGCAGTTAGAGTTAGTGGTGAGTCTTCATAGTTTGAGGACATGATTATTCTTTTATCATTTCAGTTTATTTTTGTAGTCGGAGTTAGTTGGGGAACTGTCCCATAAACTTCATATTTCAGACAGTTTAGAGGCTTTTCAGACTAAAGTATTTTCAGATTGATATATCAGTTTTGGTATTACTATACTGTAATTAGATTTATGTCAGTATTGAACCTTATGGCATGTTTGCCACCTAATCTTTGCATATTTCAGTATTATTATTTTACAGTTATTACCGAAGGTACCAGACATGGGTTAGCTTGTATTTCTTCGGGATTATGAGCACCGTGTAGCATCCGGGGTACAGACTCGGGGCATTACAAACTTGGTATCAAAGCCTAAGGTTCAATCGAGTCCTAGGAAGTCTAAAAGTTGTATCTAGTAAAGTCTTGTGCATGGGTGTGTAGTTCACCAAACTTATGTATAGGATGCTACGAGATATTTTAGAAAAAGTTTCTCTTTTTTCAGTATTCATGTCGTACGAGTGAGCATGACCTCCAGTTAAACTCTTTATCCAATCTAAGTTTCTCTTCAATTTATAGAATCTTCCTCCAAAGAGGAATACGGGGAGAAGAATGAGAGACCAGCCAGAACCCCATCCCATCCATCCAGATCCTCTGGATGAACACGTCTCCCACGCTGAGTTTAGAGTAGCTTTCACCACCCTAGCTCATTCTGTGGCATCCCAAAATCAACGTCCAATTATTTTTCCAGCTAACCTAGTGGTCAACGCTGTTACTGCTAGGATTCGAGACTTAACCTGAATTAAACCTCCATCTTTTACAGTGTCTAAGTCAGATGAGGACCCTCAGGAGTTTCTTGATCAAGTGAAGAAAGTAATTGATATTATGGGGGTAAATGTTGTTGAGAGCACTAAGTTGGCCACATATCAGTTACAGAATATGGCACACTTATTATTTAAATAGTGGAAAGAAGAGAGGGTTGCAGATGCAGGGCCCATAGAATGGGAGGAGTTTCCAGTAGTATTTCTGGATAGGTTCTTCCCTCTAGAGTTGAGGGAAGATAAGGTTTTAGATTTTATAAACCTGAAGCAGCGCAGTATGATAGCTCAAGAGTATTCTCTCAAGTTTACTCAGTTATCCAGATATGCCCCGTATGTAGTAGCAGATGGCAGAGAGAAGATGAGTAAGTTTGTGTCTGTGGTGTCCAACAGTATGGTCAAAGAGTGTAAAACCACAATGTTGATTAAGTAGATAGACATATCCAGGATCATGGTCTATGCTCAGTAGATAGAGGAGGCCAAGAATAAAGAGAGGGAGAGGGAGAATAAGAAAATGAGAACCGGTAGTTTCAGTTTCGCTCAGCATTAGTTAAAGGGTGGGAATCATTCTCAGTTCCTCCCAAAATCCTCAGTTCCAGCTCCGTTCTTAGCCAGTGCTCTGGTGACAAAATTTAGAGGTGGAAACAAAAATAGGACGTCAAGCCCCAAACCCTAGGGTAGTGTTAGTAATGCCCGAACCAATCCCCTTTGTCAGAAGTATGGCAGAAACCACAAGGGTATCTGCAGAGCTGGCAATGATTTGTGTTTTTGATGTGGCAAGATAGGATAAAGGGTCAGACAGTGTCCTCAGGTGGGTTCTCAAAGTCAACATAACCTTCCCCCAGCTCAGTTCGATCGCCCAAATCAGCAGGGTGCCGCATCTAGTGACACCAGTGGGCAGCGCCCAAATAGACTCTATGCTCTTCAGTCTGATAAATATCAAGAAACTTTTCTTGATGTGATCACTAGTATGTTACACATTGTCCATTTACATGTCTATGCTTTTCTAGATCTAGGAGTTTCTTTGTCCTTTGTTACTCCATATATAGCAATTGATTTTGGAGTCAATCCTAAATTTCTAGTAGAGCCTTTATCAGTCTCTATCCCAGTGGCTAAATCCATCATAGCCAGGTGGATATACAGGAATTTCTCGGTCATGATATCTCAGAAAGTCACTTCAGCAGACTTAGTTGAATTAGAGATGATCAATTTCGATGTCATTCTCGGCATGGATTAGCTTTATTCCTACTATGCCTCAGTCAACTCTAGAAACATAATTTTCCAATTTTAGTTTCCGAGTGAGCCCATCCTAGTGTGGAGGGGTAGTACTTCAGCACTTAAGGGTCAGCTTATTTATTACATTCGGATGAGAAAGATGATATCTAAGGGATGTGTCTACCATCTCGTTTGAGTCCAGGACTCTAGTTAAGAAACCTCAACTCTTGAATCAGTGCCAGTAGCATGTAAATTCCTAGATGTGTTTCCCAAAGATCTTTTTGGAGTTTTTCCCGAAAGGGAAATTGATTTTGGAATCGATCTTCTCCTAGATACTCAGCCCATAGCTATTCCAACATACATAATGTCACCTGTAGAACTTAGAGAATTAAAAGAATAGTTGAAGGATCTCCTAGATAAGGGATTCATCAGACCTAGTATGTGCCCATGGGGTGCACCAGTTTTGTTTGTGTGTAAGAAAGATAGTTCTCTCATAATGTGTATTGATTACCGTTAGCTAAATAAAGTCATGGTTAAAATCAAGTGCCCTCTTCCTAGAATCGATGACTTGTTTGAACAACTTCAGGGTGCCAGTTACTTCTCCAAGATAGACCTCAAATCAGGCTATTATCAACTTAGAGTCATAGAATGTGACATCCCAAAAACAGTCTTCGGAACTCGATATAGTCACTTTGAATTCTTAGTAATGTCCTTTGGTCTTACCATTTCTCCAGTAGCTTTCATGGACTTGATGAATCATGTGTTCAAGAAGTACTTGGACATATTCATCATAGTCTTCACAGATGACATTCTGATCTACTCCCGCAGTGAGCATGATTATGCAGACCATCTCAAAACAGTGTTGCAGACTCTCAGAAACCATCATCTATTCACCAAATTCAGTAAGTGCAAATTTTGTCTATGATTAGTATCTTTTATTGGCCATATCGTTTTCGATGATGGCATTAGATTTGATCCTCAAAAGACCGAAGTAGTGAGAAACTAGTCTAGACCCATCTCTCCATTAGATATCAGGAGTTTCATAGGGTTGGATGTCTATTACCAATGGTTTGTTGAGGGATTTTCATTTATTGCATCCACTATGTCCAGATTGAATCAGAAGAAAGTCAAATTCCAGTGGTCATATTCTTGTGAAAAGAGTTTTCAGGAGTAGAAAAATTGACTCATTATAGCTTTAGTTTTGACCCTACCAGATGGTTCAGATGGATTTGTGGTATATTGTGATGCCTCCAGAGTTGGTTTTGGTCTTGTTTTGATACAGAGAGGTAAGGTCATAGACTACACCTCTAGATAGCTTAAGCCCCATGAAAATAACTATCCAACTCATGACCTTGAGTTAGTAGTAGTAGTATTTGCCTTAAAGATTTGGAGGCTCTATTTGTATAAGGTGCACATTGATGTGTTCACTAACCATGAGAGCCTACAGTATGTGTTCTCTCAGGAATATCTAAACCTTCATCAGAGAAAGTGGTTGGAGTTGTTGAAGGAATATGACATAAGTGTCCTGTATCATCCGGGTAAAGCCAATGTAGTGACTAATGCTCTTAGTAGGATGTTTATGGGTAGTGTTGCTCATGTTGAGAACAGTAAGAAGCAGTTAGCTCAAGAAGTTCATTATCTTGCCCGACTAGGTGTTCTCTTAGTCGATTCAACAGCGGTAGTTTATGGTTACAAAGTAGTTCAGAATCATCCCTAGTTTCCAAGGTAAAGGAAAAACAGGATAGGGATCCTAATCTAGTGAAGTTGAAATAATCAGTCAAAGATTAAAAGGTAGAGGTTTTCCCCCGAGGGGATAGTGTGTTGTGCTATCAGGGTCGGCTATCTATGCTAGGTGTAGATAACTTAAGGCAGGGAATTCTTACAGAGACGTATGGAGCGCGCTACTCTATTCATCTAGGGGCCACTAAGATGTACCATGATTTATGGGAGATCTATTGGTGAAGTGGGATGAAGAGTGATATTGCCAAGTTTATGGCTAAGTGCTCAATATATCATCATGTTAAAATTGAGCATAAGAAGCCTAGTAGGTCCATGCAGAAGTACAGTATTCCCACTTGGAAGTGGGAAAAAGTGAACATGGTCTTTGTGATGGGTTTGCCTCTATCAGGTTAAAATTGAGCATCAGAAGCCTAGTAGGTCCATGCAGAAGTACAGTATTCCCACTTGGAAGTAGGAAGAAGTTAACATGGACTTTGTGATAGGTTTGCCTCTTACTCATTGCCATCATGATTCAGTTTGGGTTATCGTAGATAGGATGACTAAATCAGCTCATTTCCTACCAGTCCATACCTCTTATTAAGCCCAGGATTATACCAAATTCTATATCAGGGAGTTTGTCAGATTGTATGGAGTTCCGCTGTCCATTATCTTATATAGAGGTACCCAGTTCACCTCTCATATCTGTAAGGCATTCTAAAAGGGTCTTGGTACCTGAGTTCACCTTAGTATAGCCTTTCATCCTCAGACAAATAGTCAAACAGAAGGACTATTCAGACTTTAGAAGATATACTGCGAGCGTGTGCGATTGACTTTAAAGGTAAATGGGATGACCACTTACTTTTGATTGAATTAGCATATAACAACAGCTATCATTCCAGTATTAAGATGGCTCCGTTTAAGGCATTTTATGGTAGGAGATGCAAGTCTCCCATTGATTGGTTTGAAGTGGGTGAGGCTGCAGTGGTAGGGACTGACTTGCTATTTAATACCTTAGAGAAAGTCCAGTTGATTAGGGAAAGGCTTAAGACAGATCAGAGTCGACAAAAATCATATACATATGTACGCAGAAAGGATCTCAAGTTCGAGATTGGTGATTTTGTGTATTTGAAAATCTCTCCTATGAAAGGAGTGAAGAGGTTTGGCAAGAAGGGGAAACTCAGTCCCCGATATGTCGGTCCTTATCGAATTCTCAGCCGATTAAAAAAGGTAGCTTATGAGATTGATTTTCCTTCAGACTTACCTTCAGTCCACTCAGTGTTCCATGTCTTCTTTCTAAAGAAATTCATAGGTGACCCAACAGTCGTAGTCCCTATAGAGGGCATAGATATTCTGAACAACCTCTCTTATTAAGAGATCCCAGTCGAAATCATTGATTATCAGATTCCCAGACTGAGGAACAAAGAAGTCCCTCTAGTCAAAGTTCTTTAGCGGAATCAATCTGTTGAGGGAGCTACTTGGGAAACGGAAGAAGATATGCGAACCAAGTATCCTCACCTCTTCTCCGCAAAATTAGACTCAGCCCAAGGTAACAGTTTTTCCTTAAACTTACTCAGTCCCATATTCAGATATGGCTACCAACTTGGTAGCAATTAATGTTGCATACTCAGTCATGCATTCACCAATCAGTTCAGTCATATACCCATGCATCAGATATGCATGTTCATTATATAAACTCATCTTATCAATACTCCCAGCCATGCATTCATGAATGATGTTCAGTTATGTACGCATGCATTAGATATGCATGTTTAGTATGATAATTCAGTATATCAGTAATCTCAGTCATGAAATCATGCTTTAATTGTGCATGTCAGTGTCTAAATCAAGTTTATTAGTATTCTCAGCTTAGTCAGTTTCATTCGAGGATGAATGTTCCCAAGGAGGAAATATTGTAATACCCCTCAAAATCTAAAGCTTAACTCAGTCCCTAAAAACATGCAAAGGGATCCCAGACTTAGAAAATTCTGGCTAAGCATTAAGACTTAGTACTATTTTGGCCTTCGTAAGTTGGCAACGCTATTTCACGACCTCTAAGACCTTAAAATACCAATGTTAAGATTGATTCATGATCAGGAATGTCATTAGGTGTTCCCGAATGAGTGTTAGATTTTTCGAACCTCGTTTGAACCATGTTTTGGAATCCAAAATAGTGTATCAATGCGATCTCAACGCGGCACACCGGCCATCGCGTCGATCAATATTTTCCTTAGCTTCCAATGGCAATATCCAATGAACCGACAAGGACTAACACAGAACATTGGTCATCACGTCGATGCCAACAACACAGTGTGTCGGCCTGCATGTCGATGGTTCAACTTTTAGTCTTTTAAACCCGCGTCCAGAGGGATAAATGGGTCTTTTCCCACCTTATATCATCCCCCAAAATATATCATTAATCCATCTATGAAGCAAAATATACTCATTCTCTCTAGAATTTATTAAGAACAAACCCTAGTTCATCATATTTAAGATCCAAGACTCAAGATTTCCACCTTTATTCTTCAAGAATTTGCCAACTAAGGTATGTGAAGTGTTCATCCAAGGGTTCCTTCCACCCTTGGAATCCAAGAAACTCTTTTAAACTTCAATTAGTTAGAATTTATGACTTCTGTGAATGAAATAAAGTGTATTTATAATTATTATTTGAATTAGATTTCTATTTCATGATTTATTATACGTTTCATGTGGAACTAGTTATTATGTGTGTAGATTCATATGAATCCAAATTAAATCCTTTGAAATTATGAAATTGGAAGTGAATCATGATTCCTTCTTATAATGTGCATATATTATGCTCACCAAGTGCTTGATGAATTGTTCATGTGAACTAATAAGGGAAAAAAATAATGTCATGCTAGCTTATGTACAAGTTATACCATGCAAGTGTTTGATAAAATGTCTCTATAGATACATTATGAACAAGTTTACATTTTATGATATGCAAGATCATGTGATGCTTTACTTTTCATGTTATTGAGTCCTGGGGCTATTTAATACCCGACAATTTAGTTGTTTACCTAGAGCCAGTGTTAGATACAGAATAATCTCAGTTATGTCATGATCAGTAGTACTCTCAGTCAGTTACAAGACTCAAGAAAACTCAGTAGACTCTGTATCAGTCCAGTCCAGTTCAGTATTCAGTTCAGACCTTAGTAAATTCAGTCAGTTAACAGAATTTAGTAGTATTCTATTAGTCAATAGAACTCAGTGAACTCAGATCAGTTCAGTTAGACAATATAATTAGTAATAGTCCAATCAAGCCTAGTATGAACTAGAAAATCAGTTCAGTGTCTATTCAGATAAGAGTAGAAATCAGCATCGAGTGAACCTAGGGATGGGGGCATTCCTTCCAGCAGAGGGTTTGACCCTTAGTAACTATACTTGTGTTACAGAACTACGTAGCTAGCGTAGTTTAAGATATCTTCCTGCCAGATATTATGAGGGTTGATATATCCTATTCGAGTTTTCCTACCAGCGAGGGTTAATAAAAGAGCATCCTATCAGAGAGAGTTAACTCACAGCTTGTGTTTACCCATGGCACGATATTGACACCCTTCCAACTGGGTTACAGGTTGGACCTTAATCTATGTAGAAAGGGTCATGTCAATTAGATGATTACCTCCCACAGTCTCAGTTTCAAATTAAGTCTCAGTATGGAACTCAGTTTAGTTTTACAGATTCAGGACTGTCAGACACAGTCACTCAGGTCAGTACGAAACTCAATATAGTTCCACTAAATCAGTATATTCAGATACAGTCATTTAGTTATTAGTAATTTAGTATTCATTATATTCAGATATCAGTTAATCAGTATTCAAACTGAGTATTCAGTATTATCACAATCTTAGTTACATTTACGTATTCATGCATGTACTCTTATCCAATTATACTCATGTCATTCAGTCAGTATTGTTCATGCATATGAACCCATGCATTTTAGCCTACCTCTCTTAGAATGCCAATACATTCAAAGGAGATGATGGTATAATATTGGTTGAGGATGCCCTCATTAGGGAAAAGTGGCAGTCCTATTTTTATAAACTTTTGAACGATGAGGGGGACAAAGGTTCTGTGTTAGGAGACTTGGAGATATCTAAGGAGTGTCACAATTATAGATATTGTAGGCGTATCGAGGTTGAGGAGGTCAAGAGATCTATTCATAGGATGTGGTGGGGTAGGGCAATGAGGCCAGATGAGATTCAAGTAGACTTTTGGAAAACCACTAGCGGGGAAGGTCTGGAGTAGTTGACAAAGTTGTTTAACATTATTTTTAGAGCTGCTAAGATGCCTGAAGTATGGAGGTGGAGCAAGATAATTCAGTGTATAAGAACAAGGAAGACATTAAAAGTTGTAATAACTATAGAGGTATTAAGTTGTTGAGTCATACTATGAAGGTTTGGAAAAAGGTGGTAGAGTTGAGGATGAGGAGGATCATGATGATCTCTAAGAATTAGTTCGGTTTCATTCCTGGTCGCTCGACCACTGAAGATATTCACCTTGTGAGGAGATTAGTGGAGCAGTTTTGAGAGAGGAAGAAGGACTTGCACGTGGTGTTTATTGATCTAGAGAAGGCATTTGACAGAGTTCCCAGGGATATTTTTTGGAGATAATTGGAGGCTAGAGGGGTGCCCGTGGCATACATTAGTTCGATTCAGGATATGTATGATGGTGCAAATATTCGTGTGAGGAAGGTAGGTAGAGATTCGTAGCACTTCACAGTTTTGATAGGGTTGCACCAGGTATCGAATCTTAGCCCATTTCTATTTGCCTTGGTGATGGATATTTTGACGTGACATATTTAAGGAGAGGTGTCTTGGTGTATGTTATTTGCAGATGATGTGGTTCTAATCGATCAGACTCGGGATGGAGTTAATGGCAAGTTGGAGATTTGGAGACAGGCGTTTGAATCTAAGGGTTTTTGGTTAAGTAGAACAAAGACGAAGTACTTGGAGTGTAAGTTCAGTAATATGTCGCAAGAAGATGGAGTGGTTGAGAAGCTAGACTCTCAGGCCATCCAGAAGATGGAGAGTTTCAAGTATCTGGGGTCTATAATTCAGGGTAATGGTGAGATTGACGAGGATGTCACGCATCTTATTAGGGCAGGGTGGTTGAAGTGGAGGCTCTCTTCGGGAGTCCTTTATGATAAGAAGGTTCCCTCGAAGCTTAAAGGTAAGTTCTATAGAGTGGTAGTCCGGACGACAATGCTGTATGGAGCGGAGTGTTGGTCAGTTAAGAACTCCCACATCTAAAAGGTGAAGGTGGTGGAGATGTAAATATTGTTATGGATGTGTGGACATACCAGGAAAGATAGGGTGAGGAATGATATTATTCAGGAGAAGGTGGGAGTTGCGTCGGTAGAGAATAAGTTGTGAGAAGTGAGGCTACGTTGGTTCGGGCATGTGATGAGGAGGGGCCCTGATGCTCCAGTGTGGAGGTATGAGACTCTGGCTATGAATGGTTTTAGACGGGCCAGAGGTTGAGGGGGGTGATTAGGCATGATATGGATCAATTAAAGCTTACAGAGGACATGACCCTTGATAGGAAGGTGTGGAGGACGTGGATTAAGGTAGAGGTTTAGGGGGTAGGAGCGCGGCGGTAGTAATAGGGGAGTTCTCCTTTGGATCTGGAGTTTCATATTTGTAGTGTTGGGGCTGTAGTTTTTGGGGTTAGTGGTGTTGGATTTTTTGCATCCCGTACTAGTTTATTATGCGCTTATCTTTGTGTTTGTTATACTGTTAGTTTTTTTTGTGTACCATACTAGTTTGTATCTGCTTACTTTTTATATTAGTTATACTGTTATTGGTCCTAAGCCGGGAGTCTATCAGAAATAGCCTCTCTACTTCTCTTGAGATAGAGGTATGGTCTGCGTACACTCTACTCTCCCCAGATCCCACTAGGTGGGAATACACAAGGTATGTTGTTGTTGTTATTGTATTATTCAGTTATTACAGCAGGTACCAATCATGGGTTAGCTTTTAGTCCTTCAGGTTATGAGCACCGTGTAGCGTCCGGGGTACAGACTCGGGGCATTACAGTAAGCTCCAAAACCATATTTTCATTACCATACATTTAAATATATCATTAGAACACTCTTTAATCTTGGTTTAAAAATGGAATTGTAGAGTTTTGCTGGTAAAATTTGAAAAATATTTTTCTTTGATTTGGACCTTGTTTTAAACTTGTATTCACATAGGTTTTCAACTATATACTCCTATAACCTTGGGAAATGTGTTTCTAAGAAAATTCCAATCTTACTCATTTTATTTTTGAACTCATTTTTCAAATCAATTGTGGAGTCGACCTAAATATGGGCAATACAGATATCATTAGCCTTATTTTAACGAGTAGATTTTATATTTGAATGTTATAGTTGATTTTGAGGTCGTTTGAAAGGGGAAAGCTCCGTGTTGAAGGACTTTGGGCTTGAATTTTGACACTTTGAAGTAGATTATTAATTGACTTTCTTCAAACTGGGTTGGATAGTTTATTAATAAGTAAATATTGTTAAAGGTTGGGAAAAATAACTATGGGATATATTTTCTAGCTATTATATATTGCGTGATGTCTGAGTGGGGGCTTATATTTTGTCTTTGTTGACTTATGATATTATATATTGTGTGTTGCCCGTGTTGCCCATGTAGTGTAAGCTACTACTTAGGAACATTTTCTCTTGCAAGTTACATACTCATACTATTTTCTTTACTTGTATTATTTTCTTCTTTGCTCAGTTGGTCTCTAATACCTATTGAGTATAAGTGGATTAAGCACTTTCGGTGTGGATCCTAGTACGAGTGCAACATACGACGATTGAGTTTGTTCTTGATCAGTTGGAGATTTTGAGGTACTGGCGTGCTCTAGGCTTTCAGAGTAAACTCTAGGCCTAGTCTTATCTTCTTGATGTCTTTGTTTATTTTGAGATAGACTCATGTACTATATTAGATTTTGGTATAGTTTTTAGATGCTCTTGTACCTATGATACCAGTTTTTAAGATGGTTATGTATTTTTTTTTATTTCTACATTCTCTATATTAATGACTTGACTTCATTCTATAAGTCTCATCTTGTTATATTTTATTACTCTTTTTTGAATTTTCTTTGATATGAAAATTGAATTACTTATCAAAACTGGGCTGGGATATGTGCAATCATTTTCTCAATTTTCGGATTGTGACACAATCGCATTGGTAAATTTTGCACCATTATATGTCTGGGATGTTCCCATTTATTTTTAAGCTAAGATTAAATAAAAGAACTACACCAATAATTTATAGAAACCAAATTGTCTTTGAATGTTCTAAACCCAACTCACCTAGGAGTGAGTGGTAAGTCTACTTGCGTTAATGTACTTGGTGCATATACCACATATTTTACTTGGAAATCATGTGAAATGTCTTAACCTCATACAAAAAGATTTTTTTTCTTGTATGTAAACACACACTTGTATTAAAGTTGAATTTATTGCTCCACCAATTTCTGACTAAAATATCTATATTAGTTATAATATTGGCTCTTGATTGGCCAACTCATATAAACTTATTTGAAATATATTTTGAAAACATTTTTAATTTGCTATTTGTAATACTATAAAATAAAGTGTTGGGTTATTTGAGAATTTTGAATATGACTTTTTCAAGTTTCAAAAGAGGTAAACCAAATATGACTTCTTCAATTCGATCCTTTAATTAAGTGGGGTTGAGATAAGATTTTCTTTTGCCCATTTAGAAATAAGGCTTACAAACACAACCTCACTTGGCCCTTCAGCCTCATAAGCCCAATTTCTCAGCACTAGAGGTCAATCCATGAACTTCAAAAATAATTATTGATAAATTTATTAATCTATATTTATAATCTATAATCTATAATTTATAATACATTAAAAGTGTGAAGACCCTTAGAAAAGTGATTTAAACTTTTTGTCCTTCATTAAAATTCCTTACTTTGGACAAAATTGTCTTTTCACCTTTTTTTTCAAATTCTATTATATTAAATATTGACTATAATAATATAAAAAACTAAATGGAGAAGGTTTTTTTCTTATACATGAATTCCTAAATTTATGATCATATTAGGAGTTTCTGTGCGTGTGATTTTTTTCCAAAAATAAAAGGGTTGGTTAATTTTTACGCCTAAAAAAGATTTTATTTTTGTTAAGGCATTGTTTTTGAATGGCTATTTTTGTTAAGGTATTTTTTTTTGAATGGCTAAGTAATAAACTTTTTCCAAAAGAAAAAGAGGTTTTTTTTTTTTGGTTGTTTTTGTTAATTTTTTTTTCCCGGTCTTTGGCTACTTCTTATTTATTCTAATATATGAGAATATGAAAGAGATCTTAACTATCAAGTGTCGTCCTTTTACATTTATAAATAGCTTATGTTATGAGATTTTGTTTTTGGTGCATTGGATTATTGATCATGAAGAACAAGATTTCATTATTGATTAATTTTGAGATTTATAAGATTCGAATTTCTTTTACTATTACATTTTTTTTATTGATCATAAATAACAAATCGTCTTTATATGTTTGTTAGTAACTTATGTTGTGGAGTCGCTAACGTAATTTTTTAATTTGATTTTCAGATTTTAATTTTCTTTTCTATTACGTTGGTTTAATTGATTAAGAATAACAAAAGCTTTTTTATATTTGTAAATAACTATTGTGCTTGAAACTCTCATGCAACTTTGTGGTTTCTATCAGTTTAAGATTTTATTTTCTAATACATTGGGTACATTGATCAGGAATTACAAGCTTTCTTTGTCGAGTAACTTGGTGGTTTCTAGGGGCCAAATTTCTTTTTCTATTACGTTGATTTTAATAATCAAGAATACAATTTTTCTTTCGAATGGTGACAGATTTTATGGTGAACTGATGAAGAAACAATGTGCTTAATCTATCGTGGTTTTTTCTTGTATTAAAAAATGCATACCTTGTTTGGATTAACTTCCATGTCTCTAAGTTGCATCATTTTGTTCTCTCATTCGAATTTTACCTATTATCTTCATTTTTAATGTTTAAATCTTTATGAATATAACAAATTAATCAACTTGAATTTATGAATATAGCTTCAGAAGAAAATTCTCTTATGATATATTAATATAAATGATTATAATATTGATTCAGAATGCTAGAGTTTACTTATGTAGTTGAGATCCACTTATAACCCACTGGTATTAACATTAATGTTTGAAGTCAGAAGCTCAACAAATAAGAAGACAACTGAATAATAACTTGAGTTATTAGTGACAAATAATTAAGATTATATATATTGATGCAACAAGCTTTGATTGAAAAAGTTGTAGGAGAGGAGACATCGATCTCGGGTCTCCTGTGTATTATTTTTCTGGTAATAAGTATATTCATATATTTAATTACCATAGAAATAATGTGAAGTCTCACTTTTATTGTGTATTGAAGGATGAATAGAGAGTTAGAATTTAAGTATAATTTGTGACATTTCTTAAGTTTCAATTTAGATAATGTTTTCATGCGTTCGTGAAAACTTTGATGATAGTTTGGTAATATTTCACTTTGAAGATTTAGAGAGCAAAGTATATCTTTAAATTATTGGAAGATCAAAGAAAATGGAGAATAATACATGTACAAAATTGATTTTATTTTTTTATATATAATTATGTTATTTGACGTGAGATCCACGTGCAAAGAACGTACACTAAACTAGTAAAATAAAAAATACAAAGTAACTAAACAAAAAAAATGAGGAAAAATTATTGTAGTACATTTTATTTTAGTTTAACCATTACATTATTACTTTTATTAGTTAAACAACAAAACAGGAAATTAGGGACTTAAGGTTTTTAAAATCTTTTCCGCTCCTTCCTCAGCCATCGCCTATTGCGCAACTTTTCTCATCTCTTCGTCCAGATTTCGCTAGTTCTTTGAGGTGGTTTCTGTGTTGCAATCAAGAAGAATGGTTGAGTATTATTAACAAGGAGTATGATTGTGATGGAGATTGATTGATAGTAATTAATACCGTATACACCTACAATTAAAGTGAAGACTTATAATAGTTGGTGTTTGTCTAGTAATCATGTTATTTTTATTTATCATATTTCTGGTTACTTTTATTAATTTTAAAGTGCTAATTCATTTCAACCCGTGGCCCGCTTAAGGCTGGAATGATTGTATTTTGAAGGTCTTTTAGTTAAAAGGATCAGCCCGTCCTAACCAGCTTAACTCTCTAGCTCGCTGAGGTAGAGTTGGGTTAGGTTGGGCCAACTCGCTTCGATAGCTCTATTCATGTAGAAAGTTGAAAGATAAAAAAAAATTATCATATCTGCAAGAAATAAATTTAAACTCGATTCACCTAAATATGTCTAAATTCAATGAAAGTACGAACAAAGACCTTTTAAACAACACTAGTTATTTAATATGCCAAAAATGCCAACTAAAAAATTTAAAAAGGCAATTGAACCAATAAAAACACCATTCTAAAGACAAATGAATATCACATCTCTTTTCTTATGGCATCAATTTTCTCCCTAGCCTCTTGGTTGAAATTTTGAAATCCAAAAAATTCATCCACAAATAGAACTTGGTGGGCCAAATCTAGTTCTTGTTGGGCAATGAGAAGGTCCATCTCTCATTTCTGCCTCTTCTCGAGGAAATCAAGGTACAACTTAACTTTTGCATTTAAGATTTTTTTTTGCAGCTGTAAAAAAATCTCCTATTATTAGTAAATATGTAAATAAAATCAATTAGTAAAAATAAAGACAAAGTGTAAAAAATAACCTGTTGGGTGAAAGATAGACGGATATTATCAGTAGTATTGCTGGAGTCCATAGTCACTGTAATTGATATTAAACAATGGTGTGACAAAACTGTATAACTAGGAATGTATTTATAGCAGTTGTGAATGGCTAATTATTTATATTAGGCTGAATACATATACAGGCCCCTCAACTATTCGACTTTTTCTGTTTAGACACCTCAATTAAGTCATGTACCTATTGAACCCTTTACTCCTTCACAAAATGTGTTAATTGGGTCCAATCGCTGACGTGGTGCTGATATGGCGTGGCATGTGTCATACACTCTCCTTTAAGAGAGTCAAAAACCATAATTAATTAAAAAAATTAAATATAAAAAATTTCAACCAATAAAAAAGAACACATAAAAAGAATTTAAAAAAACACATAAAAGTAATTTAAAAATAGCTATCATCTTCTGCTCCATTATTCTTGCCAAGCTTCCATATCTTCCTTTCCATAAACTTTAAACATAGTAATAGTAAAAGTTATTTGTTAGTACTTGGATACTTCTAACAATTAGCTCATTGGCCTATTGAACAATTGGGTGCACACTTTTCGTTTTTCAAAGATCCTGTAAACGAATTGCCGGAGAGATCAAAGATACTCAAATTGGGAAATGACAATTTCTTTTTAAAAGAATACACACTTAGAGGGGCCCACAGAGAATTATACACACATCTACATATATACTCCTTTTTCCATTGAACAGAGGGGATACACACACATTCCTCACCATGAAAACATACTAAAAACACCCAACACACGGATTCTCTCTTCTACACAACACACACACAGAATTGATATCTACATACACATCAAAAAACACACAGTCCATATACTTACACAACTCATAGAACCCACACAACTCATAACACATGTAGCTACACACATACGATACACACAGAATAATCGGAGAGGAGAAAGGGGAAAAATCAGTAGCAAAGGAGTAGGAAAAATAGGAATTTGGAGAAAACAGTAGAGAAACTGAGAGAACAAAGAGAAAGAAGGTGTGAGGAAGAGACAATCGATGGATAAACAGTGAACGGAGGAGAAAGATACGAGAGAGATAAAAGAAAAAAAGGGAGAGAGGGGGAGAGAAAATGATCGATGAGGTCAGAAATTTGATCCGTCTTTCTTTAATTTCCTCCGTCGCTAAGCTCGTCAGAGATCCGACGAAGTGAAAGCAGCGACCCATCCCCATTAATGATAAAACTCTCATCAGAGATTATGAACGGGTTCTGTTGGTCATCTGATTGTGTTATAAGATAAATCTATAAATTTAAGGTAACTCAATTTGCAAAGGGAGGACAGTAGAGATTCACTGAGTGAGTTTATTTGAAGATCAATAAATACTAGTGCCTGCCATGATAGATGGTCCATATCCAACAAAATCTAGCTTTTTCCTTCCCTGACTGTCCTTCTTCCGATTACAAATAATCCATCTTCAATTATCTAAATTCAAATATCCAAAATACACTAATTCATTTGAAATTATTGTTGGGTAATGTTTTGGTGGAGAAATAAAGGAGTGAAGTGAAGATAGGGAAGATGGATATTATTGGGTATCGATGGAATCGAAGTGCTTCAATGGTGGGGAAAGGGGTATCGGAAGAGGAAAAATATACTTTGTTTTTACATTTTTGTTATGCAAAGATAGGGAAAGGGGTGTTTGGAAGAGAAGGGGGGAGGGGGTTAGTTAGGATTGGGTAGTGCTGAACTGGGGGGGGGGGGGTTATTAATATTTTTTTTAATTTAAATTTAATTATATTAAAAACTTATTTTTATAATTATTTTAAATTAAAATATCACATGTCGTTATTTAATTTTTCACTTTGCCATATCATTGACGTGTGTATTATAAGCATTTTAGATTTTTTGCCACGTCAGCAAATTGGGTTCAATTGAAACCATTTGTGAAGGAGTAAAGGATGCAATAGGTACATGACCTAATTGAGGTGCCTATACAGAAAAAGTTGAATAGTTAAGGGGCCTGTATATGTATTCCGTCTTTATATTATTACCTATTTGGCTATGGGTGTATCTATATTATTACCTATAAAATTGCATAAAAATGTCTATTTTCTATAGTTTTTGAACATTCAATGATCCACTGATTTTAATCAGTTAAAGTTCAGTCAATTCGCCTAGTTGAAAATCTTACATGTAAAATAAAATATATATATATATATATATATATATATATATATATATATATATATATATATATATATATATATATATAGTGAGTCAGTTACCATTCTTATGAGGGCCTTATTTAGGATATTATTAAAAAGGTTACTTGCAGTTTTCTTATAAGTAATTTGATAAAATAAGTATTTGGATAATGAAAACATTAACAAATTTATAGTGTAGAATATTGAAAATGAGAACTTCTTGATTTTATGAATTTTTTGATGAAATTCTTTTATTTAATACTTTCAGTGAGTAGAATTTAATTAAATAACTTTGGTTTTATGTAATACACACCACTTGAAGTTTCAATCTCCCACCATTTATATAAGGCATAATTAAAGAGAATGACTATTTAGTCATTTTTAACAAGCAAAATTGACCCAATTTAAATTTACTATTCTATTTGTTCATTCGACGATCTTATCTTCAACAGACAATATATTTTGCCCTTTTTCCTATTGACCTACAAATAGATGTGAAAATTGTTGGTAACGGGTAACAAAGCTTCATTTGTTCAAATAGGTTATACAATATATGGGTAAATATTTATATTATCAATTTTAATATGATATTCCTATTCTTGCCTGTTTATCACCCAAGTACAAACAGAACACCCTTTTGAAACCCATATGATTTTAGTTTTTCTATTGAAGAATTTCGAAGCTCAAATTTTAAAAATCAATCTGTTGCAATGTCATTATCCAAATTATTGGATTGTAAGGATACCTATTAGAATCCACCTAGACAAGAGAATCCTTTACCACCCTTTGAACATGAGATGCTGAAGTCTTAAGATGAGAAACAAAATACCAAATTCTTATTATAACAAATTTTTGCATGCTTAAAATACAATCAGCGAAAAATTTAAATTACCTAACGACCTAGTATAAAAAGGTTCAAGAACTTCTAAGTAGATAAGATAGAACACAACTTCCATCATGAATGAAAAGGGTAGAAGCTACAGGAGATCACTATCCACCTCAACTATAAAACTTAAATTGATCCTGCAACCAGACTAGACCCAAAAAAAAAGTATAGCAAGAGTAGTATCACTACAAATAATACATACTGGTTTGATTACGTAATCACAATATAGAAATCACAAATAGAAAGCATGACAACTTATATAACACTTTAATTCGTACACCTTCATCCACTTATACTACCTGATGTGTCGTAGAAATATAGCACTTTCGATGCTTAAAACCATGAATTTATGCGTGAACTTAGAATATTTTGTTAGATATGATGCAATTTGGTTTATATTACAAGTAAATTAGTTCTACTAAAGTGTTTGAAAGAAAAGAGAATAAAAAGACCTAGAAAGGATCAATTCTAATCAAGGTACGAGTCTGTTATCAAATCGTAAGCACTCGATACTACTCGTATGCTGAATCGTATACACAACAGGACCAAAAGCCAATCTGAAAAGCTAAGTATGAGAAAAATACAACTCAATTATATAAGTCGTAATCCAGGAAATGAGTTGTACAGAGAAGTCGTAAGCATACCAGAACCTAATCTACCACCAAAGAATAGAACTCTCAGAAGTATACGAGTCGAAAGTCTAAGTACGACTGATATAGGTTTATATGATATTAATGATGTCTTACATGCATATTTTTTTCAATGGTATCCAACTAGAACTGATATCCTGAATTATTGACATATTGAGTTGATTTCTGAGCTCACATATATACATATTGAATGGATTTGATATTTCATACTAATTTGATCATGAAAATTATATTCTCATTTTATATATACATATTTATGAGATATCGGTACCATTGAGGCACATTAATTTTTTAAAAAAATGAGACTTTTTAAAATCTTCTAAATCAGGGGATGTGCCTATATGGTAGATTGAGACTGGTGAAAATTTGAGAAAGTATACGAGTTTCGAAAACCCCATGGCTCCTATTTAGGAAGAATTAAGGCTCTACAGATAGATGTATACATAAATTCATGGGATGACTGTCAATTATTCAATGTATCATACATTGTATTTGCATACCATGTGTTGTTCTTATGTGTTACTTTACATTTAATTAGCTTCTATATATATTTTCGCGTATGTCTATGCCTTTTGATAAGTGTGTGTGTCTATATATATATATATATATATATATATATATATATATATATATATATATATATATTTATATTAATATATAAATATATAAACTGCTAGTGAAAAAGGTGTAAGCTATTACTTAGGAATACTTCCGCTTGCAAGTTACATACTCGTAGTATTTTCTTTACTTGTATTATTTTCTTGTTTGCTCAGTTGGTCTCTAATACCTATCTAGCATAAGTGGATAAAGCCCTTTCAGTGTGGATCTTAGTACGAGTGCAACATACGGTGGTTGAGTTTGTTCATGATTAGTTGGAGATTTTGAGGTACTGACATGCTCTAGGATTTCAGAGTAAGTTCTAGCCCTCATCTTATCTATTTGATGTCTTTGTTTATTTTGAGACAGACTCATGTACTATATCAGATTTAAATATAGTTTTTTTATGCTCTTGTACCTATGATACTAGGTTTTAAGATGGTTATGTATTTGTTTTTATTTTCGCATTGTCTATATTGATGACTTAACTTCATTCTAGAAGTTTCATCTTGTTATATTTTATTACTCTTTTTCGAATTTTCTTTGATATGAAAACTTGAATTACTTATCAAAACTGGGCTGGGATATGTGCAATCATTTTCTCAATTTTTGAGTTGTGACACAAGCGCATTGGTAAATTTTGCACCATTATGTGTTTGGGATGTTCCCACTTATTACTAAGCTAAGATTTAATAAAAGAACTACACCAATAATAGATAGAAACCAAATTGTCTTAGAATGTTCTAAACCCAACTCACCTAGGAGTGAGTGCTAAGTCAGCTTGCGTTAATGTACTTGGTGCATATACCACATATTTTACTTGGAAATCATGCAAAATGTCTTAACCTCATACAAAAAGATTTTTTTCTTGTATGTAAACACACACTTAAATTAAAATTGAATTTATTGCTCCACCAATTTCTGACTAAAATATCTATATTGGTTATCATATTGGCTCTTGATTGGCCAACTCATACAAACTTATTTGAAATATATTTTGAAAACATTTTTAATTTGTTATTTGTAATACTATAAAATAAAGTGTTGGGTTATTTGAGAATTTTGAATATGACTTTTTCAAGTTTCAAAAGAGGTAGACCAAATTTTAAAGTGAGGCTAGCCAATCCAACCCTTTAATTAAGTGGGGTTGAGATAAGGTTTTTTTTTGTCCATTTAGAAATAAGGCTTATAAACACAGCCTCACTTGGCCCCTCAGCCTCATAAGCCTAATTTCTTAGCATTAGAGGTCAATCCATGAACCTCAAATATAATTATTGATAAATCTATTAATCTATATTAATAATCTATAATATATCAAAAGTGTAAATACCCTTAGAAAAGTGATTTAAGTTTTTTGTCCTTCATTAAAATTTCTTACTTTAGACAAAATTGCCTTTTCACTTTTTTTTTTAAATTCTATAATATTAAATATTGACTATAATAATATAAAAAACTAAATGGAGCAGGTTTTCTAATTATACATGAATTCCTAAATTTAGGATAATATTAGGAGTTTCTGTGGGTGTGACTTTTTTCCAAAAATAAAAGGGTTGGTTAATTTTTTCACCAAAAAAAGATTTTATTTTTGTTAAGGTATAGTTTTTGAATGGCTATTTTTGTTATGGTATTGTTTTTGAATGGCTACGTAATAAACGTTTTCCAAATAAAAAAAATGTTTTTTTTTTTTTTGTTAAGCTTTTTTTTCCGGTCTTTGGCTACTTCTTCTTTAATCTAATATATGAGAATTTGAAAGAGATATTAACTATCAAATGTCGTTCTTTTAAATTTATAAATAGCTTGTGTTATGAGATTTTGTTTTTGGTGCATTGGATTATTGATCATGAAGAACAAGATTTCATTATTGATCAATTTTGTGATTTATAAGTTTCGAATTTCTTTTTCTATTACATTTTTTTTATTGATCATAAATAACAAATTCCCTTTATATGTTTGTTAGTAGCTTATGTTGTTGAGTCGTTAACATAATTTTTTAATTTGATTTTCAGATTTCAATTTCCTTTTCTATTACGTTGGTTTTATTGATTAAGAATAACAAAAGTGTTTTTATATTTGTAAATAACTTTTTTGTTTGAAACTCTCATGCAACTTTGTGGTATCTATCAGTTTAAGATTTTCTTTCCTATTACATTTGGTACATTGATCATGAATAACAAGCTTTTATTGTCGAGTAACTTGGTGGTTTCTAGGGGTCAAATTTCTCTTTCTATTACGTTGGTTTTGTTGATCAAGATTACTATTTTGCTTTCTGATGATCACAGATTTTATGGTGAACCGATAAAGAAACGATGTGCTTAATCTATCTTGGCTTTTTTTTATATTAAAAAATGCATACCTTGTTTGGATAAACTTCCATGTCTCTAAGTTGTATTATTCTGTTCTCTCATTCGAATGTCACCTATTATCTTCATTTTTAATGTTTAAATCTTTATGAATATAACAAATTAATTAACTTGAATGTATGAATATAGCTTCAGAAGAAAATTCTCTTTTGATATATTAATATAAATGATTATAATATTGATTCAGAATGCCAGAGTTTGATTATACAGTTGAGATCCACTTATAACCCACTGGTATTAACATTTATGTTTGAAGCCAGAAGCTCAACAAGTAAGAAGACAACTGAATAATAACTTGAGTAATTAGTGACAAATAATTAAGATTATATATATTGATGCAGCAAGCTTTGATTGAAAAAGTTGTAGGCAAGAGGATATTGATCTCGGGTCTCCTGCCTATTATTTTTTTAGTTATAAGTATATTCATATATTTAATTACCATAGAAATAAAGTGAAGTCTCACTTTTATTATGTATTGAAGGATGAAGAGAGAGTTAGAATTTAAGTATAATTTGTGACATCTCCTAAGTTTCAATTTAGATATTGTTTTCGTTCGTGAAAACTTTGATGATAATTTGGTAATATTTCACTTTGAAGATTTAGAGAGCAAAGTATATCTTTAAATTATTGGAAGATCAAAGAAAATGGAGAATAATACATGGAAAAAATTCATTTTATTTTTTTATTTATAATTATGTTATTTGACGTGAGATCCACGTGAAAAGAACGTACACTAAACTAGTAAAATAAAAAATACAAAGTAACTAAACAAAAAAAATGAGGAAAAATTATTGTAGTACATTTTCTTTTAGTTTAACCATTGCATTATTACTTTTATTAGTTAAACAACAAAAGAGGAAATTAGGGACTTAAGGTTTTTAAAATCTTTTTCGCTCCTTCCTCAGCTATCGTCTATTACGCAACTTTCCTCATCTCTTCTTCAAAATTTCGCTTTTTCTTTGAGGTGGTTTCTGTGTTGCAATCAAGCAGAATGGTTGAGTATTATTAACAAGGAGTGTGATTTTGATGAAGATTGATTGATACTAATTAGTATCGTATACACCTACAATTAAAGTGAAGACTTATAATAGTTGGTGTTTGTCTAGTAATCATGTTATTTTCATTTATCATAATTCTAGTTACTTTTATTAATTTTGAAGTGCTAATTCGCTTCAACTCGTGGCCTGCTTAAGGCTGGAATGGTTGTATTTTAAAGGTCCTTTAGTTAAAAGAATCAGCCTGTCCTAACTAGCTTAACTCTCTAGCTCGCTGAGGCAGAGTTGGGTTAGGTTGGGCCAACTCGCTTCGATAGCTCTATTGACGTAGAAAGTTGAAAGACAAAAAAAAAGATTATCACATCTGCAAGAAATAAATTTAAACTCGATTCACCTAAATATGACTAAATGCAATGAAAGTATGAACAAAGACCTGTTAAACAACACTAGTTATTTAATATACTAAAACTGTCAACTAACAAATTTAAAAAGACAATTGAAACAATAAAAACACCATTCTAAAGACAAACGAATATCACATCTCTTTTCCTATGGCATCAATTTTCTCCATAGCCTCTTGGTTGAAATTCTGAAATCCAAAAAATTCATCCACAAATAGAACTTTGTGGGCCAAATCTAGTTCCTGCTTGGCAATGAGAAGGTCCATCTCGCATTTCTGCCTCTTCTCGAGGGCATCAAGGTACAACTTAACCTTTGCATTTAAGATTTCCTTTTGCAGCTGTAAAAAAAACTCCTATTGTTAATAAATATGTAAATAAAATCAATTCATAAAAATAAATACAAAGTTTAAAAAATAACCTGTTGGGTGAAAGAGAGAGGGATATTATCAATAGTATTGTTGGAGTCCATAGTCACTGTAATTGATATGAAACTGTGGTGTGACAAAACTGTATAACTAGGAATGTATTTATAGTAGTTGTGAATGGTTAATTATTTATATTTTTACCTATTTGGCTATGGGTGTATCTATATTATTACCTATAAAATTGCATAAAAATGTCTATTTCCTATAATTTTTGAACAGTCAATGATCCACTCATTTTAATCAGTTAAAGTTCAGTCAATTCGCCGATTTGATAATCTTACATGTAAAATAATATATATATATATATATATATATATATATATATATATATATATATATATATATATATATAGAGAGAGAGAGAGAGAGAGAGAGAGAGATATAGATAAATAGCGAATTAGTTACCATTCTTATCAGGGCCTTATTTATGATATTATCAAAAAAGTTACTTGCACTTTCCTTATAAGTAATTTGATAAAATAAGTATTTGGATAATGAAAATATTAACAAATTTATAGTGTAGAATATGCAAAATGAGAACTTCTTGATTTTATAAATTCTTTTATGTAACACTTTCAGTGAGTAGAACTTAATTAAATAACTGTGATTTATGTAATGCACACCACTTGAAGGTTCAATCTCCAGCAATTTATATAAGGCATATTTAAAGAAAATGACTATTTAGTCATTTTTATCAACAAAAATTGACCCAATTTTCATTTATTGCTCTATTTGGTCATTCGACGATCTTATCTTCAACAGACAACATTTTTTGCCCTTTTTCCTATTGACCTACAAATAGATGCGGAAATTGTTGGTAACAGATAACAAAGTTTTATTTGTTCAAATAGGCTATACAATATATGGGTAAATATTTATTTTATCAATTTTAATATGATATGCATATTCTTGCTTGTTTATCACCCAAGTACAAACAAAACATCCTTTTTAAATCCACAAGATTTCAGTTTTTTCTATTGAAGAATTTTGAAGCTCAAATTTTAAAATTCAATCTGTTGCAATGTCATTATTCAAATTATTAGATTGTGAGGATACCTATTAAATACACCTAGACAGGAGAATCCTTTACCACCATTTGAACATGAGATGCTGAAGTCTTAAGATGAGAAACAAAATACCAATTCTTGTTATATCAGATTTTTACAAGCTTAAAATATAATCTATGAAAAATTTAAACTACCTAAAGACCTATTCTAAAAAGGTACCAAAATTTCTAAGTAGATAAGACGGAACACAACTTCCATCATGAATGAGAAGAGTAGAAGCTGTTGGAGATCACTATCCACATCAACTATAAAACTTAAATTGATCCTACAACCAGACTAGACCCAAAAAAAGTATAGCAAGAATAGTATCAATACAAACAATACGTACTAGTTAGATTACGTAATCACAATATAGAAATCACAAATAGAAAGCATGACAACTAATATAACACTTTAATTTGTACACCTTCGTCCACTTATGCTACCTGATGTGTCGTGGAAACATAGCACTTTCGATGCTTAAAACCATAAATTTATGCGTGAACATAGAATATTTTGTTAGATATGATGCAATTTGGTGTATATAACAAGTAAAACAGTTCTACTACAATGTTTGAAAGAAAAGAAAAGAAAAAGACCTAGAAAAGACCAATTCTGATCAGGGTACGAGTCGGTTATCAAGTCGTAAGCACTCGATATTACTCGTATGCTGAATCATATACACAACAGGACCAAACGACAATCTAAAAATCTAAGTATGAAAAAAATAAAACTCAAGTATCCAAGTCATAATCCAAAGAATGAGTTGTACAGAGAAGTCGTAAGCATAACAGAACCTAATCTACCACCAAAGAATAGAACTCTCTGAAGTCTACGAGTCGGAAGTCTGAGTACGACTCATATAGGTTTATATGATTTTAATGATATCTAACATGCATATTTTTTCAATGGTTCCCAACTAGAACTGATATCCTGAATTATTTACATATTGAGTTGATTTCTGAGCTCACATATATACATATTGAATGGATTTGATATTTTCATACTGATTTGATCGTGAACATTATATTCTCATTTTATATATATATATTTATGAGATATCGATACCATTGAGGAACATTATTTTTTAAAGAAAATGAGACACTTTTTAAAATCTCCTAAATCTGGGGATGTGCCTATCTGATAAATTAAGACATGAGATTGAGATTGGTAAAAATTTGAGAAAGTATATGGGTTGTGAAAACCCCATGGCTCCTATTTTGGAAGAATTGAGGCTCTACAGATGTATACATAAAGTCATGGACGACTCTCAATTATTCAATTCATCATACATTATATTTGCATACCATCTGTTATTCTTTTGTGTTACATGATGTTTAATTAGCTTATATATATATTTCTGTGTATGTCAATCCCTTTTGATATGTGTGTGTGTGTCTATATATATATATAAATTGTTAGTGAAGAAGGTGTAAGCTACTACTAAGAAACATTTTCACTTGCAAGTTACATACTCATAGTATTTTCTTTCCTTATAATATTTTCTTCTTAGCTCAGTTGGTCACTAATATCTATCGAGTATAAGTGGATTAAGCCCTTTCGGTGTGGATCCTTGTATTAGTGCAACATACGGTGGTTGAGTTTGTTCTTGATCAATTTGAGATTTTGAGGTACTGGCGTGTTCTAGGCTTTCAGAATAAGTTCTAGGCCTCATCTTCTCTACTATCTTTGTTTATTTTGAGACAGACTCATGTACTATATCAGATTTGAAAGTAGTTTTTAGATGCTATTGTACCTAAGATACCAGGTCTCAAGATGGTTATGTATTTTTTTTTGGATTTCCGCATAGTCTATATTGATGACCTGACTTCATTCTAGAAGTCTCATATTGTTATATTTTATTACTCTTTTTTTAATTTACTTTGATATGAAAACTTGAATTGGATATATGCAATCATTTTCTCAATATTTGGGTTGTGACACAATAGCATTGGTAAATTTTGCACAATTATGTTTTTGGGATGCTTCCACTTATTTCTAAGCTAAGATTAAATAAAGGAACTACACCAATGATAGATAGAAACCAAATTGTATTAGAATGTTCTAAGCCCAACTCACCTAGGAGTGAGTGCTAAGTCAGCTTGCGTTAATGTACTTGGGGCATATACCACATATTTTACTTGGAAACCATGCAAAATGTCTTAACCTCAAACAAAAAGATTTTTTTCTTGTATGTAAACACACACTTATATTAAAATTGAATTTATTTCTCCACCACTTTATAACTAAAATATCTATATTAGTTATAATATTGTCTCTTGATTGGCCAACTCATATTATAAACTTATTTGAAATATATTTTGAAAACATTTTTAATTTGTTATTTGTAATACTATAAAATAAAGTGTTGTGTTGTTTGAGAATTTTTAATATGACTTTTTCAAGTTTCATAAGAGGTAAACCAAATTTTAAAGTGAGGCTAGCCAATCCAATCCTTTAATTAAGTGAGGTTGAAATAAGATTTTCTTTTGCCCATTTAGAAATAAGGCTTCTAAACATAGCCTCACTTGGCCCCTCAGCCTCATAAGCCCAATTTCTCAGCATTAGAGGTCAATCCATGAACTTCAAAAATAATTATTGATAAATCTATTAATATATATTTTTAATCTATCTATAATATATTAAAAGTGTAAAAATCCTTAGAAAAGTGATTTAAACTTTTTGTCCTTCATTAAAATTCCTTACTTTAGACAAAATTGTCTTTTCAGCTTTTTTTAAAAAATTCTATAATATTAAATATAGACTATAATAATATAAAAAACTAAATGGAGCAGGTTTCTACTTATACATGAATTCCGAAACTTATGATCATATTAGGAGTTTCTGTGTGGGGGACTTTTTTTCAAAAATAAAAGGGTTGGTTATTTTTTTCCCCTAAAAAAGATTTTATTTTTGTTAAGGTATTATTTTTGAATGGCTATTTTTGTTAAGGTATTGCTTTTGAATGGCTACGTAATAAACTTTTGCAAAAAGAAAAAAAGGTTTATTTTTTTTTTGTTTTGTTAAGGTTTTTTTTCTCCGATCATTGACTACTTCTTATTTAATCTAATATATGAGAATTTGAAAGGGATCTTAACTATCAAGTGTCGTCCTTTTATATTTATAAATAGCTTATGTTATGAGATTTTCTTTTTGGTGCATTGGATTATTTATCATGAAGAACAAGACTTCATTATTGATTAATTTTGTGATTTATAAGTTTCGAATTTCTTTTTCTATTACATTTTTTTCATTGATCATAAATAACAAATCGCCTTTATATGTTTGTTAGTAGCTTATGTGTTGAGTCACTAACGTAATTTTTTAATTTGATTTTCAGATTGCTATTTTCTTTTTTAATATGTTGGTTTTATTGATTAAGAATAACAAAAACTTTTTTATATTTGTAAATAACTTTTGTGTTTGAAACTGTCACGCAACTTTGTGGTTTCTATCAGTTTAAGATTTTCTTTTCTATTACATTTGGTACATTGATCATGAATAACAAGCTTTCATTGTCGAGTAACTTGGAGGTTTCTAGGGGTCAAATTTCTTTTTCTATTAAGTTAATTTTATTGATCAAGAATACTATTTTGCTTTATGATGGTCACAGATTTTATGGTGAACCGATGAATAAACGATGTGCTTATTCTATCTTGGCTTTTATTTTTATATTTAAAAATGCATACCTTTTTTGGATAAACTTTCATGTCTCTAAGTTGTATCATTCTGTTCTCTCATTCGAATTTCACCTATTATCTTCATTTTTAATGTTTGAATCTTTATGAATATAACAAATTAATCAACTTGAATTTATGAATATAGCTTCAGAAGAAAACTCACTTATGATATAATAATATTGATGATTATAATATTGATTCAGAATGCTAGAGTTTGCTTATGCAGTTGAGATCCACTTATAACCCACTGGTATTAACATTCATGTGTAATACCTATGTTTTTTCTTAGCTTGAAAATCATCTCAAGTATGCTAGAACTTTCTTTGAAATAAGAATTCATTCTTATACACGTGGTACTTCCATAATTTTCACTTCCTATCACGTGGAAAATTGAATAAGGTTTGCATCGATATATAATTCGCCTAAACCTAACACCCGGATGAAGAGTTAGAGCCTTTTTAGTGAGACAGTGTTTGACCTGAGCCTTTAGCACGTCGCGGAGATAGCTCAAATGACAATTGTCAAATTCCAGTATTGCTCCGCTATACTGGCGCGTCGCGCCAAACTTCCAGGTCGTAGACAAGGTGGCAACGTGATAGCTCCGCGTCGCGCCACCGTACAGTTTCCCATTTATCAATTTACAATGACACGGCACGATAACGTCACATCGTGCCAAGGGCCCAATTCGGAAAGTTTTACTGAAAATTAAATTACGCGTCTAAGGTTAAAAGGGTCAATTTGTCCCCCCTATATAAGCTTCTAAACAAGAGATTTAGCCATTACTCATCCAAAATATTGATGTTTTTCTCAAATACTCTCAAGAACTCAAGCTAGGGTTTTCATAGAAGGTCTAATTTCAAGAAGGTTTCACCATTAATCTTCAAGAAATCACGAATTAAGGTATGCATAGTGTTCATTCATGGACTCCTTTCGTCCATGAAGTCCAAGAATCCCTTTTCTAAACTCAAGTTATGGATTTTCTATATGTTTTCATGTTTTGGCTGCTCATGTTCATGTTTGATAGATGTGAAATTGGATTCTACTCCATGATTGTTGATAGTTTCTATGTGGGTTTAATTACTATAGCCATAGATTCATGCAACCCTAAGATTTAAACCCTTGAATGATGAAATTAGAATTGAATAATGATGTTTACATGTACCATGCCTGTCATATGTTTGATTAAATACCTAGATGAAGGAATATTGTCTAACTAGCATGATATCATGAAAATACCCATAAATATACAAGCTTATGCCTATTAGACGTTTGATGAAATGCTTCAATAAACGTATTGTGGTGATTATCATGTATTCAAGAATATCAAGTCATGCCAGTTTCCTTCCATCGAGTCCTAGGGGGTACTTTTACCCGAAATATTAGCTGTGTGCCTAGAACCATGTCATGTTTTCATGATATTCTCAGTCAAGCTATGAACTCCTAGACTTCAGATAGTCTTATGACTCAGGAAAAATCTCCATGATCTCATGACTCAGTCAGTTGTCAGATATCAGTAGTATACTGTCAGCCACGAAAATTCAGTAACTCAGTCCATGCTCAGTTCAGTTCAGTAAATCATGTTCAGTGTCCATTCATATGGGAGTAGGAATTAGCATCGAGTAAACCCAAGGATGGGGACTCACGTGTTATACGAGGGTGTGATTCCTAGAAGCAATCCTTGCATTCCAAAACTATGTATCCAGCATAGGTTGAGACATTGTAGACTGCTACACGAGGGTAGATGAGGTAGCTTAGCCTGTTATGTGAAGGTTCCCACCGTTCTCACTAGAGTTACTTGTTATTTGAGGGTTACTCACATGTTGTCCTTACCAGTGACACGGTATTGACACCCTTCCAATCAGGGCATAGATTGGACCCCAGGTCAGCTATTATAGCATATTTGGGACATGTCAGTTAGATACTACTTCCCACAGTTTCATGTTACAGAATTAGGACTGTCAGATACAGTCAATCAGTCTCAGTAATAGAACTCAGATAGTTCTTCAGATTACAGGACTGTCAGATACAGTCAACTCGGATACAGTATGGAACTCAGATAGTTCCATCAGATTCAGGACTGTCAGATATAGTCACCCATGTTATCAACATTATTTAGATATAGTCCTTCATGTTATCAGTCATATCAGTTACTAGTATATCACGTTATCAGTAAACAGACTAAGAAATCACAAAATAACATTGTCAGTTATAGTTATGTATTTATGCATGTATTCTCATGTTCATGTTAGACAGTCAGTTAGCATTATTCAAGTATGTGAACCATTTCATATAGCCTACCTCACATGTATAATCGGTACATATGTACTGACGCATTCGCGCTATGGTACTTTCTTTTTATGTTACACCATAGGTTCAGAGACACGAGTTTTAGATCAGCAATAGATTCTAGATTCAACAGTCAGAGTAGAAGTGAGTCCTCATTCTTTGAGGATATATTAATTTTCTAGTATCTCATTGATTAGCTTATTAGTTGGAGTTAGTTGGGGACATATCCCATCAACTCCTTATTCAGATTCTTCAGACAGTAGAGACTTTCAGACTAGATGAAGACTAGATACAAACTATCATGTTTTAGTCTTTAGTTTTGTTTTGGGTATTCTATTATCCCACACAGATGTTACGTTATTCAGTTATGTTTATGATCGAACCTTATGGCCTTCCAATGGATGTTTTCGTATTATTATGTTATCTTATGAATTATACAGGTACAAATATCAGTCATGGGTTAGCTTGAGGTCCTTCGGGGTCATGAGAGCCGTGTTGCATTTAGGTTCAGCAAATTGGGTCGTTACAAACTTGGTATCAGAGCCTAAGGTTTAATAAAATCCTAGAAAGTATGAAAGCCGCATTTAGTAGAGTCTTGTAAATGGGTGTGTTGCACGCCACATTTATGTGCAAGAGGCTATGAGATGTTTAAGAATAGTTTCCCTTTTTTTAGTACTCATGTCGTGCCAGTGAGCATAATCACAAGCCAGTCTCTCACTCTAATCCGCTTCTTCTCTTTATTTCAGAACATGCCTCCTAAGAGAAGAAATCAGTCAGCCACTTAGCCAAAAGAACCTTTGGGCAATCACATTTCTCATGCAGATTCAAGACCATATTTGCCACTCTTGCTCAATCAGTCTCTACTCATAATGAATGGCCAACAGTTGTTTCGGCCAACCCAGTGGTCAACTCAACTGCAGTGAGGATTCGCCAACTCGGTTGGATAGCTCTATTCATGTAGAAAGTTGAAAGACGAAAAAAAATGATTATCACATCTGCAATAAATAAATTTAAACGTGATTCACCTAAATAGGTCTAAATGCAATGAATGTACGAACAAAGACCTTTTAAACAACACTAGTTATTTAATATACCAAAAATTCCAACTAACAAATTTAAAAAGACAATTGAACCTATAAAAACACCATTCTAAAGACAAACGTATATCACATCTCTTTTCTTCTGGCATCAATTTTCTCCCTAGCCTCTTGGTTGAAATTTTGAAATCCAAAAAATTCATCCACAAATAGAACTTTGTGGGCAAAATCTAGTTCCTGCTGGGCAATGAGAAGATCCATCTCGCATTTCTGCCTCTTCTCGAGGGCATCAAGGTACAACTTAACCTTTGCATTAAGATTTCCTTTTGTAGCTGTAAAAAAATCTCCTATTATTAGTAAATATGTAAATAAAATAAACTCTTAAAATTAAAGACAAAATTTAAAAAATAACCTGTTGGGTGAAAGAGAGAGGGATAGTATCAGTAGTATTATTGGAGTCCATAGTCACTGTAATTGATATGAAACTGTGGTGTGACAAAACTGTATAACTCAGAATGTATTTATAGCAGTTGTGAATGGTTAAATATTTATATTATTACCTATTTGTCTATGGGTGTAACTATATTATTGCCTATAAAAAGGGCAGCCCGGTGCACTAAAGCTACCGCTATGGGTGGTGTCTGGGGAAGGGCCCAGCCACAAAGGTGTATCATACACAACCTTACCTTGTATTTCTGTCATAGGCTGTTTCCAAGGCTTGAACCCGTGACCTCATGGTCATATGGCAGCAACTTTACCAGTTACTCCAAGGCTCCCCTTCTATATTATTCCCTATAAAATTTCATTAAAATATCTATTTCCTATAGCTTTTGAACAGTCAATGATCCACTCATTTTAATCAGTTAAAGTTCAGTCAATTTGCCTATTTGATAATCTTACATGTAAAATAATATATATATATATATATATATAGTGAGTCAGTTACCATTCTTATGAGGGCCTTATTTATGATATTATTAAAAAAGTTACTTGCACTTTCAACAACAACAACAACAAACCCAGTATATTCCCACCAAGTGGGGTCTGGGGAGGGTAGAATGTACGCAGTCCATAGCACTACCTCTGAAGAAGTAGAGAGGTTGTTTTCGATAGACCCATGGCTCAAGACACAAGACAATATACAAAAATATTCAAAGAATGAAACATCATAAAACTAACATAGATACAACATCCACAAAAGTAATGTAGAATACCAAACAAAAGACACCAAAAACCTCCTAACTACGGATTACGAATCATTCACCCACCTTATCCCTCTATCCTAGTGTTTGTCCTCCAAACCTTCCTATCTAGGGTCATGTTCTTAGTGAGACGTAATTGCCCCATGTCACATCTAATCACTTCTCTCCAGTATTTCTTTAGTCTACCCCTACCCGACTTAAAACCATCTAACGCTAGTCTCTCATACCTACGAACTGGGGCATCCGTGCCCCTCCTCATCACATGACCAAACCATCTCAACCTCACTTCCCGTATTTTTTTCTCCACCGATACCACTCCTACCTTCTCCTGAATAATCTTATTCCTAACCCTGTCAGCCCTTGTAAGACCACACATCCAACGCAACATCCTCATTTCTGCCACTTTCAACTTTTTGATATGGGAAGTCTTAACTGGCCAACACTTCGCACTGTACAACATAGCCGGCCGGACTGCAGCTTTATAGAATTTGCCTTTAAGCTTGGGAGGCACCTTCTTATCGCATAAAATCCCCGAAGCGAGCCTCTATTTCATCTAACCTGCCCCAATATGGTGCGAGACATCCTCATCTATCTCTCAATTTCCCTAGATCGTAGACCTAAGATACTTAAAACTATCTCTCTTGCAAATTCCTGAGAGTCCAACTTCACCACTACCTTCTTCTCTTGCCTCGAGTCACAAAACTTGCACCCCAAATATTCTGTCTTGGTCCTACTCAATCTGAAACCTTTAGACTACAGAGTTTTTCTCCAAACCTCCAGCTTATCATTAACACCTTGCCGCAACTCATCAATCAAAACTACATCATCCGTAAAAAGCATACACCAAGTCACCTCACCTTGTAAACTCCGCATCAACACATACATCATCACGATAAATAAGAACGAACTAAGAGTTGATCCCTGATGCAACCCTGTTAAGACCGGAAAGTGCTCAGAATCTCCTTCTACCTACCTTACTCAAGTCTTCACCCCCTTATACATATCCTTAATCGGTCAAATGTACGCCATAGGAACCCCCCTCACCTCCAAGCATCTTCAAAGAACCTCCCTAGGGACCTTGTCATACGTCTTTTCCAAGTCAATAAACACCATGTGAAAATCTCTCTTCCTCTCTCTATACTGCTCTACCATTCTCCGCACAAGATGAATTACCTCAGTCGTCGAGCGACCAGGAATAAATCCAAATTGATTCTCTGAAATAGACATAATATTTCTCAACCTCCACTCCACCACCCTCTCCTAAATCTTCACCGTGTAGGTCAATAACTTAATACCCCGGTAGTTGTTGCAACTCAGAAGGTCACCCTTGTTTTTATATATAGGAATTATCGTGCTTCATATCCATGCCGCAGGAATCTTCGCGTACTTGAAAATGTTGTTAAACAGGTTGGTCAGCCACCTTAACCCAGCCACGCTAGAAAACTTCCAAAAATCCACCGGAATCTCGGGCCCCGTCGTCCTGTCCCTTTGCATCTTGCGAGTAGCCTCGCTGACCACCTCTACTTTAAAACACCAATAATAGATGAAATCGAGACACTCACCGGTATGATCCAACTCCCCTAGCACAACACTTCTGTCCCCCTCGTCATTCAAGAGCTTATGAAAATACGACTGTCATCTTTTCTTAATGATGGGGTCCTCCACCAATACTCTTCCATCTTCTCCCTTAATGCACTTTACTTGATCCAGATCCCGACCCTTCCGCTACCTATACTTGGAAAGCCTAAATAACCTCTTTTCCCTGCCTTTCTCCTCTAACCCTGTATACGAACTCTCAAAAGTTGTTGTCTTAGCACTTTACTTGCACTTTTCTTATAACTAATTTGATAAAATAAGTATTTGGATAATGAAAGCATTAGCAAATTTATAGTGTAGAATATGCAAAATGAGAACTTCTTGATTTTATGAATTTTTTTATGAAATTCTTTTATTTAACACTTTCAGAGAGTAGAACATAATTAAATAACTTTGGTTTTATGTAATACACACCACTTGAAGGCTCGATCTCCCGCAATTATATAACGGATAATTAAAGAGAATGACTATTTAGTCATTTTTATCAACCAAAATTTACCCAATTTTCATTTATTACTCTATTTGGTCATTCAACGATCTTATCTTCAATAGACAACATTTTTTGCCCTTTTTCCTATTGACCTACAAATAGATGTGAAAATTGTTGGTAACGGGTAACAAAGCTTCATTTGTTCAAATAGGTTACACAATAAATGGGTAAATATTTATACTATCAATTTTAATATGATATGCCTATTCTTGCTTGTTTATCACCCAAGTACAAATAGAACACCCTTTTGAAACCCATATGATTTCAGTTTTTCTATTGAAGAATTTCAAAGCTCAAATTTTAAAATTCAATTTGTTGCAACGTCATTATCCAAATTATTGGATTGTAAGGATACCTATTAGAATCCACATAGATAGGAGATTCCTTTACCACCCTTTGAGCATGAGATGATGAAGTCTTAAGATGAGAAACAAAATACCAAATTCTTATTATAATAGATTTTTGCAAGCTTAAAATACAATCTGCGATAAATTTAAACTACCTAAAGACCTAGTCTAAAATGTTACAAGAACTTCTAAGTATATAAGAAAAAACACAACTTCCATCATGAATGAGAAGAGAAGAAGTTGTTGGATATCACTATCCACCTCTACTATAAAACTTAAATGGATCCTGCAACCAAACTAGACCCAAAAAAAGGTATAGAAAGAGTAGTATCACTACAAACAATACTTACTAGATAGATTAAGTAATCACAATATAGAAATCACAAATAGAAAGAATGACAACTTATATAACACTTTAATTTGTACACCTTCATCCACTTATGCTTCCTCGTGTGTTGTGGAAACATAGCACTTTCAATGCTTAAGACCATGAATTTATGTGTGAACTATGGATATTTTGCTAGATATAATGCAATTTGATGTATATTACAAGTAAAACAGTTCCACTACAGTGTTTGAAAGAAAAGAGAAGAAAAAGACCTAGAAAGTACCAATTCTGATAAAGGTACTAGTCGGTTATCAAGTCGAAAGCACTCGATACTACTCGTATGATGAATCGTATATACAATAAGACCATAAGCCAATCTGAAAAACTAAGTATGGGGAAAATACAACTCAAGTATCCAAGTTGTAATCCAGGGAATGAGTCATACAGAGAAGTTATAAGCATAACAGAACCTAATCTACCACCAAATAATAGAACTCTCAGAAGTATACGAGTTCAAATTATGAGTACGACTCATATAGGGAATTCATACATAAACCACCGTTCAAAGATTGGAAAGACAAAAGTCTCAGGTGCATTGGAGTGAATGAGATGAGTCAAATACTCAAGTATGACTCAAAAGTACAAGTCATATGCTGAACAAAAAGTTGAAACCTTGGGTGATCAGACACTGGAGTAGATATGAGAAGGTAGGGTATGACTTGTATGATGTCGGTACAAGTGAAGACCGAGTCATACCGACAGCCGACATAACTTTAACCCTCCCATTTTTATTCGATTTTTATGTTATTTTGAGATATAATAAATACCCTAGGATTTATCTTTTATTAGGTTACACATTCTTATCTTAGGATACATATTTTTACAATACTTTACAATTATTCTTGAGATTTTGGGTTTTTATTCAGTTCAAGACTTTGGAGTTTATTCATCTTTTCTTGTGCAATTAATTGTATGTTCTCTTCATTGATAATAATGGTTTCTTGCACAAACATGAGTGGCTAATCTCCTTGACTAGGGTTGTGGGAACCCTGCGGATTAGCTATGTAGAGAAAGCGTGATACTCATTTGATTTGGGGTTTATGTATATATATTAATCTTCTTTTCAATAATTAATCTCAAGTAGCTGGAATAGCTTCAGATATCCTGTATTTGCATCTATCCCTAATAAGGAGTTTTTGATTGGGAAAGAAGTTAAGACAGTGATTTGGGATCCTTCTCTCTCCACCTCTTAGTCCCCGCATTCCATCTAATCACTTAATCCTAATAAGTGAAATTGAACTAAAGTTGTAGAAAGGAGCAACAATGCGACTCCCTGAGACCTAATAAGTAAAGGGTGAGATTTATCTTCTCGCCTAATAAGCGGCTGATAATACCTATCTTGTAGACTTTGTATGTAGAATAACAGAATAGTTGGGTTGATTACGATATGTTTACGGAGCTAAGAATTCATAGGGAACACAAGCCTAGTGTTTGTCTCCTATTGCATACAACTTAAAAGCACTCAAGTTTTGGCTACTACTTGTGATTGAAACTAAAATCCCCATATTTATATTCTTGTACTGCTCGTGGGTTACATCAAGTAAAGCAATTGTTCATTTTTTTCCTGTGGGATAGACCCCAACCTAGTTGGGTTATTATATTTGCAATCGACTACAGTATACTTCTATTTGGATTGTAGTTTTGAGTGACATTAAATTTTGGCATTGTTGTCGGGGAAGACAGTTTGAGTAGTGAATTGAATTGGTAAAGTTTGATATTTTTTATTTTTGGTTCTTAATTTGGTATACACCGGTGTATTCAAAGTACTAGGAGTAGAGTCACCCTTACTCCCATTCAATCCAGAGCCAGAGAAAATCCTTCAAACAACGAGGAGGATGTCAAGACATATAATACCCCGTATTCTTGTGCTGGAATTCTAACCGTCCTTCCTACATGTCTAAGCTCTAATCCAAGTTATTATCATGTGAATACATGTTTCATGATCATTATCCTAGTCTATGGAGTAGTTTAGAGGTGAAAAATGTTCCTAGCAATGACCTAGAACAAAGTTGAGCTAAGATCAATTGATTCGTCCAAAGTTTGACATTCGATTCTACAAGGGTAAACTTCAAACATGTATAAATCTTAATATACATGTAATTTTTCATCCCAAGACCTATCAAATTGTATATAATTGAATTATATTTCCAACAACACCCATTTCACCTTAATCCAATACCCGAGCGAAAAGTTATGCCCATTTTCGTGAGCGGCAGTAAGGGTGTGCGATTGGGAGTGCGAGGCACACTTACAAGTCTTCCATAATGTGTGAGACACACAACTTAAGGTATTCCATGGGTTGTGCGCTGCATACCTCACTTCCAAGTGCCAAAAATCACCCCTATATATGTTTATAACACGGGATTTAACCCCAATTATCCAAAATCCTTTCACTTTCAGCAAAAATTGGTCAAGAACACTCTTAAGGGTTTCAAACTAAATATCAAGATATCTCAAGATTTAACCATAGTTGTTCAATAATTCTTTAAGATTTGAATTCTCCATTCTGATGGCTACAAGAAGCACTTATTATTTTCATGAATAAAGTCCCAAGGTTAATAGTTCATCCAAAGCTTTAACTTCAAGGTATGTGGGGTTTTCAACAAGGACACCCTTTCGTTCTTGTGACCAAAAATGTTTTTCTTTTACGAAGTTATGGATTTTATATGTTTTATTATGAATTTGAAGCATGAATTTACATCCTATATTGATTCTCACGAGATTATGATATTTTTGATATTTTAGAAGTGGAATTATATGAGAACAATGATATTTTGTGCTTAAAGCTGAAATTTCTAGATTTTGAAGAAATTTATATGTGTTTATGATGTAAAGCTTGAATCTTGATAAGTTTTAATGTGATATTGAGACATGGGTTATGAACTCTATTTGAGATTGTTGTTTTTGAGAAAATATGTGTTATAAACACCTTGAATTTGAATGATTTTAAAAGATAAAGAAGCTTTGACCTTTCGGTCGTAAAAATAGGTTGATTTTGAACCCGAGATGAGAAAAGAAATCCACTTTTATTGATTCATTATGAAAGGGGTAGACTGATGGCTCCCGTTGTGAATTTTTGAACTATTTTATTGTGGATTTTATTTTGAAAAGATCTGAGCTAAGTTCGGGAGTAGTCTTTAGCACCGAGCGGTAGGTATAGCAGGTTTGGTACTTCCTTAGAACTACGTTCCCCCGTAGGATCCGGAATTGAGGATGATTTTCATAGTGATCACTAGTGTTTGGATTGATAATTTAATGTCCTACTCCGATGGCAAGGAATAGGGTGACTCTCCTCAACGTGGGTAGAACGTTGGACTCCATATAGCTCACATGGTTTATATCAGTTATGAGAGACTCCCAATGTGTGTGTACCATTCTATCTAAGAGGAATATATTGTTTTGAAGAATTGGTTATGAGAAAGTTATTGTTTTTCGAAAGATTGAAATACTATATTCTAAAGAGAATTGTTATGAGATTTGATTTCTTTGATGGTTTGAAAATCGAGATGAAAGTGAATTGAGAACTTACTATGATGACTCACGTGTTTTATTTGATATAACTTACTTTTTTATGATTATGATGTTTTTATTTGAGCTACGTGAGTCACTTGTTATAGCATGCATGATTTCTATGAATACTTATGATATTTGATTTCTGAAACTAGCACACACACCCATATACTCGGTACATTTCCATGGTACTGACCCATATATTTTTATGTGGGATACATCTTCTCATAATGTAGGTACAAGTTTTAGCACACATACCATATGCAGTCATTTTGCAGCTCTAGTCACCAGGTGATGAGTCCTTTTGATTCAAGGGCTTGAGTTAGTTATACAGTTTGAGAAATATTATTTTTGCTTTATTCAGTCGTATTGAGTGGGATAGTCAGGAGTCATGACCCAGCTACCTATAGTCAGTACTAGTAGAGGCTTCATAGACAGTTAGTAGAAGTTGATGTATTCAGTTTCAGTTTTCATTGTAAAAGCAGAGTTGTAATCTTATAAATTTAGTTTTGTATCTATGATATTCAGAAAAGTGTTATTTTCCGCAAATTTGTATAGATTTATACTTTTATTCAGTTGCTTATGAGTTATGATAGTAGAAGGTTTAGCTTGGGTTCACTTGTGTCCCTAAGCACCGTGTGACGTCTCGAGACTCGATTTTGGGGCGTTACAGGACAAGTTCATGATGGGGTTCAAGATCCTGTACTTGTTGACCTAAATGTGGTACTCCCACGTGATCCACTAAATACACAGAATGTTATAGACATATAGATGCAATACCTATTAGAGAGAGAAATATGAGAAGCTGAAGAGGCTAAACTTGCTGCGGAGGCTAAGTTAGCTTAGCAAGGTAGACTAATTAGGCTGAGACAAGAATATGATTGTCGAGTTCGGAGAGGCAGAGCGCTATTGATTCTTGCATATCAACACTTAGACATATGAAAAGGATAAATAGATATAGGTTATGTTGAGCCTAATGAGATAGGAGGCATTGTTCCTCCTGCTTTAGCCCTCAATGTGAAGTTTGATATTACTAGTGCTATGATTCAATTATTGAATCTTAAGGGTGTATTTTCTGGTGCAGCTAAGGATGATGCAAACAAGCACCTTGCTAATTTTCTTCGGATCTACACATCTTATACTATTCCTGGGGTTGATCAGAAAACATTGAGATTAAGGTTGTCCCATTTTCATTGATAGGTGTAGCATCACTTTGGTTAGAGGAAATTCCAAGAGGATCTATAACTACTTGGAATGAGTTGAAGAAGCAGTTTCTTAGAAGATTTTTCCATCCTGCATGGATGCTATAGTTGAAGGATGAAATTTATAATTTTAGAAAGTTACCTGCAAAATCTATGTATTAGGCATTATTTAGATTCAAGAAGAAGATGGGCATAGTACCAAAACACAAAATTAGAGGGTCTAATCATCGAGAAATATTTAATAGATCTCTTAATGACAGTTCGAGAGAAATTTATGAAGGATAATTTATGCGTCTTCGATGAGATGTTGCATAAGAGATGCATGATGACATTGCAGTGACCAATAGAAGATGGCATACTTATGCTATTGAAGCAACGGATACTTACATAGAAAGTCATGATATGGTAGCACAAGAGGTTGCACAGCTTCGTACAGACATTAGGTTACTTACAAAACAATTTGCGACAATGAGTATTGGGAAGATGAATTTAGTTATGGCATAGAGGTCTACTTAAAAAACCATTCGAGATTGAATCTGAAGAAAAGACAAAGTATCTTGATCATAGATTGGTGGATTTTTTAGCCCAAGGGCAAGAGAATCAAGGTCATAACTATTATAATGACAGATACAGAGATATAAGTAGAGAAAGAGATGGTGATTGGTAGCGTAAAGATGACTATAAGGAAAAGAGTGACAAGTATATTCCACTAGGTAGTCAAGATGCAGAGTCCAGAATGGAGGCACTTTTGTCTAAGATGGTCAAGGGGAAAGAAAGTCAAGAGAGCTACCAGAAGGATATCAAAGCAGATTTGTCAGGGTTGAACCAGAAAGTTAAGTCACATGCTATAGCAATCAAGCAGTTGGAGCAATAATTTGGTCAGATGTCAGCCACTGTAAATCAGAGACAGCCTGACACTCTTTCCAGTAATACAATGGTAAATCCTAAAAACAATAGTCACTGTCTGGTCATTACCACTCAGAGTGGTAAAGTAACTGCATACTCTCTTTTACCTAATGTTGATGAGCAAATGAATGATAATGAGCCTGTTGATATAGAAAGCAATAACAAGTAGAATTTAGGATAAAAGAAGGTTACAGAGCCTGTACTGAAACCCTTTCCAAAACCTCTTCCTCCTTATCCATAAAAGTTAAAAAAAACTAGAACATGGTAAGTATCAAAAGTTTTTATCTATTCTAAATGAACTATCAGTCAATATACCATTTGTAGAGGCATTGGAGCAAATGCTTGGGTGTGCATAATTTATGAAGGATTTGATCACCAATAAGATAGTAGTTAATTATAAGCCAGTTGATAATTTTCATCATTGTAGTGTTGTAGTTACTAGATCGTTGGTGGAAAAAAGGAAGATCGTGGTGCTTTCACTATACCTTGCACCATTGGGTCTTCCAACTTTGCACGTGCTTTATGTGATTTAGGTGCTAGTATCAACCTTATGCCATTTTCACTATTTAAATAGTTAGGGTTGGGAGATCCAAAACCTGCCACCATACGACTAGTGATAAGATAGGAAGGTGAAAAAGCAGTTACTATATTTATATGATGTATTGGTGAAGGTGGCTTCTTTTATCTTTCCTACTGATTTTGTGATATTAGATTTTGAAGTGGACTTCCAAATCCTAATTATTCTGGGAAGACCATTTTTTGCTACAGTTAGTACAATGATTGCTTTAGAAATGAGGGATCTAATGCTGAGATTGAATGATGAATAGGTAATATTCAACATTTGCAAATCCATGAGGTAGCCTAATGAGTTGAGAGTGATATCTGTGATTGATGTTTTTTATCAGAAGGCATATTTATTCCATGATATTGATGTAGTTACTCTTTGGGATGATGGTTCTGATGCGATTGTTTCTATTGAAAAAAGATTAGGTGTTGAAGAACTTACAACTGTGATCATGAATTTTAACTCTGATGGTATTAAAGAGTATGAGGAGATAGTAAGTGCACTACATAGAAAAGGTAATTATGAGTTCGTACCAAAGAAGATTGACTTAGATTTGAAGAATACAACTACTCCATCTACTCATCCATCCATTGAGGAGCCACTTGTATTAGAGTTGAAGGTCCTCCCATCTCACTTGCGCTATGCATTTTTGGGGGCCAACAACACTTTATCAATTATTATTATAGCTGATATGGGACCGTTAAAAGAAGAAGAATTATTATCAGTATTGCAGAGATTCAACAGGGATAATAGAGGGTCCATTGAAGACATGCAAAAGTCTAAGTTGAGGGTGTTGATGTGTCATGGAAACACGGCACTTTTGATGCTAAAAGTAATGAATTTATGCGAGAACTTAGGATATTTTGTTAGATATGATGCACTTTGATGTATATTGTAGGTAAAATAGGTCTACTATAGTGTTTGAAAGAAAAAGGAAGAAAAAGACCTCAAAAACACCAATTTTGATCAAGGTACGAATTGACTATTAAGTCATAAACACTCTATACGACTTGTATGCTAAATCGTATACACAACAAGACTAAAAGAAAATCTGAAAAGCTAAGTATGGAGAAAAAATGACTCAAATATCCAAGTCGTAAGCCAGGGAACGAGTCGTATAGAGAAGTCATAAGCATAATAGAACCTAAGCTACCACCCAATAATTAAATTCTCAGAAGTATACGAGTCAGAAGTCTGAGTATAACTAATATAGGGAAGTCATACACAAACTAGTGTTCAAAGCATGGAAAGACAAAAGTCCTAGGTAGATATGGGAGAAGGACATAATTCATATACTCAGGTACAACTCATAAGTAGAAGTTGTATGTTGAACCAAAAGTTGAAGCCTTGATATATCAGACACTAGAATAGATACAAGAAAGTCGGGTACGACTCGTATGATGCAGGTATGAGTGAAGACTGAGTCATACCGACTGTCGATTTAACTTTACCTCTCCTATTTTTATTAGGATTTTTATATTATTTTGAGATACTATAAAAACCCTAGGATTTACATTTTATTAGGTTACACATTCTTATCATAGGATATATATTTTTACAATAATTTTACAATTATTCTTGAGATTTTGGGTTTTTATTCAATTTAAGACTTATGAGTTTATTCATCTTATTCTTGTGAGATTAATTCCATGTTCTCTTCATTGATAATCATGGTTTCTTTCACAAAAATGAGTGGCTATTCTCCTTTACTAAGGATCTGGGAATCCTGGCGGATTAGCTACGTAGAGGAAGTGTTATACTCATCTGTTCTAGGGTTTATGCATGTATCTTAATCTTTTTCACAATAATTAATCTCAAGTAGCTGCAGTAGCTTGAGATAGCCTGTATTTGCATACATCCCTAATAAAGAGTTTGTGATTTGGAAAAGAAGTTAAGACAGTGATTTGGGATCCTTCTTCCTCCACCTTTTAGTCCCCGGATCCCATCTAATTACTTGATCCTAATAAGTGAAAGTGAACTGTGGTTGTAGCAAGGAGCAACTAGGCGACGCCCGGAGACCTAATCAGTAAAGGGTGAGATTTATTTTTGCGCCTAATAAGTCGTTGATAATACCTATCTTGTAGACATTGCATACAGAATAACAAAATAGTTGGGTTGATTATGAGAAATTTCTTGAGCTGAGAAGCCAGGGGGAACAAAAGCCTAGGGTTCTTCCCCTATTGTATACAACTCAGAAGCACTCAAGTTTCAGTTACTACTTGCGATTGATACTAAAATCCTCCATTTATTTTTCTGTACTACTCGTGGGTTACATCAAGTCAAGCAACTGTTCACATTTTCCCTATGGGATTGACCCCAACCTAGTTGGGTTATTATATTTGCAATCGACCGCAATATACTTCTATTTGTGGTGTAGTTTGGGGAGACATCACTACCTTCATCCCTTGTTTAACCTCAATATTTATTATAAGCCAATCTATTTCACTTACACCTCGATTAACGTCAATGATCAGTGAAAACAAATAATCGTCACCTTGTAACAAGTAAAACAATGAACATTGACAAATACCTCAAGTTTATGACTCTTAGCCTTCTCAAGTAACTCTACAACTTCAATCAAGTAAAACTCAAGTCAAACTATGATAAAGTCGACAAACCTAACTCTAATAATATTCAAGCTAACAGACCATGACTCTAACCATGTCCAATTCAACAAAATATGGCTCTAACAATATCCAAGTCAACAAACCATGACTCTGAAAACAAGAATCGCAATAAAAAGTAATTGAATCTAAAAAGAATTCTGAATATATCATGCAACATCCTAATCTGGTTCACTCAAGGAACCCGCAACAACAACAACAACAATAATCATATACTCGGTAAATTCAAGGAACGATAACACTCATATGTACATTGGTCATATATGTTAAGAGTCTTATGGTTGCCCACTAACCATGACCTGCAGGGGACGAGCTCTTATCCATGTACTGTACCAGCGTGGTACTGAGCCAAACAATGAATCATAATATCAACCAATCTTTTGAAGATGTCTAAATACTAGTACACTGCATAATAATAATAGATATCATAATAATAGACAACCATCAAAACACTTGGTCAAGTTGAGCTAATCATTCCATGTAAACATAATCATCCTTTAATACACAATTGATGTCACCCAAGTTACACCTAAAAGAAAGTATAAAGCGGTCATCTAAAAAATATAGAACCCAACTATCTTGGGGTCGAACCCGCGAGGAATAGGTCAAAAATCAATCAAGAGCTTGTTGATGTTATTGCGCCCAAGCGCACACGGAAGTGTAGTTTGTCTACCAAGTAGTCAAATGCCACATGGACTTGTGTTAAAAAAAAACTATTCAATAATATTTCTACTATAAAGATCAACAAGTGAAAACGTAATCCAAAAGTAACTAAGGGTTAAAACAAAAATTAAGATTGAAGAATATTATAATGTAAAGGTCTTAGAAAATTATTGGGAGAAATCCAGGGTTAAGACACTGCAAACAATTATACTTAGCTATATAACTTCATCGTTTAAGTAAATTATCATGGTTATAGGTTCACGGGGTTGACAACATGATTACGATCTTTTGAACCTTAAATCAACTATCTAACTTAGCCTTACAACTATATCATTGAGCGGGGATGCAAGTACTAAGCTAAACGCATTTGTTTTCTTCCCATATATGAACCAAATAGGGATAATTAGGTATATTTCTATCCTAAACACAAATTACAACTTCAATCAACTGAAAGATTACAATTCCATCCCATATATCCCATGTTCTATACTGTCATTCCACCTTCCAAACTCACGATAGAATTATTCATTTATACTAAGGGTCGCGAATCTATAAGATAATAAAAATAATCATATGTGAACAACCAACAATTAAAATAACATAAATCAACTCAATTAAAAAGAAAAATTATTCATGTTCTTGGCCTTGCCCCTAGATGAGGGTGGTTAGCCACTCATGGGAATCCAATGATTCATACTAATATAATCCATGTAAAAATCAAAGAATAAACTAAATTAAAAAATAAAAAAACCTAATTGAAGCCTTATAAATCATATTTCAGTTCCCCAAGGTTTTCCAAGGTATTTACACAAAGGTTGAAGTGTCCTATTTATACTAGGAACAAGATTGCCGATTTTGACTTAGCCTCCGTGTCACGACCTTATCGCGGAATATAGGAAGCACAACACTCTCCGATCATGGTGAAAGACTATTTTAGACACATTTATAATGTGTATAAGGGTGTGGAATTCCCTTATCTTGGAGGTTAAGGGTCGTGACATGCGCATGTTCTCAGAAACATCTGATTTCAACTTCTTGAACTCCTTCCTTTTGCCTTTGATTTCCTTGCATTCTTGGGTGTCTTTCCACATCACTTTTAGATTTTTTAGATTACCAACATTTATATTAACTCATAAATTATATAATATAACATTAAATAAGACGAATTACTGCAGGCAACAGAACAAAATTCATCGAGATACACTAGAATCAAACATAGCTCAAGCTAGCACGACTAGTTTCATCTCTAAACTCGATTTGATATTTTTGTCTCTTAGCTTGTTTCAATTGAACCTTAAACACTATAAACAATTTTTACACACATATTTACACAATTGTATACCTATTAACTCATTACACATACTAGAATCCATCGAGATCAACTAGAACAACACATAGCTCAATCTAGTAACACTAGTTTTCTTGTCTAAACTCTAAGTGACCAAATTGATTCTAAACTTGTTTGAAACATTCCTTAAACATTATAATCTAGTATTTTAAAACTTATATGATAAATTATATCACTAAAAGCTGATTAAGAACACAAGAAGTCCTCAAAATAAGGCTAGACAAGCATAGATAATAACCCTAAGGTGCATAAATCCACCTAAGATCACCACCCCACACTTAATGCCTTGTTCATCCTCGAACAAATCCTTACCTTAAGCATCATTATATGTAACACTTCAACACTACTACTACAAGAAATACACTCAAGATAGCACTACAATGACTACATAGGTCGCAAGTTTTACACTAAACATGTCACACACTTGAAAGCTCATGAATACTACTTCAAAATATCCTAACCTTAAGAAATGACTCACCAATTTGGCATACTCATGAATATTACTGAATATAAGATATCATATGAATAACCTAACTATCATCATACATGTTCTCACACTAAAAGAGAGTTACCTATATTCACTCACATAGCTGTAATTTATCAAAAAAATTGGTACAAGATTCAAACTATGCCCACTCTCCCAAAGAATTCACAATTTACACGAGATGAACCATAGGCTTTCGCTTAGTGTAGTACTCTAGTAATTTCAGAATGTTAAGGCTTAGGATCAAATAGGACTTTTAGGGTTGTAATGTAGGCTAAGGGATGGGTACGAACTATTTTGGCCTGGAATAATGACTATCTTCCCTTAGAGATTTAATACATCACACTTATCATTTAAATCTTCTCTCAACCACATTTTCCCCACCTTTACCTTCACACATCTCTTTTTTTTCTATATCATTAAGCTTGTATGCATGTACAAAAAAGGAAATATGCTCTACCACTCACGATTCAATTATGTACTATATTCTTTATTTTAATGACATCACTCCCAACCTCACATATCAAATTTTTCAACCCCAATATCTATTATTTTTGGGGCTTCCCTTCACCTTTTTCTTCTTCAATTTGGTACTCCTTAACCTCATTATTTTTTAAACTAAAGTGCTTAGTAGCTTTGGATCAAATTATGGTTAATCAAAGAAGAAAATAGGCTACTTATGAGGCTACCAAAGAACAAAGTCTAAAGACTTAACGGGGCTAACTAAGATTATGTACTATGGTAGATAAAAGAGGGTAATAAACATGGCATCAAAGAAATGTCTATATCTTCTCCTTAACCCACATTCTTTATTTTGTTTGGCACACACACACCAGGAAAGGTTTAGACATCAATATGCAACAGGGAATAAATCTCACTTACACATGGCACATGAATATCTCAAGTTGGATTATAACAAACTCTAAGCCAAACATTAGCATGAATTCAGAATTAAGAAAATCTCAAAAGTAGTCATTCAACAAACTAACATGCTTTTTACATTCAAAACTACTTGCATCATGTAATCACACATAGCACCAACAAGATCATCTCACTTACTCCTAACATAAAATTTTAAAATTTACTCCTAAAAAGAAAAAAAGAATTTTGGGTTCAAGGGTCACCCCAATGGAAAAGAACTAAAAAAAGAATTTTGGGTTCAAGGGTCACCCCAATGGAAAAGAACTAAAAAGAACAACCACGGGGTAGGTGAAGTGTGCACTCACTAGACTGATACCAACTAAAACTATAAATTTAAAACTACCAAAACGAAAATCTTTTTGTAATTCTTCAAATTTACTCAAAAACTAGAAAACAAAAACAATTAACTCAAAAACTAGAAAACAACTTAAAAAGTAAGATCCTAAATAAATATTTCACCCAAAATTATGGGAATTTCCCCACCCCACACTTAAAAATGCACTTTTCCCCTAAAGTATACTCAAAATCACGGATAGAAATACACCCCGAGGCCTCTAGGCCTAACTAGTAGCATCTTTATTATCAATGAGGTGGGTGAACCCCATACCCAATCTCTGCCATGCTCCTTAGTGCAGATCTCCGATACTCAAACTTTCCATCAACCTGTGCATCAATAAAAATCAAAAACTAAAGTAAAGTAAAAACTCAAATTTTGAATTAAAAACCCTTCCTTAACTTTGATTTTCTCCCAAACTGCTTCTAATTTAGTGTCACGACATGACCCACATCACTACATCTCAATCGTAGTCCTTCATCCTCTTTCTCCTTCTCTTGCCAAGAATGGACATCCTAATATGATTAGTACTATGTCATCTGAATCATGGTCAAAAATAATAAAATTAGTAGGGATACTAAACTTACCAACTTTAATGAGAACATCCTTAATGATTTCTTCGGGCTGGACACTTCTTTGGTCTGCCATTTCTAGAACCATAGAGCATGGACTCAACTTCCTTAACGCAATAGTATTAAACACTAATAGGGGCATCAAGTTTATGAATTCCCCCAAATCACATAGAGCATGGACCACATCTCTAAAAGCAATTTGTATGGGGATGGTGAAATTCATTGGGTCATTTAACTTCTTGGGCATCTTCCTCATCAATATCAAACTATACTCCTCTATAAGTTCCATTAGTCTCAATATCATGTAGCTAAGTCTTGTTAGTCACCATATCCTTCAAGTACTTAGCGTACTAAGGCATACCCTACAAAATATCTAAGAGAGAAAGATTAATGTGAATTTCCTTGAACGTGTCAAACAACATATTAAAGCATGTATCCTCCTTGTACTTCTTAAGCCTATACAAGAATGGTGGTGGTGGTCTCTCCTTCACTTGTTCTACAGTCTTTGCTTTGGGTACTCAGACTTTCCCAAATTTTCAATATCTTTGCTTGTAACTTGTTATGGAAACAACTCTTTCTGCACCTCTAAAGTTTTTTGGAGGTCTATCACTAAGCTCTCTACCACTCCTCAAAGTTATTGAATAACTTTCTTTAGGTGCTCTGTATCACTTTTCAATCCACCCTGGGTCGTGGTACTCCATGTCTAAGCTAGTTCCCCCAAGTACTGCTCTAACTACTTCTGAGCCACTTGCTGATTTTTTATCTCAGCAGCCATTTGTTATTGCTTGGCCAGGATCTTCTTCAAAGTTTTCTCTATTTTACTATATGTGTGTTGTGCTACTACTGAAAGTGCTGAGGTTGATTTGCACCCCAAGAATAATTGGGCTAACTTTGCCACTTGTGGTTGTAGGCATTACCATAAGTACCCTTTTGTGCATTGCCTACAAAGTTCATCAATTCAAGATTTCTCCATATAAGTCTGCAGAATGACCACTGTTGTCGCATATCTCACACTATGATAGAACTTATTTTGCCACTTTCATTTGTGCCTGAGACTGTTGCACACCTAACTTGTTAAACTGAGTCATCATCTGGTTTTGATGAGAATCTAATAGGCGACTAAGGTTGTAACATTATCAACTTCAATCATCCTTGTAGTCATTTTCACTACGCTTCTAGAGATGTCACCATGCCAGTTCGGATTTCCTTGTTTAATGAGGTTCAACAAGGTATAGACATTATCATATGTTTTCTCCAAACCCTGACCACCTGCAGTTGAATGTAGTAAAATATTTGTATTATGATCAACAATGTCTACAAAGGTGTGAGCTAATACCTCGTTGGACTACTGGTGATGTAGACAATCCTGTAGAATAGATTTGAACCTCTCCTAAACATGATAAAGATTCTCATTTGGATTTTTATTGAAGCTTAAAATTGCAGTCTTGCTGAATAGAAAGAAATATATAAGGGATTTCTAACCCAAGTCATCCCATTTGATAGAACCTGCCGGCTTAACATTCAACCACTTCTTTTCTTTCCCCAAAAGTGATAAGGGGAAGAGTATCAACTTAACATAATTAGTGCATATTCTGGTAGAGATGAATGTTTCACTAATCTCCAAAAAGTTCTGTAAGTGAACTTATGGATCTTCATGTGACTACCCTGTGATCTCCATATATCCCACATTCTATTTTATCATTCCTCCTTCCGAGCTCACAAAAGAATTATGCATTATCCTAAGGGTCGCAAATCCATAAGATAGTAAAAAAAGGATGCATGAACAAACAAAAATTATAATAATATAAACCAGCTCAATTAACAAGAAAAATTATTCATGTTCTTGGCCTTAACCCTATATGAGGGTGTTTAGCCACTCATGGACGTACAAAGATTCATATTAGAATTATCCATGCAAAATTAAAGAATAAACTAAAGTAAGATGATAAAAACACTATTTGAGGACTTATTAGTTATTTTCAATGCCCCAAGGTCTTCCAATATGTTTACACAAAGGTTGAAGTGTCCTATTTATACTAGGAACAAAATTTTCAAGTTTGACTTAGACTCCGTGCCAAGCCCTTATCGTGGAGGATAGGGAGTGTGGAACACCCATATAGAAGTGACACACTATTTTAGACAAATTTATAATGTGTCTAAGGGTGTTTAACTCCCTTATATTGGAGGTAAAGGTACATGACACACCCATGTTCTCAGAAATGTCCGATTTTGACCTCTTGAACTCCTTCCTTTTGCCTTTGATTTCCTTGCATTCTTGGGTGCCTTTCCACTACACTTTTATGTTTTGTAGCTTCCGAAAATTGATATAAAAGTCATAAATTTCATCCTATAACATTAAACAAAATGAATTAGTGCATGCAACACAATAGAATCCACGAAGATGCACTAGAACCACGCACAGCTCAAGCTAGCACGACTAGTTTGGTCGTCTAAACTCTATTTGATCTTTTTGTCTCTTAGCTTGTTTAGATTCAATATTAACCACTATAAATAATTTATTTCCCACATAATTACATAATTATACCCTTATTAACTCATTACAAACACTAGAATCCATCTAGATCAACTAGAACAACACATAGCTCATACTAGTAACACCAATTTTCTCGTCTAAACTCTAAGTGACCAAATTGATTCAAAAATTATTTGAAAGACATGTTAAACATTATAATCAAGTATTTTAACACTTATATGCTCAATTATATCATTAACAACTTATTAAGAACATAAGAAGTTCTCAAAACCAGGCTAAACAAGCATAGATAATGACACTTAGGTGCATAAATTTACCTAAGATCAATGTAAATGGAAATTGCATAAATATAAAGAGGCTTTTTTAACAATAAGAGTAACAGTAGCGATTTCTAATGGATTAGGATTGTGATCAATATGAGGAAAGCACTAGGATTGTGTTCCCCGCGACTTCATAACTCCATAGACCGATCGTACTTGTCAAACTACCTCGATGCCTTGCATGCAAAATCTAACAAGTTATGTATCACCTAACGGTATCTCGAACTTGGTTTGGGTGAATTTCACTCATCTCCTCTCGATCTCAGAGCATCACATTACAAACCTTTGTTTTGTAATCTCATATTAACTATCTCAGTTATCTCCTTTTCCCAATCTATATCTCTCTCTCAAGTAGTATCGAATACTGGTGAGTTCCTAACTTTTCCACCCATTAAGAAATCAATCAAATTGAGGGAAATACTAATACATGTAAGAACATTGATCTAGAATGGCTTCATACTAAACATGCTTTGTTAATTCATCATAGTTCCCACAACACTAGTTATGGGGTTTATCTACTCATGGTCATAAGAACAAGAAAATATTCCATATGTGAAAGCATAATGTTGAACTTACAAAGAATAAGATGAAAAACCCAAAATCTCATATCAATTATAAACCTTAAAAACCAAGAACAATAATCCAAATATTAGTAGTGTATCTTAGAACTCAAGACAATGTAAAAAGCATAAGTGAGTGTGTAACCAAATAGTAAAACATCCAAGAAGTATCTGTAGATAAGAAATAAAACCTATTATAAACAATGTAGGAAATTTGGGTTGATAGTAACGCACGACTCATGGATTGGATCGTGGGTCTCAGCCACGAGTCATTCCTTCAAGTTGTAGGAATCATAGTAAGAATCAAACTTTCAGAACTTTAACTCACGATTCCAACTCAACTAAGGCACCTATAATAGTTAATTCAGTTCAGTACCAACTTTCCAACCCCCTCTTAGGCATAACTTTCAAAACTGTTGTGTGTTTATGTAGCACAATAGCATGTCACTATAGGAATCAAGTAATGGCATCAGATTGAGAATAAACAACCAAGCATGTATGCAAATGACAATACCCAAAAATTAGATAGTTAACAATACAACCCATATACCCTTACAGCAAAAATGTCCCATACTCTTATAGTATCATAATGTATATCAATGAAAGGACTATATCAAAGCACTCACACTTACAAAGAAGTTCAAACAATGTGCATGAAATGCAATAGGCTTGCCTATATTTTCTATACCTTAGTTTTTTTAGATAGTTGGACTGGAATCACTGTAGGACTTTTCTTGACTTGTAAAGTAGGTTTGGGGGCAGGTGTGGTACATGTGGAAAATAGTGACTCACCCTCCTTGTCACGACACTTATATTTTTGGCTCCACTACTTAACCCTACTTATTTTGTTCTCCTTTTTCTTCGTTATTTATTTTTAGATTGGGTGTGGTTTTCTTTATTTTCTTTATTTACTATCTCTTTTTTTCATATATGTGTTTACTTTTTCATAATTTTCTACCACGCTCAACCCTACCTTCTTTTCTTTTTTTCCTAACATCTTCTTTATATCAACTTTCAACTGTGCACCCCTATAATAGCCACCCCCAACTTAGGCAATTTTCCTGAGTTGGGGTACTAATGTCCAAGGAGAGATCATGGCTAAAATAGGTTTATTGTATTCAAAATGGGAAGGTGCAAAGGTTAAAACAAAAAATAGGTCACTTTAGGCACATATTCAAGATCAAGGGATACTTATTCTTATTTTGTCGGTTTTTTAGGATAAATGTGGACTTATTTCAAACATGGCCTACGATTATGTCCCAACCAACTATCCTACAACCTAGGCAAGACTAACCAGGTATGTTCTAGATTATACACAGAGAGAACTAAGTAAACACCTTACCCATACATGGCACCGAGTTACCTTATCAACTACTACCTATTCAGTTCATGCAGTGCTAGGCTATGATTATTTTGTCTCTAATACTAATGTCATACTAAGATTTAATAATGGTGTAAAGCGAACTAAGGAAACACCTCACCCATACAAGGCATATGGTTACATTATTAACTACTACCCATTTGGTTCATGCAATGCTAGGCTATGACTATTTTATCCCTAATACTAATGCCATACCAAGATTCAATAATGGTCACAACCTCATATCTTCACAACACACAGTTCACAAGAATTATGAGGGGTATCATTACACACAAAAACACAATTACTACATCAAGTTTCCTTGCTTTTATCTTTGTCAAACAAAACAAAATATATCACAAAACAGAATAATAACCTAAATATATTGGCTCTACTATTATAGCATACTCTAGGAAAAAGGTACAAGAAAAAAAACCCTGATTAGTTGGTACACCCCCACCCCAACTAAAAGTTGATACATTGATTTCAGTGCATACTAAGAAAAGAAATAACACATAGGTGTAGGGACAGGCTGTAGATACTCTAGGAATTGAATGTGGCCTTTCCCCTAGCTGGGGTATTAGGAGGTATGTCGAGCATAGAAATAGGAGATAGTGGTGGTGGTCGCCTGTAACGACCCAAAATCACCTACCGAGATGTCACATGGTGCTTAGGGATACAAGTAGCCCTAAGTTAACCCTTTGATACTATCACTTCTCATAATAACTCATTCAAGAAGAAATATACAAAACACTTGCACTGCCATATCAAATGAAAGAAAATACGAAGGTAATGCTCAAGGACTTATAACTTTTTTGAACTCAAATACTTGGAACTCAGAATCATATAACTTTCGTTTAACAAAAATGGTGATAAACTCGTATTAGTAGAGAAAAATACTTCCTTCTTTGGAAAATAATAAAAAGGAGTTCATTCATTTTAGAAAATATCTCATATAAAACTTTAGGGAAAACATACTATCATAATAGAAAATACCTTTGTTTTAGGGAGGTTCTCTTAACCGACATAAACCATGCGACCTACATGGAGTCTAATGTCTTGTCTTTCTAAGGAAGAAACCTCACGTTGGGGAGAGGCGTCATACTCTTGCCAAGGAGTATAACCTCAACTCAGTGATCACTTATCTCGGCCTCGGGCCCAATCATCTCGGCCTCAAGCCCAAAATCTCAAATCTACGGTGGCACGTAGTTCTGGGGTAAGAAACCATGTTAACTTACCCAACTTGATGATAAATACTACTTCCTTTAGTTTATCTCGCTCATCTCATGGAAATCCACTTTCAAAATAATCTCATGGTTCATAAGAACCCAACAATCAAATTGGTAATCTCATGTGGTAGAGTCGATTTCAAAAATCTATGGCCATTAGGTCAAAACATTTCTAAATAATCTCGAAATACTCAAATCATGGGTGCTTATAGCATAATAGTTCATAAAATTGCAAGTCTCAAGTAGGGCTTAATGGCCCATAATTCAATCTCAAGTTAAAACTCATCATAATGCATAATAGATAGCATATAGATTCATAATTCATGTAGAAATCTGGAATTTACAGCAATTTATCTCAAAATCTCAACATACTCATATACTTCAATATCTCAAACATTGTAACTATTAACTTCTCAAGGATTAAAATCATGAGGTATAAACCCAACTTTAATTTCTCAAGAAAACATGTAAAAATCATGCCATTAGATCCTCAATTCATGGGAAACATCAAAAGCTAGAAACCAATAACAATGAGTGAAAAACCCTAATTCAATTTCATGTAAAATCTCATAAGTTACAGAAAATTGTAGTTTAAATAAGCCTTTGGGTACAAGGGTGAAAGGATTACCCATGTTCAAAACCCTACATACCTTAGATTATGAAATTGGGTGAACAAGATTGATTCAAACTCTTATTCTTACACTTGAGAGAGGGTTCTTTCAACCCTCGAACTTGGAGAACTCAAATCTCAACTCAATTTGTAGAATCTATGGTGAGTTCTTGAATTTCTTGGAGAAGGGCTCTAGATTTGATCTTGAGCGAGAAACCCTAGCTCTCTTGTGTTTTGGATGATGAATGAAGCCATTTGCTTCATTTAGAATATATCTGGTTGATAAAAGAGTGGAAAAGACCAAAAAGCCCTTTTTAAAATGAATTAAAAATACTGAACGGGGGCTGCGACGGTCCGTTGCTAGTCTGACGGTCCGTCGGATCGTCCGTCTCACGTCTATCAGTAAAAGAACACACTACCTTGGTGTGAAGGTCAAAGAGACAATCTATCGCAGTCTTGATGGTCCATCGCATGTTGGCTAGGATGAGACCACACTGCCTCAGTGGCGATGGTCTCAGTGATTGTTTGTCACAGCCTTGACAGACTGTCATTTTGGCCGTCGCACTTAGCCCAAGAAAGAGAGTTACTTCCTTGGTTGCGATGGTCCGAGTGATGGTCCGTCGCAAATTCGACAGTCCGTCGGATCGTTCGTCGCACCTGGGCGGTTCTGACAACTCTCAATAAAACAGTCATAACTTCATATCCCGATACTGGATTTAGACAAAATTGGTATCGTTGGAAATCTAATTCGATTCTCTACACTATAGGAAGTCATTTTCAGTAAAATTTAACAAGATTAGAACACTAATCATTTGGTAAGTCTCTTTTCAATCTTTTAGGGCTGGAATTGCACTTTACTTGACACGCTCAAGGCTCAAATTACAAGGGAACTTTGCGGGATCTTACAATATCTCCCCCTTGGAAACATTCGTCCTCGAATATCACTAGTTAGACTAGGAACACAGCAAAACAGAGTACACATAGCTGAAGTAATTTGCAAAATGGCTCAAAATTTCTCTAAACTCTTGAATTCCTCAGAAATTGTAAGAACTCATGCAAGAATAGATATATAGCTGAACTTTAGATTAGAAGGGCTGAATTAAGGAAGAATAATACCTTTGGATCAATCTGAAAACACAGAAAAGAGGTGCGGGTACTTGGCTCGCATGTCTGCTTTTGCCTCTCAAGTAGTGCCCTCAACTAACTGGTTCCGCCATAACACTTTGATCAAGGAAACCTCTTTGTTCCTCAGTCTACGGATCTGAAAATCTAGGATCTCAATGGGAATCTTATCAAATGAAATACTGTTCTAAATATCATCACTCTTTGAAGGATCTACCACAACGGAATCACCAATATGCTTCTTAAGCATGGAGACATAAAAAATAGGATGAACGGCTGAAAACTCCACAAGCAACTCAACCGCATAGGATACTTTCCCAACACGGCTCAAAACTCTATATGGGCCAACATAACGGGGACTAAGCTTTCCTTTTTTACCAAACCTCTTCACCCCTTTCATTGGTGAAAGCTTCAAGTACACCAAATCACCCACTTCAAACTCAAGATCTCTTTTCCTCACATCGACATATGAATTTTGACGATTCTGAGCTGTCTTTAACCTTTCTCTAATCAACTTAACTTTCTCCATAGCTTCAAACATTGCATTAGGCCCAATCACGGTATCTTCACCCATTTCAAACCAACTTATGGGTGATCTACATCTTCTACCATAAAAGGCCTCAAATGGTTCCATCACGATGCTAGCATGGTAACTATTGTTATAAGCGAACTATATCAATGAAAAATGTTCATCCCAAATACCTTTGAAATTAAGAGCACACGCCCTCGACATGTCTTCTAGGGCCTGAATAGTCCTCTTAGCCTGACCATTTGTCTGCGGATGAAAAGAAAAACTCAAGAGAACTTGGGTACCAAAACCCTGCTGAAACGCCCTCCAAAACTGAGAAGTAAATTGAGTACCCCTATCCAAAATGATAGATGAGAGAACTTTGTGCAGCCTGACTAACTCTCGAATATACAATCTAGCATAATCCTTAGTTGTATAAGATGTATGCATGGGAAAGAAGTGTGGATTTAGTCATCCTATCTACAACAACCCAAATAGAATCATGATGACGATGCAAAAGACGTAACCCGATCACGAAGTCCATATTCACCACCTCCCACTTCCAATTGGGTATATCAAACTCTTGTATCACACCACCAGGTCTTTGGTGCTCTACCTTAACTTGTTGTCATGTTGCACACTTTGTTACAAACTTAACTATATCCTTATTCATACCATTCCTTCAATAGATTTCCCGTAAGTCGTGGTACATCTTGGTAGTGCCAGGATGAATAAAATACCACGCGCCATACGCTTCAGCCATAATCCTCTGCCTCAGATCATCAACATATGAACATACAATCTACCCTATAATCTAAACACTCAATCTCCCCCTGGGAGAAAACCTCTACCTTTTGGTCCTTAACTGACTCTTTCAGTCTGACCAAACTAGGATCTCTACCTTCCTTCTCCTTTATTTCTGAAACTAAAGAGGATTCGGAACTACTTTGCACCAAAGTACTTCCCTCAGCTGAATCAAGCAACCTAACACCTAATTTAGCTAGACAATGCATATCACGAGCTAACTCTTTCTTACCTTCCTCTATATAAGCAACACTACCCATAGACAATCTGCTAAGGGCATCCGCCACTACATTAGCCTTGCCTAGGTGATACAACACACTCATCATAGTCTTTTAACAACTCTAACCACCTATTCTGCCTAAGATTCAACTCCCTATGAGTAAACACATATTACAGGATCTTATGATCAATAAAAAATCAACATAAACACCATAAAGATAGTGTCTCCAAATTTTCAAAGCAAAGACCACAGCAACTAACTCAAGATCATGGGTTGGGTAATTCTTCTCATCCAGATTTAACTATCTAGAGGCATAGGCTATAACCTTACCTCGTTGCATCAACACAAAACCCAAACCAATTCTAGAGGCATAAAATACACCACAAAACCATCTGTACCATCAGGCAAAATCAACACAGGGGCTAAAGTAAGCTGAGTCTTCAACTCCTGAAAACTCTTCTCACTGGAATCTGACCACTGGAAATTAACTTTCTTTTGGGTCAACCGGGTCATGGGAGATGCAATTGAAGAGAAACCTTCAACAAAATGGTGGTAGTAGCCCGCTAGACCCAAGAAACTTCTAATGTCAGACGGAGAGATTAGTCTAGGACAATTTCTTACAACTTCTATCTTTTAGGGATCAACTCTAATACTTTCGGCTGAAATAATAAAACCCAGAAAGCCTACAGACCTTAGCCAAAATTCACACTTACTGGGTTTAGCAAACAACTGGTGACCTCTAAGAGTTTGCAAGACAGTTCTAAGGTGATTCGCATGATTATGCTCACTGTGGGAGTAGACAAGGATGTCATCTATGAATACTATGTCAAACATATCAAGATATTGCTTGAACACTCGATTCATGAGGTCCATAAAAGTTGTTGTGGCATTGGTTAGCCTGAAATACATAACTAGAAACTCAATGTGACCATAGCGGGTTCGGAAGGCTATCTTTGGAATATCATATTCCCTCACTTTAAGCTGGTGATAGCCGGATCTAAGGTCTATCTTGGAGAAATAACTTGCACTTTACAACTGATCAAATAGGTCTTCAATTCTCAAAAAAGGATACTTATTTTTTACTGTGACCTTGTTAAGCTGACGATAGTCAATACACATACGCAAAGAACCATCTTTATTCTGCATGAATAGAACAGGTACGCCCCAAGGAGAAATATTGGGCCTTATGAAACCTTTGTCAAAAGGATCTTTGAGTTGGTCTTTCAACTCCTTAAGCTTAGCAGGTGCCATACAGTATGGTGGAATAGAAATGGGATGAGTGTCAGGAAGAAGGTCAAACCCAAATTCTATATCTCTATCGGGAGGTACCCCTGGGAGATCTTCCAAAAAAATATCTGGAAACTTGTTAACAATATCTACTGACTGAATAGTTGGAGCCTCGGACTTAGTGTCTTTGAATCTAACTAGGTGATAGATGCAATCTTTGGATATTATCTTTTTGGCTTTGAGATAGGATATAAAATGACTCTTGGGAGATACCGAACTCCCGGACCACTTAAAAATTGGCTCATTAGGGAACTGAAACTTGACCATATGGGTATGACAGTCTATAGATGCATAACAAGAATGAAGCCAATCCATACCCAGAATAAGGTCAAAATCCACTATGTCTAACTCTATCAAATCAGCAAGTATGACTCTATGAAGATCAGTAATAGGACAATCTCTATACACTTGTTTAGCAAAAATTGACTCCCCTACTGGGATAGAAACTAGGAAAGGTTTAGGAATCTTTTCGGGACTTATTTTGAAATTCACAGCCACAAGTGGGGTCACATAGGAGAGACTTGACCCGGGGTCCAACAACATATAAACATCAAAATAAAAGACGCGGAGGATACCAGTAATAACATCGGGAGAGTCCTTCTACCCCTAACATGATGGTAAGGCATAGAATCTATTCTGGCACTGACCACCAGTAGTGCTAGATGAAGTTACCTGAACAGGGGCAGGATGAGGGACAGAAGCTGGTTTACTAGTACTCTGTGCCTGAGGTCGGGCATCTCCGGTCCCCTGCCTAGCATGCGGACAATCTCTAACTCTGAGGCCCTGATTTCCATAACCAAAACAACCCCTCAAATCAGTGAAACACTCACTGGGATGATCCTTACCACACTTAGCACAAGAAGGATAATGGGGCCTGTTACCAATACTGTTCTATGACCTAGACATAAAAAAACCTGCTCTCTTTCTCCTGCCTTCCTCTAGGCACGAGAGCACTAGCTGATGAAGGCACTGGAATAGATGGACGTCTCTGAAACTGAGCTCGGTTTCCTCTATGGAACCTAGGCTGACTATACTCATGCTGGTTAGATCTAGCCCTCTTATTACCCCTCAATCTGTCTCTCTCTGTAATCTTATTCATCTCTATAGACTGTACATACATCATCAACCTAGACAGATCCATATCCCTATGCAGCATCGCAGTCCTACACTCTTTCAGCACCAAACCAAAAAGACCTATCACAAACTTGCTCATATTATCTCGGGTGTCAGAAATCAAATTAGGAGCATACTTGGCCAACTGGTTGAACTTCAAGAAGTACTCCTTAATATTCATGGATCCCTAACTCAAGTTCATAAACTCCTTAATATTTTCTTCCCTCATCTCAAGCGGAAAGAACTTATCCAAGAATGCATTTTGGAACACCTGCCAAGTCATATGAGCAGCAACCTTACCTCTAGCCATCCTCTATAATACAACCCAGTCATAAGCTATGTCCTTCAACTTGTAAGAAACCAACTCAACACTTTCTTCCTCAGAAACATGCATTACCTAGGTGATCTTTCTCACCTCCTCAAGGTACAAATATGGGTACTCACCTGCCTTGGACCCATAAAACTCTGGCAGATTTATCCGCATGAAATCATGGATCCTAGAAGTAGCTACATCACCTCCCTGCTGATTTTTAACTGTGGCCTGGTTATTCGCATGAACAATAGCAGTTACTGCTTGGGCTAACGCCTAAAAGTCCGCCCAAAACTCAGAATGAGACACAATCTCATTCAAAGGATCAATGGGTGGGGGTTGCTTATCAACATATTTGCGGGCATTCGCTCTTCGGAGAGGAATTTTCTAGAATAGGAGAGCATGAATTATTAGATAAGAGGGACAACTGCAGGCACAATAGAATCTAAAAGAAAGAAACAACTTTTTTCTAAAATGTCTTGTAGCCTCTTGCTCATAGATGTGGCGCTCTATACACCGATGATGAAGACTCTACTCAACGCGACTTGTCAGACTCCCTAGGACTCCTTTAAAACCTAGATCTAATACCAAGTTTGACACGACCCAAAATCACCTCCCAGGACGTCACACGGTGCTTAGGGATACAAGTAGACCCAAGCTAACTCTTTGAGCCTATCACTTCTCATAATAACTCATTCAAGAAGAAATATACAAAACACTGGCACTGTCATATCAAATGAAAGGAAATACAAAGGTAATACTCGGTCCAAATGACCACAAAACTAGAAATCTCTACAAAACCACATTCTGATAACTAGTCTGACAAATCCTCTACTACTCCATGAACTCAAGAGCCGTTGGGACGGGTCCCCAACTGACTCAAACTAAAATGAAAGTAATGACATAAACACTCGAATACTGAAATGTTTGAAGATAGGTCCTGGAACCATGAGGCCTCACTACTGTAGAAATATAGACGAACGTATTCGGGAATCACTGACGCGGCTGGGACTGAGCACCTGAACCTACATTATAAGACAATGTAGCACATACACATATATGTAGATCAGCACTTGGGAATGTACTGAGTATATGGGGGTGTGTGCATTAACATCAAACAATATCAATACTCTTAATCAAATCATGCATGCAAATAGGAATGACTCACATGGCTTTAATAATTCTAAAATGTAAAGCTCATAAATAATGTAGAATGAAGCATGTAAGACAATCCTCATGAGTCGTTATACTTTGGCTTTAAAATCTGTGCTCTCCTCTTATTCTCATTACTCATAGGATGAAGGAAACTTTAGACAAAACTTTCAACTCATGCATATATCTTATGGAGAGTAAAACTGATTTAATGCTCATGGACTTATAACTCTTTTGAACTCAAATACTTGGAACTCAGAATCATATAACTTTGGTTTAATAAAATGGTGATAAACTTGTATTGGTAGAGAAAACTACTTTATTCTTTGGAAAATACTCAAAAGCAGTTCATTCACTTTAGAAAATATCTCATCTCAAACTTTAGAGAAAATATTCTATCTCAATGGAAATACCTTTGTTTTAGGGAGGTTCTCTTAACCAACATAAACTATGCGAACAACATGGAGTCCGACGTCTTGTCCTCCTAAGTAAGAAACCTCACATTGGGAAGAGGCATCATACTCTTGCCAAGGAGTATAACCTCAACTCAGTAATCACTTATCTCGGCCTTGGGACCAATCATCTCGGCCTCAGGTCCAAAATCTCAAACCTACGGTGGCATGTAGTTCTGGGGTAAGAAACCGTGGTAACTTACCCAACTCGATGCTAAATACTACTCCCTTTAGTTTATCTCCCTCATTTCATAGAAATCCACTTTCAAAATAATCTCATGGTTTATAAGAACCCAATAATCATATCGGTAATCTCATGTGGTAGAGTGGATTTCAAAACTCTATGGCCAATAGGTCAAAACATTTCTCAATAATCTTGAAATACTCAAATCATGGGTGCTTATAGAATAATAGTCCATAAAATTGCAAGTCTCAAGTAGGGCTTAATGACCCATAATTCAATCTCAAGTTAAAACTCATCATAATGCACAATAGATAGCATATAGATTCATAATTCATGTAGAAATCTGGAATTTACAACAATTTATCTCAAAATCTCAAAATACTCATATACTTCACTATCTCAAGCATTGCAACTATTAACTTCTCAAGGATTAAAATCATGAGGTATAAACCCAGCTTTAATTTCTCAAGAAAACATGTAAAAATCATGCCATTAGACTCTCAATTCATGGGAAACATCAAAAGCTTGCGACCAATAACAATGGGTGAAAAATTCTAATTTAATTTCATGTAAAATCTCATAAGTTGTAGAAAATTGTTAAAGCCTTTGGGCACAAGGGTTAATGGATTACCCATGTTCAAAACCCCACATACCTTAGATTATTCAATTGGGTAAACAATATTACTTCAAACTCTTCTTCTTACTCTTGAGAGAGGGTTTTTGTAACCCTTGAACTTGGGGAACTCAAATCTCAACTCAATTTATAGAATCTATGGTGAGTTCTTGGATTTCTTGGAGAGGGTTTTAGATTTGATATTGAGGGAGAAACCCTAGCTCTCTTGTGTTTTGGATGATGAATGAAGCCATTTGCTTCATTTAGAATATATCTGGTTGATAAAAGAGAGAAGAATACCAAAAATTTATTTTTAAAATAAGTTAAAAATACTGAACGGGGGCTGCGACAGTTAAAGCGATGGTCCGTCACTAGTCTGACGGTCCGTCAGATCGTCTGTCGCATGTCGGTCAGAAAAAGAACATACTGCCTTGGTGTGATGGTCAAAGCGATGATCCATCGTAGTCTTGATAGTCTATTAGATCGTCCTTCTCACGTTGGCCAGGATGAGACCACACTGTCATACTGGCAACGGTCTCAGCGATGGTCCATCGTAGCCTTGATTATCTATCATCCTGGACATCGCACTTGGGCCAGGAAAGGGAGTTAATGCCTTTGTTGAGAAGGTCCGAGCGACGGTCCATCGCAAACTTGACGGTACATCGGATCGTCCTTCGCACCTGGGCGATTTCGATAACTCTCAGTAAAACGGCTATAACTTCTCACCCCGATACTGGATTGGGACAAAATTGTTATCATTGGAAATATAATTCAATTCTCTAAACTATAGGAAGTCATTTTCTGGAAAATTTAACAAGGTTAGAACACTAATCACTTGGGAAGTTTCATCTCAATCTTTTAGGGCTGAAATTACACTTCACTTGACACGCTCAAGGCTCAGACTACAAGGGAACTTTGCGGGGTCTTACATTGACTAAGAAGTCCCCTGGTACACACTATCTATGATTACTCTGGCCAATCTGTAACTAGATAACAGACTTCTTGGCTTCCGTCTTTACGTCTCGCTTGAGCTCATCAAACTATCACTTTGCTTAGTGGGCTCTCATATTCTCTTTACCTCAATAATTTGAGCCTCACCTTCATCAACAAACAAATTAAAAATTAGTAGTGGTTGTGTAGGCAATGTCTAAAAATTGGGAAGCATGACTGTAGAGACAATAGGAGCATGGCTCTCAGCTAATGTATGGACCTTAGATCTCAAAGTGGCAACCTCTTTGCACAGTCTTGATAAATTAGGCACTTGAAGCTTATGGAGTTTATTTATTATTTGAATCTCATAATTTTTTATCCTCTCATTTATCTCTCTAGTAAAATGCTCTATAGTGGCCATCATCCCCAACTCAACCTGTGCCTCTGATGCCTCCAAAATATTCTACACCCAAGGCCATATTTGAGCCAGCAACTTGGCTAACTCGGTGTCAGTATGTGTCTGGCGCTTGACTAACTTCTTTTTCCTATTACCATCTATTGTAGAAACTCTTTTAATACTATCATTATGCCTAAAGTAGGAGATCTAAGGGGTACTATAGAAGTAAGAGTTGTAGTTGATGTACCTGTAGCCCCCTCAGTACCTGCATCAGCAAAAGTCTTTACCAACAGGCTGTGAAACATCCTAGGTTTTGACCCTTAGAAAATTTCCTAGAAATCCATTCTCCGAACCCAATACGACTTATGGGTATGAGCCGTATGTTGGGGTACGAGTGGTATGGTCCTATTGTATGTTGACCAGTGTTAGTTGGTGGGATTGTTTTTGTCACTGGAATGGGTAAAACTTAGAGGTGTGAGTCATAAAGGTTTGGTATGATTCATAGCAGGGACTCATATAGTGGGAAGTGTTTGATTCGCTTAGTATTTTATTCTGCCAGGGATACGGGTTATGGGTACGGATTGTATGTTGTGGTTACATCTTGGTTAGATGATTTGTCTACTGGATAGTGTTTGATTAAAGGGTTGAGGCTTGGACAGAGTGGTGGATACCGATCGTATAGTAGGGTACGACTCATATAGGTCAGTCGTATCCCTATGATGGGTTATTTTAAGGGATTTAAGTAGGGGTATTCTGGATATTTCCCTACTTACCCTAACTAGAACCCACAAATTCTAATACACTTCATAGGTTATTTACCCTATTATTCTATTCATTAACACTTATAAACTATTCCTAAACACTCCATAATTCTCTCCAGGGCTTTTGGGACAAGAAGGCTAGGGTTTCATCTTACGGATTGCTTTAGGGCTTGTCTTGGTGATTTTATTTTGTCAATTATTCGGTATCAGACATGATTCTCTTCCCTCATTTTAATTTCAACTAAATGTATTTTTTATATGATTGATTTCATAGTTTTACTATTTCATGATTATGGTTTTCAACTATTATTAAGGGTTTTGATACTGAATGCTTGGTTATGGTTTCCTATGGTTGTAATTATGCTTTTATATGCATTAATGGTGGTTTTGGAAAATTGTATTGCATGGTAATGGCTTAGTCTTTTGAATTAGTTATGATTATATTATTCCCCCAAGGTGTTTGATAAAATTCCCATAAAGATATGTTCATTGCATTGACTTCTTTAATGCAACTCTTGCATGTTTTAAACTGGACAAAGGATTTATGCATAGGTTAAATGATTTGAAAAGGTTAAATGATAAATGGATATGCTTGTGGATAACATGGAAGCCTCCCAAGTTGATTTAATATGGCATATGAAAGGGCACCTAAGGTCCCCTTAACCTAAATGGTTTGGCTATGGATAATACTTGCAAGTATGGGGTGGTATGACGATACCACCAATATTATCCTTGTTTAATAAATGGTAAATGGATTGCTTAGACATGGTTTTAATTGGGCATTAATAGTGGGTTGTGTAGCTAAGCAGTAGAAGGTGGCGGTCCTAGGGGGACCAAAACCAAAAACTCGTATTTGCTGATATGAGGGGTCTTGATGACCATGTGCGTGTGTTATATTTTATATTAGGGAATGTACTATTCATCCCATGGGATATTCCCTGGTTGTACATCTACACGCACTGGGGCACTTTCAACAGGGGGAGCTGAACCCATATGGCTCGTGAGTAGTTAGGAAGACAAAGCTACACAACCCAGGTAAAGGTTTTAAGTGCATAATAAACCCAATCCCCTTTCCCAGTACTTATATATGTATGATTGTATGAAATATGGATGGTTTTACTTGGTTTTATGATTGGCATTATTTTATTCTTATTCTGAGATTCATGCTAGCGGTCACTCGCTAACCTCATCTACTGGCGGTTGTATACATATGCTATGTAGGAATCGGCCATTCTACTCATCCTATTTAGCATAAAGATTTGGTATCAAAATTTAGACTAAAGTTATGGCTTCCATCCTTTTTGGAGGCATTATTTCATGTTATGGATTTCTTTAGACACTTCTCTTTTATTTTGGATATTAGTTTTGACCATGGTTGGGGGTATATCCCAACCAAATTTATTTACTCTTTTGGATAGAGGCATTATGGTACTTCTGGGGATTGGTATGGGCGGGATCGGTGTTGGTGTCGGCCTTGGCATTAGAATAAGCTGGTGGGCTGACATCATTGGACGATATTATTGGTTGTTCCATCATATTACATTTTGGGATTAATTTTCAAACAATGTTTTGGTATTCCATTTGATTTATGGTCTATGTTTTGGTTTAATATGGTCGGGCGATTGGTGTGGTATGATTGGACTCAGTTTTTTCGGTCACGGACGTGACCCTATCCCAGAGTCTTAATAAGAACAATAATTCTATCTTCTTATATATTCAAAATTCAGCCCATATAAGGCTGGACATAGGTGGTTGGGTTGGGTAACATGGGGGGATCCCCGATCCTGGTTGGACTTGGAATGTCCATTACGATAAGGCTCAAGGTTAGGTCATTTCAACTTGGTATCAGTTCCTAGGTGATGTGTAAGCAGACGCTAACATATTTGAGGCTTTTAACTGAGAATAATTGCAAAGTCTTAAGCAACTTTTGTCATTTTTTATTGTTTTATCTTTGATTTTGCAGTAGAAGCCAAGATGCATGAAAACCAACAAGGATTGAAGCAAAAGAGTTGAAATCGGAAAAAAATAGAAGAGAAGTGTGTCTGATGACATTCCTGATAAATCATCATCCCTGTGATAATTTATCAGCTTAATCATTAGCCTTAGACAGAGAATGGATGGACCTCAGCTGAAAGTTGTGATGATATTTCCTGATAAGCCGTTAAAGAGTTGATAGGATGTCAAAGTTGCTATCAACCTAAGGAAGAACATGGGAGCTGAGGTAGAGAAGTGATGACATTCATGATAAGTCGTCAAAGATTTAATAGGTCATCATATTTTGCCGTCGGCCTTAAGCAGAAAGTGCTAAAACTAAAGAAGGAGCTGATGACATTTGTGATAAGTCGTCAGGCTCCTGGTAAGTTGTCACGAATGTCGTCGCCTAATTCAAAGAATTATTAAACTCTGTGATTTTGTTTCCTTATTTAGGCTAAACTATTTAAAGTTTTGTTCAGGGATTTCTAAGGGGTTCCGAACCTAAGTTGGAGACATGTATTTTGTTACTTTTCTCTCTAGTTTCTAGGCTTGAAAAACAATTAACTTTGAAGAGATTTTCATCAATATTTTGGGATTTTTATTGTGATCGAATTGGAGAATCATTAGTTATAATTCATCTTGTGGTAAGTTTATCTTTCAAATCATGAATACAACTAGTTGTTTTGATTTTTACGTTATGAGTGGCTAAATCCCTTTAACCCGAATTATGGGATCTACGGGTAAGTCTTGATAAGATGCTAAGTGTTCAAGATTTGAAAGGTAATAGGACTCCTTGATAATTCCAAGGTTTTAATTATCGTCTATGGTTGCAAACAATAGATAACACCTTCTTTGATTTGCTTGAGATAAGAAATCAATTATAGTAGGAAGTGAACTATCAACAGGGACTTAGAAGCACTAAAAACTTCCATTTAATAATTGACGATGTAACAAGGTTGATTAACCTGAGGTAAAGTCTGCTCAGTGAATATAAATTCCCTAAGTCTGAGAAGATTAGGTAATTAAATGCTTAAGTAGGTCGAGAGATATTTTTGTATAACTTCGATAAAGATAATCTATTGTCCTACCTACTGTGAGAATCTTGAATAACTATTTGCATCTGTCAAGTACCAAAACCCCTAGTGAACATAATTCTGGTTTTTCCACAAACTCTTGATTACAAACACCGAAGATAAAGTGACCAACAATTATTTGTTAAACTCAAAAAAACCCCATCTCAGGAAACATCCAACTATCAGTTGATTAAATCGCAAATGACTTAAGTTCACACCATATTCCCTGTGGGATTCGACCCCAACCTATTTGGGTTATATATTTACAACGATCTCTTATATTCTCATTAGATAGGTATAGTTTGAGCATTATAAAAAATGGCACCGTTGCCGGGGAATACGGTTGTTAATTAAAGTTTGTGTGCGCTAATTGACTGTTAGTCAAGTTTCCTAGTTTTACGTTTATTTGTTGTTTTTTGTTTATTGTAGGATCTTTGTAGTGTATCCTAAGAACCAGAAGTTCCGAAGAACCATTATTACCACTTAATCTGGAACCACAACAAATTGGAAGAATGACAGACCAATAAGAGGCTGGCAGATTAGCATTCTTAGCTAGAGCTCAGGTGAATTTGCAGAATGTCGGTCAGCAGAATGATATCCAAATCCTAAGGATGAAGATTTGGGAGACGAGGAGTTGCTAAATCCTGGTAACCCAAGGCGTGCAGAGCAAGTAGCTGCACCAGTATGGCGTAATGGTAACAGGAACCGTCCATTCCGAAGAAGGCAAGATTACCAGCCGATCTAGTATGAACTCAATGATGATGATGATGGAATGGATGGAGAAGGTCTAACGGGTGTAATTATTCCTCCACCGTTGTCACCTGGCGTAAAATTCAACATTACAAGTACTATGATTCAATTCCTCAATCTGAACGGGTTGTTTTGTGGCCTTTTTGGGGATGAACCGAACTTGCATCTGGTGAACTTTTTCACCATCTGTAAATCTTTTGATAACCCAGGAGTGGGTCAGAATTCTATCCAATTGAGGTTGTTTCCGTTGTCTCTGTCTGGGGAGGCAACATTATGGCTTAATAAGCTGACACCCGATTCTATAACCAATTGGAGGCAGTTAAAAGGAGCTTTCCTAGAAATGTTCTTTTCGCCTTCCAAGAGGGTACAGTTGAGGGATAAGATCAACAACTTTAGGCAGCTCCCGACTGAAGCCTTGCATGAAACCTGGGAGAGATTCAAGAAGAAGCTGACATAGTGTCCGAACCATAATATGATGGACATACACTTGATGGAGACTTTGTACAGGGATCTTAACTCTGTTACAAAACCAATTATAGATAATGCTTCTGGTGGTTCATTTGTTGATCTTACATTCCCAGAGGCTTCAAAAATGCTAGAGAGAATAACCAAATAGAGTCGAGCATGGTATACTAGAGAGAATAACCAACCCTACTGTTGTTGTGGGAATTATTGTGGAACAACACAGAAGAGATGAGGAGCATGACCAAGACATGGCTCACCTAAAAACACAGATGGATCTGCTAACCAAGCACTTGCTATCCGGCAAGACTAAGAAGGTGAAAGTTATGGGGTCTCAAGATAGAGTTGATGTTGATGCATAAGAAAAGGAGAACTATGTTAATAATCAGGGGGGTTTCGAGGCAATAGCCAAGGTAATCAAGGTTGGAATTATTATGATAAGTCTGGTTATAAATATAGGGAGCAGGGAAATTGGAGAAACAATAATGATAGGAGTGGGCTCTATGTGCCTCCTAGAAATCATGAGGCTGCTATAATAAGTTCTGAATAGATGTCTATGGAGGACATAATGGCTAAGTTGTTGAAGGGATCGGAGGCTACCAACTCTAGTGTGACTACCATGAAGATAGATCTGTCATCTATCAGTCAGTTGGTAAACTCATACTCCACCGCAATCAAACAGTTGGAGCAGCAGATGAGCCAACTCTACGCAACATTCAACCAGAGGAAGAGCAGAAAGTTCCCAAGCGATACGATCCAGAATCTGCAGAATGATGGATCATGTATGGCGATTACCACTAGAAGTGTTAAGATATTACCTGAACCTTCTGTGGGCAAAAGTTTGGTTGAAGATATGACTGAAGCAGATGATGAATCTAAAGAAGAATGTCCAGTGGAGTCGTAGAAGCTGGATGGTGTTGATGATGCTCTAGAAAAAGGGAAAAAAAAGGAGAAGGAGGTAGAGTTTAAAACTCTCCCAAGACCACCACCTCCCTTTCCTCAACGATTGAAGAAAAAAATTGATAATAAAAAATTTAGTAAATTTATGGCGATGCTCAAATAATTGACGGTGAATGTGCCATTGGTTGAGGCACTTGAGCAAATGCTAGGATATGTGAAGTTTATGAAAGACCTTGTCAAGAATAAATTGAAGGTTATCCATCAGCCGGAGGACAATCTCTTTTATTGTGACACTATCTCCACAAGGTCTATAGTGTAGAAAAAAGCAGACCCGGGAGGATTTACCATCTTGTGCACTATTGGGTTCCTGAAATTTACAAAAGCACTATGCAATTTAGGAGCCAGTATAAACCTAATGCCACTCTCTGTTTATAAAAAACTGGGTTTAGGGAATCCTACCCCAACAAACATGTGGTTGGTGATGGAGGATAGGTCTATAAAGCGGCCAGTGGGCATACTACATTATGTATTGGTAAAGGTGGATAACTTTATATTGCCTATTGATTTTGTAGTCCTAGACTGTAAGGTAGACTTGGAAGTGTCCATCATCATGGCTAGACCATTCCTCGCAATAGGAAGAGTGATAGTAGAAATGGAGCTGAATGAGCTGAAGTTCAGGCTAAATGACAAGGAAGCAAGATTCAAAATATACTCATCCATGAAACAAAAAAGGATATGAGTGTTTTCTCAATCGTGGATGTATTCTATGAAGATGGTAAAGAGGTATCAGTATATTGTCTTGGCGAAGTCTGAGTAGTCAAGATAACCAAGTCATGCTGCGATGTTAAATCGGGCGCTACATGGGAGGCAATCCATGATCCTCATGCGTGATCTACTCCAGGTATACCCTAACCCTTAGTTCAGATTTTCTTTGATTTTAAGTTGAGGATGTAGGGTAAATTATTGTTGTAAACTTTTGTAGCCGACTAGGAGAAATACTAGTACTTGAGGCAGTTAACTTGTTTTTGTAATTCTTGAGCACCACTCCAATGGACTGAGTAGTTACTTATGTGAATTACATCTAAGTGTGACCACTGTGCATCTTTGTATGGCATTAGTTCTAGTGATGAAATAATCAGTGCTAAACAGCTGCATGAACTGAACGAGTAGTAACTTGTGATATACTTGTGTTCCATGTGCATGTGAGATCTTACTTAATTCCCATTGTATATTGAATCCAGAACTTGCCCGATTAATCTTACCTAGGTTGAAGGACAGGGGTTAGGAAAGGATCATAGGTCATTTTATTGTTAGCCCACTGTTAGCCTAAATGACCTTCCCTGTATGTAGAATATCCCTTGATCCCTACTTTGAGCCTGATTAGCCTATATTTTTTTATGACACCTGTCACCTTCCAGGTTATATCATAATGAACCTGTTTTGGCCCTGGTCCTCCTTGGACACTATGCACCTTGACTTAGGCAAATGGACTAAGTTGAGGGTGGCTATAATAGGGGTGTGTGATGTAAAATGAGTATGAAGAAAGGTAAAGTAAAAGAAAATAATAAAAGTTGGGTGCGGTGGAAAAGAGCAAGAAAAAAAAAATTATGAAAAAAGAAAAAGTGATTGTAGAAAAAACCGCACCCATCCTGAATAAGTGTGATCAAGAAAAGAGAAGAATAGAAAAAGGCTAATGAGTGAAGTCCCAAAAAGCTAGTGTAGTGTCAAGGAGGCTTAGTCACTTTAAATATCATCGAGTATCATACCAGCCCCTAGCCTACATTACAAGCCAAAGAAAAGACCTATAGTGATCCTAGTTGACCTGTCTGAAGATCGGGGTAATGAAAATAAGGGCAAGCCTATGGTATTCGACATACATTGATTGGAACTTCATTCTGAGAGTGAGTGTCTTGTGATTGTCCCTATGGTTATATATGTGATATCTGATATGAGAAAAGGGGGATTTCTTTGTAGTGAGGGCACACTGGTTACATTGCTAGTTACTGACTTGTTTGGATAGTGTAAACTTGATACATGCATGGTTGTGTTGCTGAATTGGTTCCATATCTTGATTCCTGTGTGTTTCATTGTTGTTCTTCAATAATATACATAGTTGTTCTTGAATTGACTGACCTTGGAGATAGTAAAGATATTTAGATATGATATAGATGATTGACTATCAAATGTACTTTGTATTCTCTTAGTTATGTTTGAGTTGCTTGAGAACAAGCAATTCTTTTAAGTTGAGGGTGTTGATGTGTGAGCAGATGCTAAAATATTTAAGGCTTTTAACAGAGAATAATTGCAAAGTCTTAAGCAACTTTTATCGTTTTTGATTGTTTTATCTTTGAATTTGCAGTAGAAGCTAAGATGCATGAGAACAAAAAAGGATGGAAGCAAAAGAGTTGAAATAAGAAGCAAGTAGAAGAGAAGTGTGGCTCTGTTAAGTCATCAGCCTTGTGATAAGTTATAAGCTTCATCATCAGCCTTAGACAGAGAATGGACCTCAGCTTCTGATAAGCCGTAAAAGAGTTGATAGGAGTCAAAGTTGATGTCAGCCTAAGGAAGAACATGGGAACTGAGGTAGATAAGTGACGACATCCATGATAAGTCGTTAAATATTTGATAGGTCATCACATTTTGTCGTAAGCCTTAAGCAGGAAGTGCTAAAACTGAAGAAGGAGCTAACGACATTTGTGATAAGTCGTCAAGCTCCTGATAATTTGTCATGAATTTCGTCGCCTAATTCGAGAAATTATTAAACTCTATGATTTTGTTTCCTTATTTAGGCTAAACTATTTAAAGTCTTGTTCAGGGTTTTCTAAGGGGTTCTGAACCTAAGTTGGATACACGTATTTTGTTACTTTTCTCTCTAGTTTCTTGGCTTGAAAAACAATTAACTTTGAAGAGATTTTCATCAATATTTTGGGATTTTCATTGTGATCGAATTGGAGAATTATTAGTTATTATTCACCTTGTGGTAAGTTTATCTTTCAAATCATGAATACAACTAGTTGTTTTGATTTTTGCATTATGAGTGGCTAAATCTCTTTAACCCGAATTATGGGACCTAGGGGTAAGTCTTGATAAGATGCTAAGTGTTCAAGATTTGAAAGGTAATAGGACTCCTTGATAATTTTGAGGTTTTAATTATCGTCTATAGGTTGCAAACAATAGATAACACCTGCTTTGATTTTCTTGAGATAAGAAATCAATTATAGTTGGAAGTGAACTATCAACAGGGACTTAGAATCACTAAAAACTTTCATTTAATAATTGACGTTGTAACAAGGTTGATTAACCTGAGCTAAAGTCTGGTCAGTGAAAATAAATTCCCTAAGTCTGAGAGGATTAGGTAATTAAATGCTTAAGTAGGTCGAGAGACATTTAGGCATAACTTCGATAAAGATAATTTGTTGTCCTACCTACGGTGAGAATCTTAAATAACTATTCGCATCTGTCAAGTACCAAAACCCCTAGTGAACATAATTCTGTTTTTTCCATAAACTCTTGATTACAAACACTGAAGCTAAAGTGACCAACAATTATTTGTTAAACTCAAAAACCCCCCATCTCATGAAACATCCAACTATCAGTTGATTTAATCACAAATGACTTAAGTTCACACCATATTCCCTGTGGGATTTGTCCCCAACCTAGTTGGGTTATATATTGACAACAATCGCTTACATTCTCATTACAGAGGTGTAGTTTGTGCATTATCACTAGGTTTTTGGTCAACTGGGAAGTTCAAAAAGTTGTGTCTAATAGAGTCTCTTTAAGGTGTGTGTAGCCCGCCACACTCATAAAAAAAAGGTTGCAAGATATTTAGAAATGTTAAACTTTTTTGTTATTCTTTCTTCAAGCTTGAGTCTTTAATCTCGGAATCTCCTCTAATCCGTGTTTGTTCATCTTTCATATCATACCCCCTAAATCTGGAACATAAGGAAATTCTTCCATCCCATCTGGGGATAATGCCGAAGAGGTACGTCCTACATTTAGAGTACATCATTGATCTCATTGTCCTATTTCTGATGGTGCTGGAGTTCCTCCTATTATAGTTAGTTCTCCTAAGATACCTCAGGACAATGTGATGAACGCTAACTTTCATCAGTCTATTCATATTATTTCCTAACTGGTTGTTGCGCAGGCGAAGCGGGGTGTGACTAGTGATTTTTCTAGTGAGTCCACAAAGGTTGTTCAATTTATAAAGATAGGTCCTCCAGCTTTTACTGGGGTAAAGGTGGAGGAGGATCCATAGGGCTTCTTGGATAAGATGGAAAAGAACTTTTGGGTGATGCAGGATACTAATGTAGAGGGGGTTAACTTTATAGCTTATCAACTCAAGGAAGTTGGTTATCAGTGGTATGAGGAATGGGATAGGTATAGAGGTGATATGGAAGAGGAAGGGTTATGGGATGCCTTTTCTAATACCTTCTTGGATCAGTTCTTTCCTTAAGGGTTGAGGAAAGCAAAGATAGAGGAGTTTGTGAACCTCAAGCAGTAAAGGATGGCTATAAGGGAATATGATTTGAAGTTCTATCAGCTATCAAGGTATGTTTCTGATTTGGTAGCTAATATGAGATCAAGAATTAGGAAGTTCGCGTCTAGGTTGAATTGAGATTTGATTCTGGAGAGCAAGACTTTCTGTATAATTAAGGATTTAGACATCTCGAGGTTGACTATTTATATGCAGTAGGTTAAGGATGAGAAGAAGAATTAGGTGGAGTTTGGGGATAGGCAGGGAAAGAGGAACAGGTTTTCTGATTAGGGAGGTGCTCAGTCTCAGGGTGGTAGGGATGGCGGCAAGTGGCAGAAAAAGAAGTGGGGGAGTTTGGTCTCCTTTTCTGCTAGTGCTCCTTATCAGTTGGGAGACAAGCGTCATCAAGGTGGTGATGATTCTCGGGCACAGGTCGCCCAATCTCATGCGAGTGGAGGTCAGTCAGTTTTTTCGTGTCCTCCTTATTGATTATGTGGTCGTCCTTATTAAGGTTATTGCAAGGAATGAAGGGATAAGTTCTTTAAGTGTGGCCAAGTAGGCTATCGTCATAGGGATTTGTCCGGTCAATAACATTGCTACAGGGACGAATAAGATTCCTATGACTTCATCTTCTACTCCTACACCTAGTGAGTGGCATCTGTTTCTATTACTACTCTTGGTTCTAGTGTTGGTCGGAACCGGTTGTATTCTTTGGTGTCCCAACAAGAATCTGAGGCATCACCTATGTCGTTATTGATACATTACAGCTTTACTCTCATGAAATATATTGTTTGCTTGATCTGGGGTCCAATCTTTCTTATATGACTCTATATGTGGCTATGTCTTTTGGTTTTGATCCAGAAGTTATCTTAGATCCTTTTTTTTATTTTTATCCTGGTAGGTAACCCAGTTATGGATAAGAGAGTCTATAGGAGGTGTGTGGCAGTTGTTAGTGGAAAGAAGACCTTGGTGGATCTATTTGAGTTGGATATGGTAGATTTTAATGTAATTCTAGGTATGGATTGATTGTATTCTTGTTATGCATCTGTGGATTGTCGGACCCATAGGGTTATCGTTAAGTTTCCTGGTGAACCATTTATAGAATAGGAAGGTAGCTCCTTATCTCTTAAAAGGAGGTTTATTTCTTATATTAGAGCTCGGAGGTTAATATCTAAGGGTTATCTTTATCACTTGGTCCGGGTTAAAGATTCTATCTTGGAAGTTCCTTCTTTATCATCGGTCCCTATGGTTAATGAGTTTCCAGAGATATTTTTGGAAGATACTTCCTAGTGTTCCTTCGATGTGGGAAATAGATTTTGGTATAGATATTCTTCCAGACACCCGTCCAATTTCTATTCCTCCGTATAGAGTGGCTCCGACTGAGTTGAGAGAACTCAAGGAGCAACTTAAGGATCTTCTTGATAAGGGGTTTATTCGGCCTAGTATTTTTCCATGAGGTGCACCGGTGTTGTTTGTGCGCGAGAAGGATGGTTTTCTTTGGATGTGCATTGACTACAGGTAGTTGAACAATTTGACAGTCAAGAACACGTATCCTCTTCCCCGGATAGATAATTTGTTTGACTAGTTATAGGGTGTCAAGTTCTTTTCTAGGATAGATCTTCGGTCTGGATACGATCATCTTAAGATTAGGTAGGTGTATATCCCTAAGATGGATTTTGGTACTCGGTATGCGCATTTTGAGTTCTTGGTGAGGTCATTTGGGTTGACTAACTCTCCGGCAGAATTTATATACTGAATAAATTGGGTGTTTAGTCACTATTTGGATCTCTTCATCATTCTGTTTATTAATGACATTCTGGTTTATTTGAAGAGTGAGGTGTATCATGCTAATCACCTGTGTGTGGTGTTGTAAACATTAAAGAAGCAATAGTTGTATGCCAAGTTCTCTAAGTGTAAGTTTTGGTTGAACGTTGTGACTGTCTTGGGCCATATTATTTCTAGTAAAGAGATCATGGTAAATCCGTAGAAGGTTGTTGTGGTAAAGAGGTGGCCTAGGACCACGACTCCATCAGATATTTGGAGTTTCTTAGGTTTACCCGGGTAATATAGGCAGTTTATGGAAAGCTTTTCTTTGATAGCTGCTCCTTTGACTAAGTTGACTCAGAAGAAGGTTAAGTTTTCTTGGTAGGATCTTGTGAAGGGTGGTTTGAAAAGTTGAAGGATAAGTTGACTTCGGCTCTAATCCTGACCTTACTGGAAGGAAATGATGGGTTTGTGGTTTATTTGGATGCATCTCGGGTAGGGCTTAGTTCTATTTTGATGTAGCACGGGAAGGTGATTGCCTATGCTTCCAGGCAATTAAAGGTACATGAGAGGAATTAGGATACTCATGATTTGGAGTTATTGTCAGTTGTGTTTGCATTGAAAATATGGCGGCATTATTTGTATGGTGTTCACCATGGAAATCTTTTCTGATCACAAGAGCCTTCACTATGTGTTCACTCAGAAAGAGCTTAATCTCAAGCAGAAGAGGTGGCTTGAGCTTCTCAAGAATTATGGTATGAGTCTTTATTACCACTCGGGTAATTCTAATGTGGTTGTTGATTCTCTTAGTAGGTTATCCATGGGGAGTTTAGCTCACGTGGAGGAAGGCAAACGGGACTTAGTGAAGGATATTCACCGCTTGGCTAATCTTGGAGTTCATCTCTTAGACTCAGGATAGTAGTGTGATGGTGCAAGAAGTGGTTCAATCATATCTTGGTCCAGAGATTAAAGAGAACCAAGTGTTGGATCCTGTCTTGATGAAAATCAAGAGTGACATTGGTGAGCAAAAGGTAGTGGTGTTTAAGATCAGTGGTGATGGTACTTTATGGTATGAAGGGAGGTTATGTGTCCCTGATATCGATGAGCTGTGGAAAAGGGTTTTGACAAAGGCTCAAGAGTCGTACTATATTGTTTATCTTAGCTCGACTAAGATGTATCATGATCTCAAAGAAATCTACTGGTGGAATGGCAAGAAGAGGAATGTGGCTAATTATGTAGCCAAGTGCATGGTGTGTCAACAGGTTAACGTTGAGAACATGAGGCCAAAAGGGTTGTATCAAGAAATTAATTAGCTTGAATGGAAGTTGTAAGTGATCAATATGGACTTCATTATCGGTCCTCCTCGGTCTTAGAATCAGTATGATTAAATTTGGGTCATCTTGGATAGGATAACCAAGTCTGTACATTTCTTGCCAGTGCGGACTACCTTTTCGGCGGAGGATTATGTGAGGTTGTATCTTTAGGAGATTGTGAAAAATAAAAATAATAAATAAATTTAGAAAGAAAAAAAAATAAAAAAATAAAAAAAAGGAAAAAGATTTTCAAATTTTAAATCCCCCCTCCCTTATCTGATTTTAACTGTTCCCCCCAAGAACCCCACTATAAAAGGACTCCCACTCTTAGATAAAGGAAGAAAAGGAAAGGATTGACAACAAGGAACAAAAGTGAAAATAAAAGACAGAAGGAGAAGGATAGTGAAACTAAAAAAAAAGAAAGCTAAGAAAATCAGTAAAAAATAGCAAACAAAAGAGAGTGAAGTTGAATTTGAACAACGATCAAGTTTACGGGACGATATTCAAAGTTTCTGTTTCATTTTATCACAGGTTTTATTTGTAATCCTGTATTTTATTTTATAGCTTTCATTATAGACTGGATGATAATATGATTGTTTTGATGATTTATGAATTAACATTATAGGAATTTGTTATCATGTTTGTATTTTATGCATGTTGTCAATAGTAAAAATTAATATCATGATTCACTTTTTATCTGTATATAACAAAAATAGTATAGAATATTGTTCATCCGGCTGCGGCGCGCCGGCCATATTCGGCCATATCTCCGCCCGTAAACCCCCATCAACTCCGGCGACAACCACTTTCAAATCCGGCTAACCGGGCACACGTGCCTTTCCGGCCATCACCAAATCAACGGAAAAACCATATCAGATCCGACCCCCTATCATGAAAATCCATCGGAGTTCAACGCCACAACGAAGACAGCAACTCCAGCCGGCGAACCGGTACCGACGTCGACAACAACCGCGTCATCGGTTCTTTCCCATTCACTTCGTTGCTCCGTTGATAGAACCACCGTGACGCCGATTCACAACCAGATCCGGCCGCGGCGCGTCGGTTTTGATCCGACCAGATCTCCTCCGCGACGCCGGCTCACGACCAGGTCTCCTCCTCGGCTCGTCAGCTAGATCCGACCAGATCTCCGCCTGCAGACCTCCGCCGCCGTCCGACCATATCCGCCGTGTTTTCCAAATCTCGTTGGCCACCTCTCCTAAAAACCATTGACACCGACTTCCCCTTCCCCTTTTCTACCACCGGCTACCAACGACACTCCATTTTTTTTTCTTATAATAAACTTGGTCGAGAAGGCCATTTTTCTGTTGTACTAGGACTTAGGAAGATGAACTTGCAGTAGTTCATGAAAAATGAAAAAATGTGAAGATGGTTTAGGTAATTTGATTTTTTATATATATTAAGATAATAGAAAATATATTTTATACATTTAAGATAAAGAGGTCACATGCAAATTATGAAAATGTGGTGATTTTTCTTACTAGGTGGGTCCACGTAATATTTATTTATTTATTCATTACTTTATTTTATTTTATTTTAATTTTTCTTGTAACTTTTATTATGCTAATTGAGTATGACGTGATTTTATATATAATATTTAGAGAATCTTAATAAATAATGGATATATTATTATTTTTATTATTATTTATTATTGTTATAATTATTAATTATCGTTAAAAAATTTACTAATTATTTATTCTTTTAAAATGAATTTTAGTCTATTTTATTATTTAAGTTAAAAATATTTCAAATAGATAAATTGAGACAAGTTTATAAAAACAAATCAATGCTTTAATGTTAGGTAAATTTTCGGTATGTTTATAATATTTATCTCGATTAAGAATGCGGTGTACGCATCTTTCTGAGACCTTTAAAAATAATTCAAGGATGTAAAAACACACCTTGGTAAATATTTTTCTAAAATTTACTTGACAAATATTTTTCAACTTGTCACCGATTTATTTAATAATAAATGAGATTTTAGATATATAAAATGAGCGATTTAGGCCTTAACATAATTTTTTTAAAAAATAATAATTTAAGTTAAGATGAGTCAATAAAAGAGACCGCGCTAGAACCACCGGATTCGAGGGGTGCCTCACACCTTCCCCTCGATCAACAGAATTCCTTACCCATTTTCTGTTTTCGCAGACCAAATAAGTGTCATTTCCTTTTGATTAGGAATTCAAAAAGGGTGACTTGGAACACCAAAACTCAATTCCAAGTGGCGACTCTATAAATAATTTAATCCCTATTCAATATAGTCACTTTAATTGGAAAAACCCTTCGATTCAACTCTCGAGCAAAAAAAAGGGGGTGTGACATCTCTTTTGCCCCTCTTTGTGTGAAATCTCGAAGAGTTTTCATACAAAGAAGTAGACAAGATATGATTTTTGACCCTCCAATTATTTGAAAGGTAAAAATAAAAATAAAAATAAAAATAAAAATAAAATTAAAAAAAAAAAAGAAAAATATGACCGAGTCCTGTTTTTGGACATCCTACCTATCCTGGGTTATAAGAGAATCAGGTCATGAGTAGTTCAAAAGGTAATTTGGTGAAAGAAAAAGTTAAAGTCGAGTGAGATTCCTTCGAGTTTCCGGTTGACGACTTCTGCTTTTACATTCAACTAACTAATAAAAATCAAAAATGAAAAAATACAAGTAAAAATTGCAATCTCCAGAATCTTGATTCAAATCTTCATGACTTGAACTTGAAAATTTACCCTATTCTTCAGGCGGGCTCCTGAATTTATAATTTCTTCACCCTGTTCTTCAGGCGGGCTCCTGGACTTACAATTCTTCACCCTGTTCTTCAGGCGGGCTCCTGACTTGCAACTTCTTCACCCTGTTCTTCAGGTGGGCTCCTAGATTTGCAATTTCTGCACCATGTTCTTTAGGCGGGCTCCTGACTTATAATTCTTCACCCTGTTCTTCAGGCGGGCTCCTGACTTGCAACTTTTTCACCCTGTTCTTCAGGCGGGCTCCTGACTTTCAACTTCTTCACCCTGTTTTTCAGGCGGGCTCCTGAACTTTCTTTTTCTTTACCCTGTTCTTCAGGCGGGCTCCTGGATTTATAATTTCTTCACCCTGTTCTTCAGGCGGGCTCCTGAACTTTCTTTTTCTTCACCCTGTTCTTCAGGCGGGTTCCTGGACTTTCTTAAATTCTTTACCCTATTCTTCAAGCGGGCTCCTGGACTTGCAACTTCTTTACCCTGTTCTTCAGGCGGGCTCCTGGGCTCAAAGAAAATAGTGAAACAGAAAAATAACATCCCATTCTCCAGGAGGGTCCTGTATATTAAAATAAATTCTCATTCTTTAGGAGGGTCCTAAGCACAAAATAAATTCCCATTCTTCAGGAGGGTCCTGAGCATAAAATAAATTCCCATTCTTCAGGAGGGTCCTGTCCCATAAAATAAATTCTCATTCTTCAGGAAGATCCTGTGCATAAAATAAATTTGATACAACACACATAAAATTTTGCCCCAGTTTATACTGAAAAAATTTATGTGTCACTGGATCTTAATATATCTCACAAAAAATAAAGTTTACCATGACCGAGATCCAGCATTGGATGTTGTAACCATGCTTCTTGCATTGAGTGAAGTGTGAAATTGCATTCTTTATGTGAAAACAATTATTTCACCTCTATTCCAAACAAAGAAAAATTATGAGTTTTAAAACATGTGGTGGTTGGTTTGTGGAATTTTGGTTTTTGAAGTGGTCACTCTCGCATTTGTCATACTCAAATCTTTTCCAATCCATGATAATATTCATTGAATTGTCATACTTTTGACTCAGAATTCTGACTACTGAGATCCTTAACTCAAATCATATTTCTGTTGTATGATGCTTCTTAGTTTAGCTTCCAATACATCCCTTAGATTTTCACGAGTCTAAAATGGTCAAATCACAATCATCTTGAGTACCTTACTTTTACTTTGAAACGTTATCTCTGTGCATCGATCCTTTGTCTTGCTTTGTACCCTTAAAGGAGTTGGTAGCGAGTTTGGAGACTTTTCTCACTCGACCTGACAAAAGACAAAAAAAAATCGTTTGATGACAAGGACACAAAAATCAAAATAGAACAAAAAGAAAAAGACAATAGGAGTCTCTTTTTTCAAAACAAAGAGAAAACTTATCTGAATGCGGAAACCGATTCTGGTGATTATGACATGCATTTTGAATCAAACAACCAAATCTACCCACACCAATCATTACAACTTTTGTCCACTTATTGAGCTAGAAATTAAGTCAATCTTGAACTTGTTCTTTCTTGATAACAACCTTTTTTTTCGGCTAGTGGCACCTCAATGGGTTTTTGCCAACGAGCCTATCTCCTTTTATTTCTGCCTTAGCTCACAGTCGTCTTACGATGTCCGAAAGGGTTTTTCACCAATAAGACTCTCACTTTCATTCATTTTTTTTTTAGATAAACACCCAAAATATGAAATATCATGCACTCATAATATATTTAGCCTTGACATTCTCAAAGATTAATCTGAAGGTCTTTCTTTGGTTGTAACTTGGCTTTCGGATAGGGTTAAAAAGAAAGGTAGGCATGAGGCTCAAAAAATTTATATAACATTGGGTGAAACATACAACTTTTGGAATCGATTCTTTTAAGAAAATAAATTTTTGCCCCAGTTTCATTTCATCCTGGATAATTTGAATTTTCTTCTGGTTAGACCGAACCCCGGAGTAGGGCTGCCTACGTATCTTGTCATCGCAAGAATCAGGCCAAACGTAGTACATGAAACATCATTCTTTTGTTTGATTTTGAATTTTTGATTGATTTCTTTTTTAAGAAAAAAAAAATTGATTCCAAAAGAGGGGTTCGAAGAAAAATAAAAGCTCAACGGGGTAAGCAAAGGTTTATATATTATTCAGATAGTAGAACAAAATGCCTTCATCATTTCAATCTTTAAAAATATAAGTGCAAAACATACATAACATAATTGTACATGAATATCATACATAATATCTTTTAACTGCATCAGCATTGATTGGCATTCCTTCTATTTTTCCTTCTACATCAGTCAGATATAACGCGTCATTAGGTAACACTTTCTTTATCATGACTGGCCCATGCCAATTAGGAGAAAATTTTCCTTTGGCTTCAATCTGATGAGGAAGAATGCGTCTTAGTACTAACTGACCAACTTCAAAATGTCTGTGACGCACCTTTTTATTATATGCTCGTCCCATTCTTTTTTGATATAGTTGTCCATGACATACTGACGCCAATCTTTTTTCATCAATCAAGATTAATTGCTCCAAACGAGTCTTGACCCATTGGTCTTCATTAATTCCAGCTTCCACGACTACTCGAAGAGATGGAATCTCAATCTCTGCAGGTATAACTGCTTCAGTTCCATACACTAACAAGTAAGGAGTTGCACCAATTGAAGTTTGAACTGTAGTACGATAACCCAACAAAGAAAAAGGTAACTTTTCATGCCATTGTCGGGAACCTTGCACCATCTTACGGAGTATTTTCTTTAAGTTCTTGTTGGCAGCTTCTACAGCTCCATTCGCCTTTGGACGATAAGGAGTTGAATTTCGATGCATAATCTTAAATTGTTGGCACGCTTCTTGCATCAGATGGCTATTGAGATTCGCAGCATTATCCGTGATAATTATCTTTGGAATGCCGAAACGACAAATGATGTTAAAGTGAATAAAATCAACCACAACTTTCTTGGTCACTGACTTGAAAGTCATTGCTTCTACCCATTTCGTAAAATAATCAATGGCTACCAAGATGAACCTATGTCCATTCGAGGCCTTTGGTTCAATTGGTCCAATTACGTCCATTCCCCAAGCCATAAAAGGCCATGGAGCAGTCATTGTATGCAACTCAGATGGAGGGGAATGTATCAAGTCTCCATGTACCTGGCATTCATGACATTTACGAACGAAATTGACGGAATCTCGCTCCATGGTGAGCCAATAATAACCTGTTCGGAGTATTTTCTTTGCCAAAACATACCTACTCATGTGTGGTCCAGAAATCCCAGAATGTACTTCAGTCATGATTTTTGACGCTTCTTTAGCATTTACACACCTCAGAAGTCCTAAATCAGGAGTCCTCTTATACAAGATTCCTCCACTTAAGAAAAATCTACTAGACAAACGTCGAATGGTTCTCTTTTGATTACCATCAGCATGTACAGGATACTTCCCAGTCTGAATATTTTCTATGATATCATAGAACCAAAGCTCCCCATCAAATTCTTCTTCAACCACATTACAATATGCATGTTGATCATGAATCTGTATATGCAAAGGGTCAATATAAGTTTTATCGGGATGTTGAAGCATCGAAGATAAAGTCACCAAAGCATCAGCAATCTCATTATGAGCTCTGGGGATGTGTTTGAACTTTACTAATACAAATCATTGACAAAGATCTTGCAAACAACTTCTATATGGTAGGAGTTTCGAATCACGAGTCTCCCAATCTCCTTGGATTTGATGGACTAATAAATCTGAATCTCCTAATACCAACAATTCTTGGACCCCCATGTCAATGGCTAATCTCAATCCCAGAATGCAAGCTTCGTATTCTGCCATATTATTGGTACAGTAGAATCGAAGTTGGGAAGTTATGGGATAATATTGTCCTGATTCAGAAATAAGAACCGCTCTTATCCCCACTCCTTTTATATTAGCAGCTCCATCAAAGAACAACTTCCAGCCTGAATGGCAATCTTATGAAACAAACTCATCAACATACAATACCTCTTCATCTGGAAAATAAGTCTTCAATGGTTTGTACTCCTCATCAATAGGATTTTCAGCCAAATGATCTGCTAAGGCTTGAGCTTTCATTGCAGTTCGTGTCACATAAACAATATCAAACTCTGTAAGCAACATCTGCCATTTCGCGAGTCTGCCTATGGGCATATGCTTCTGAAAAATGTACTTTAAAGGATCCATACGAGATATGAGGTAAGTAGTATAAGATAACAAGTAATGTTTTAGCTTTTGGGCTACCCAAGTTAAGGCGCAGCACGTTTTCTCAAGAAGAGTGTACTTAGCCTCATAAGTGGTAAACTTTTTGCTGAGGTAGTAGATGGCTTGTTCTTTTCTTCCTGTGACATCATGTTGACCCAATACACAACCAAAAGAATTATCTAAAACAGACATGTACAATATCAAGGGTCGGCCTGGCTCTGGAGGAACCAAAATAGGCGGATTCGACAAGTGTCTCTTAATTCTGTCAAATGCCTCTTGACATTCTTCAGTCCATTCAACTTTAACATTCTTCTTCAACAACTTGAATATTGGCTCGCAAGTTGTCGTAAGCTGAGCAATGAATCTACTGATATAATTCAACCTTCCAAGTAAACTCATCACCTCCGTTTTATTTTTCGGCGGAGGTAAATCTTGGATAGCTTTTATTTTTGAAGGATCTAACTCAATACCACGTCGACTGATTATGAAACCCAAAAGTTTTCCTGACGGAACTCCAAATACACATTTTGCTGGATTAAGTTTGAGATCATACCTCTGAAGCCTTTCAAAGAATTTTCTCAAATCTTTGATATGATCAGATTGCTCTCTCACTTAATGATCATGTCATCCACATAAACTTCAATTTCTTTGTGCATCATGTCATGAAACATTATGGTCATTGCCCTCATGTAAGTTGCCCCAGCATTCTTTAATCCAAAAGGCATAACTCTATAACAATATGTCCCCCATGGAGTAATAAATGATGTCTTTTCCGCATCTTTTGGATCCATAATGATCTGGTGATACCCCGCATAACAATCCACAAAAGAAGCAAGATCATGTTTGGCACAATTGTCCAATAAAATATGAATATTGGGAAGTGTAAAATTATCTTTCGGACTTGCTTTATTTAAATCACGATAATCAACACACATCCGAACTTTGTCGTCCTTCTTTGGAACAGGGACAATATTTGCCAACCAAGTAGGATACTGGGCCACTCGAATGACTTTAGCCTCAAGTTGCTTCGTGATTTCTTCTTTAATTTTTACACTCATGTCAGTTTTGAGCTTTCTTAACTTCTGCTTGACAGGAGGAAAAACAGGATCAATTGGCAATTTGTGAACTATCAAATCAGTGCTCAAACCGGGCATATCATCATAAGACCACGCAAAGATGTCTTTATACTCATGCAAAGCTTCAATTATAGCTTTCTTTTGTTGTGGTTGAACATGTACACTTATCTTAGTCTCCCTAATATTTCCAAGATCTCCTAAATTGATCGCCTCAGTTTCTTCCAAATTGGGATTTGTCTTATTCTCAAAATGTTTGAAGTCTTTGCTTATATCCTCAAATGTCTCCTCTTCATCGTATTCAACCTCCTTATTCATTATTTTAAAATTAGATTGGTTTTTTAACTCTGGTGAACAATTCTTCATGCATGTCATATCATTAGAATCGGCATAGAAAGAACTGTATGGTAGAAAATAAATAAATAAAAATCAGACTTAAAATAAAATGAAGGGAAACTGCGCTTTACTAGAAACATAGATAGAAAGAGTTTTAACCTAAAATACCAGATTTAAAGTTCTGAATTATAACCCTAGAATGATTTAAATTACAGGAAAACAAACTACTAAGACTGTAAGAAAACAAACAAACTACCAAAACTATTTTATAATTGGGAGGGGAGTGGCCTCCCAATTGTTAAGCTGGACATCGGGGCCGACAAACTGCACATCTGCATTACTGGTACCTTCCCTAATTTCAACCATATCAGCTTCAATGAACATATTCTAAAAAGGGCCAATCAACTCTGTATCATCTTCATTCATTGATTTTGCAACAGGTAACTTGGAGGATCCAACAACACTGAATTTGATGAAAGACTCATAAAGTGGCGGTATAGGCTTGGCAAGTGACCACGACTCTTTCTTACACTTTTTAGCCTTATTTATATCTTCAGCAGTAGGCTCGTATCCCAGACCAAAAGTACCAAAGTTCTCATAAAGGTTTACTGGATGAACTATGCCTTGCAAAAACATCCCTAGGCCTTTTCCTGGTTCGAAGCCATGCTTCAACATTTCAGTCACTACCATAACAGATGCAGAGGACAATTGTGGTCTTGCGATGAGATTCCCCTCGAGGATATACTCAACAGACACTACCTCAGAAGCTTGATGAATTAACACATTGGCAGTATCTGCTTCGATGGAAGAAACAAAGTAGTCTTTATACATTGATAAGTCTCCTTCACCATGAACCACTATCTCTTGCCTGTCACATTCGAATTTGTCCATTTGATGCAACGTTGATGCGACTGCTTTAGCCCTATGAATCCATGGCCTTCCAAATAACATATTATATGAAGCATCAATGTTCAGTACTTGAAAATCCATAGCAAAATCCACAGGCCCAATTGTCAATATGAGTTCTATTTCACCAATGGCATCAATTTTTGATCCGTCAAAACCTTTGACGCACACATTATTAGGTCGGATTCTTTCCACATTAACATTCAACTTTTGTAAAGTTGACATAGGACAAATGTTAGCGCCTGATCCTCCATCAATTAACACTCGAGTGATGATGGAATGTTCACATTTCACAGAAATGTACAGACCTTTGTTATGATCCGTACCTTCTATAGGCAATTCATCGTCTGAAAAAAGTAATTTTATTTGCTTCAAGGATCCGTCCAACAACTTTTTCCAGCTGATTTACTCTAATCTCACTAGGAACACATGTTTCATTAAGAATCTTCATTACAGCCTTGCGGTGTTCCTCTGAATGTATCAATAAAGACAACAAAGAAATCTGTGCTGGTGTCTTCTTCAACTGTTCTATAACGAAATATTCTGGCAATTTCATTTTCTTTAAGAATTCTTCAGCTTCTTCATCAGTGACAGGTTTCTTGACTGTCATTCGTTCTTCACCACCTTGTTTATTCTTTCTTAACTCTACCGGAGCATAACATCTTCCAGATCGAGTTAATCCCCCTACTTTATCTACATCTTCAGTCACTTCTTTCCCCTTGTGCATCACCATAATGTGATTGTAATTCCAGGGGACTGCCTTGGTATCAACCATAGGCAGCTGTGACACTGGTTTAATAACAATAGGAGCTACAAGAGCTTCTTTTATGATTAAAAGAGGCTTATTGGATCTTCCGGGAATAATGAATTTCGGCTTTATTTGACTTGACCCAATATTTTCTGAAATCTCTTTCCCCATCACCAAGGGATCATTCGATAATTCAGGTTTTGCTATCACTACCTCCGCTTCTGCAGGCTTTTCTTTCGTTAAATCTACGGCATTTGCTGATTTTTCTGAATCAGTTTTAATTTTAATGATCGTCTTAAAGGGAATCGTAGCATCTTCACCACTAAGTATCACATCGAGCATGTTTGTTTCATTATGATCTGGCAGCGGATTTTGATTGACATTTGGAGTGCCTGGACTTTCTACCATAATCTGTTGGGTATTAATCAACTCTTGAATGGCTCTTTTCAGATACCAACATTTCTCTGTGTCGTGCCCTGGGGCATCAGAACAGTATTCACATCTTCTAGAATATTCCAAATTCTTCGGAGGAGGATTTGGGATCCTTCTCTCAATTGGGTTTAGAACATTCATTTTTCTCAGTCTATGAAATAAATTGGTGTAAGATATTCCAATAGGAGTGAAATTATCTTTTACCATGTTATCCCTTTTGAATTCTGCTCTAGGCTGAAAATTAGACCTCGGAGGGCCTCTTTGAACTTGCGGGGCTATTGGATGATTTTGGATTGTTGGTGTACGCCACTGCGGGTAAGAAGGACCTCGAGCATATGGTTGTGTATTGTAAATAGGATATTGGGGAGATGGATCAAAATATAATGAATTCTGCTCGTATTATTGACGCGCACCTCTCCAATTTTGTCGTGGACCTGCCATGACAGTTGCTACATCCTCTTTTCTTTTCTTTCCCCCAAAACTTCCTGTACCACTTTGGATTGCCTGTGTTGTTTCTTTCAAAGCGGCCTGACTGATGATCTTTCGTGATTTGATTCCATTTTCTACCATCTCTCCAATATTAATAACTTCTGCAAATGTGCTTCCGATAGTAGAGAGCAAATGGTGAAAATAATCAGGTTCTTGTGCTTGCAGAAAAATATCAATCATTTCAGATTCTTTTATCGATGGTCTAACTCTTGAAGCCTTCTCTCTCCATCTGACGGCATATTCTCGAAAACTTTCAGTCATCTTTTTTCTCATATTGGCAAGCGTAGTGCGATCTGGCACAATCTCAATGTTATACTGAAATTGTTGAACAAAATCTTGAGCTATGTCATCCCACATGTGCCAACGGGAAATGTCTTGGTCAATGAACCATTCAAAAGCTATCCCTGTAAGGCTTTCTCCAAAGTACGCCATCAATAATTCTTCTTTTCCTCCTGCTCCCCTTAATTGATTGCAAAACTTTTTCAAATGAGCTACAGGATCGCCATGTCCTTCATATTTGTCAAATTTTGGCATTTTGAACCCTATCGGCAAATGGACATCAGGAAACATACATAAATCCTTGTACGAAACACGTTTTGGTCCACCTACTCCTTGCATATTTCTCATACTTTGTTCCAGGCTTCTCACTTTTCTAGCCATCTCCTCCTGTTCCTCATTCTTAGCAATCTTCTCAATCACGATAGGAGTATCGCGTTGATGAACATGATAATGTGGATTTTGTGATTTAAAATTCATTTCAGGAGGATATAACATATCATGATTTGGTTTTCCCATATTCTTTGGTATTGTCGGTTGAATACCCGCAGTAGCTGGCGCTACAGAAGTAAAAAGTGGGTTATTTGAGATAGATGGATTTTGTGGGCGTACGGTAGAAGTACCAGCAACTCCAGACATAGTAGCGAATGGGCCAAACCCTGGTGGGTAAAATGGATCACTAGTTTGAGCTGGGTCAGAATTTGGATCATTTGAAGTTGAAAGTCCAGGGATTGAAGAAGGCGAGGCTTTTCCATTCAACCAAGCTTTGTACATCTCCGCCATCTGTTGTTTTAATGACTTTATTTCTTCCATTGTTGCTACTTCCTGCGAAGTCAACTGATTCTGTTCTTCTTCACTATCAAACTCTATATCTTCTCTGCGAGTCATTCTTCTTTTACCCTTGTATCTGGTATTATACGGATGTGATGCCAGTTTAAACCACAAACCAACCACCAATTATTTTATCTTTCTGTAATCAAGTAGCAAACAGGTGAGTGTTATATATTTAACACATTATAATGACACGTTATATGTCATGTTTCTATATGCATTTCCCAACCTATCATGGAAGCTTTATGTTTCATCCCGGCTTTTCTAGGCATATTTTCAAAAGTTATGATCGAACCCTTTGGAGGGTTGCCTACGTATCATGTTAGGACATGAATCAGATCTTGCGTAGTTCGGGAGGAATTTAACAAAATTGTTTTGTCTTTTTTTTTTTATTATTATTATTATTGAAGAAAATAAATAAAGTAAGTGAAATAAAACATGTGTAATATATATAAAAATAAACAGTCAACTTCATTACATTCTATAATATAAATACGATAAAATAACTGACCCAACTCCTAAAATAAAACTACTAACTGACATCTGAAAACTAAAAGACATAATATCTAAACAAGAAATTTTTAAAGCTGAAAATGAAAAACTATGACAAAGAAAATAATGATCCATTCAAGGAGATTTCGATTTAATATGTCCTCCCAAACTCAAATATATGTCCTCCAATGAAGTAGTGAGTCGTTGTACGAAAGCTGGTACTTGTGCCAAAAAGTCCGCACAATCCAACTGCTGATAATCTAAACCCATTCCGACAGTATCCTGCGCTACACGGTGGACCTTTCCTCGAAGAGAACGGAAATCCTGATCCCATTCCTGGGCCTGTCGATCTCGGAAATCAACCATCTCTCTTGCACGTTGTTCACGAGCATAAACAACCTCTAACTGTTCTCGCAATATTCCTCTTTCACGAATCCATTGAGATCTCTCTCGATCAAATTCTTCTTGCATATTCTTTTCAACTTCTTGAAGTTGTTGTCGGCGAGATGCGGCAAGTTCTGCAACGTGTGACCCCCTAGTGGTAGCAAACTTGATTTGTCCCCGAAGTGCAACCTCAATAGCTGCTGACTTAGCTTTTTCTTCAGAAAATTCCCTTTGTTGTTCGTCTATTTTTGCCCTGGTATGCTCTAATTCTTCTCTCAAAACTTGGTTGGCTTCATGATGTTCTCGCATGGCTTTTTCAATTCCTATCCTGATTGCAGCTTCCTGATCTATAGGTCCCTTAAGCGATCTTTCTGGTCTGACTGGAGGACTTGACTGTTCTTCAAACCATTCCTGGTAATCTGGGTGCACTTCTCCTTTCTCACGCTCTATGACCATCGTTTCAATTCCCATAATTCGGCGACCTTCCCAAATCTGCTGGGCTAAATCTTCTGGAAGTGAAATCTCTGGTCTGACCTCAAATACGAACTCAGCTATGTCTTCCGTTATGGGAATTATTTGACGTCTGCCTAGCTGACGTAGAACTCTCAATGGAACATACGGTTGAACACCTCTAATACCCATTAATAACAAGAACGGACGAATGACAGAACTATATATGACTTGCCTCCAAGGGAACCAATGAAGATTCCAAGTGATTTTATCTGTTGTCAAAGAACGAAAAAGTTTAACCCAATCTCCAATTTCTTTTGGACATTTATATTTCTCCATCCTTTCCTCGTAATCGTTTATGCGATTAAATCGCTCGGGATTGAACCTTGTCAATGTAGGACGTTGATAAAGATGCTCCACAATCCACATCTGTAACAAGATATTACATCCCTCGAAAAAACTTTTTCCTTTCTGACAAACAGTCAGAGCACGGTAAATATCAGCTAGGATCATTGGTATCATGGTGTAATCTTTCCTAATCAGTATCTGTACCACTCCCGCTAAACGAATATTAATTTTCTCTTCTCTTCTTGGAAAGACCATAGTGCCTAAAAAGGCTACCATGAATGCAAATCGTCTGTGAATTTTCCAAGCCTCAAAACTTCCCTTATTACAAAGTTCTTTACGGTACTTTTGAAACCCCTCTTGCTTTCCATATCTGTCATACAAAAACTGCAAGGAAACCCAACCTTTTTTCATTGATTCTTCTTTTGTGTTCTTTATGTTCATGAGCTTGCAAAATTTGTTTATCGAAATAAATCTTGGGGCTATAAGTTTCTTCCGATGCATATCACCATATCCAACATAGCCTGCTATCTCTTCTAAAGTAGGTGTCAACTCAAAATCTGAAAAGCGGAATACATTATTCTTCGGGTCCCAGAAATTCAGTAATGCATCAATCACCTCCCTATTAGGGTTAATTCTCATGATACTCGTCAAAAAACCCAAATACTTATGTATCTCGTCATAATCGAAAGTATCCATTGCATTCCACCATAACCAAAGTTGCAGAGGGGTACAATCCACAACCTGAAGTGGTACACTCCCATCTCTCTTTCTCTTTGAACGCTTTCCACGAATAGGGGGGGACATTTTATACCTATTGACAGGGACATAAGATTAATAAATATCTAGACTTAGACAAAACTTAATTTATTAATTTTGAAAAGAATTTATGACTTAACTTGTAAAATCTAGTGTGATCATTATTTGGACTTAGTTGCAAAGAACAATTTTATCAAAAATCAAAACGAGAGAAACAAGATTGATAATATATTTTTTATTTAAGTTGACTCTATCAAAAAATTGCTATAACAGACTTCTAGACAATTTTATCTATGTGTTTGAAGACAATATTTCCTAAGTACAAAAATAAAATAAAAGGACTCGGAAATAAAGAAAAATATAATGACCGTTTTATGTATAAAATTTTCAGTCTCATGACCCTAAAGGTTCAGGACTTGTTAAAATTGATATATATATATTTTTGTAAAAACTTAGCCTCATGATCCCTAAAGATTCCGGGCTGTTAAAATTCATATTTTATTTTTATTTATTTTGTAAAAACTTAGCTCCATGATCCCTAAAGATTCCGGGATATTGAAATTTTTTATTTTTTTTAAATCTTAGCCTCATGATCCCTAAAGATTCAGGGCTGTTAAGATATATATAAAAATTGGACTTGAGAATTAGAAAAATAATTATGAAAGTAATCATATTTTCAAAATATTTTCCAATAAATCTATGAATAATTTTTTAAAAGATAGGATCGTATCCTGGGAAGGACTTCCTACGTATCTCACTAAGAGTGAGAATCAGACCCCCGTAGTTCATATAACCCATAAAACTATGTTACTAAAATTTTTCTCTTTTAAAAATGAAAATTTTCTTTTAAAAAAATGATTCACTAAGTGTGACGATAATTTAATCTCTTGCATTTTAATGTTGCCTAAAAGCCGGTCAACACACAAATAGCCTTCCAAACAAATGTCAAAGAGCACGTAGGATGCACATGTTGGTCTTTATAAAGTAGGTTACCTATCCTAGACAGACCCGACACCTGTGCCGAGTCCCGCTAAGTCAAATGCATATGATGCAAATAAAGCGGTACCTAATATGGATAACCAGATTCTGAGTTTTCAGTTCTTCTAAGTTAAAACCTAATAGGGATAAGTGTCTAGACTGGCTTACTCGAGCGGACAATTGAGCCGGGGAGGGACAACTTGGTAGGTAGCATGGCAACACCGCCTTCATTGTCGATCCGAACCCCGCCTAACATGTGTGACTATATCCTTCACCAGGTGCCTTGACACTCCGGTTATCTCAAAAAGAAGGTGGGATGCATATGTTGCATTCCCTCTATCCTATTTTCAGAGACTCAGAGGGGGTACGCGAGAGAAGACAATTTATAATACAATTCAAATAATATCAAAGCAGTAAATGAGCGACAAGTAGCACATAAGACCAATAAACACATTATAAAATAATTAAAGCAAGTAAAGTCAATATCAAAGCTCGAATTCTTATTTTTCCCCAGCAGAGTCGCCAGAGATGTCACACCCTTTTTTTTCGCTCGAGAGTTGAATCGAAGGGTTTTTCCAATTAAAGTGACTATATTGAATAGGGATTAAATTATTTATAGAGTCGCCACTTGGAATTGAGTTTTGGTGTTCCAAGTCACCCTTTTTGAATCCCTAATCAAAAGAAAATGACTCTTATTTGGTCTGCGAAAACAGAAAATGGGTAAGGAATTCTGTTAATCGAGGGAAAGGTGTGAGGCACCCCTCGAATCCCGTGGTTCTAGCGCGGTCGCTTTTATTGACTCATCTTAACTTAAATTATTTTTTAAAAAAAAAATTATGTTAAGGCCTAAATCGCTCATTTTATATATCTAAAATCTCATTTATTATTAAATAAATCGGTGACAAGTTGAAAAATATTTGTCAAGTAAATTTTAGAAAAATATTTACCAAGGTGTATTTTTACATCCTTGAATTATTTTTAAAGGTCTCAAAAAGATGCGTACACCGCATTCTTAATCGAGATAAATATTATAAACATACCGAAAATTTACCTAACATTAAAGCATTGATTTGTTTTTATAAACTTGTCTCAATTTATCTATTTGAAATATTTTTAACTTAAATAATAAAATAGACTAAAATTCATTTTAAAAGAATAAATAATTAGTAAATTTTTTAACGATAATTAATAATTATAACAATAATAAATAATAATAAAAATAATAATATATACATTATTTATTAAGATTCTCTAAGTATTATATATAAAATCACGTCATACTCAATTAGCATAATAAAAGTTACAAGAAAAATTAAAAAAAAATAAAAATAAAGTAATGAATAAATAAATAAATATTACGTGGACCCACCTAGTAAGAAAAATCACCACATTTTCATAATTTGCATGTGACCTCTTTATCTTAAATGTATAAAATATATTTTCTATTATCTTAATATATATAAAAAATCAAATTACCTAAACCATCTTCACATTTTTTCATTTTTCATGAACTACTGCAAGTTCATCTTCCTAAGTCCTAATACAGCAGAAAAATGGCCTTCTCGGCCAAGTTTATTATAAGCAAAAAAAATGGAGTGTCGTTGGTAGCCGGTGGTAGAAAAGGGGAAGGGGAAGTCGGTGTCAACGGTTTTTAGGAGAGGTGGCCAACGAGATTTAGAAAACGCGGCAGATTTGGTCGGACGGCGGCGGAGGTCTGTAGGCGGAGATCTGGACGGATCTAGCCGATGAGCCGCGGAGGAGACCTGGTCGTGAGTCGGCGCCGCGGAGGAGATCTGGTCGGATCAAAACTGACGCGCCGCGGCCGGATCTGGTTGTGAATCGGCGTCACGGGTGTTCTGTCAACGGAGCAGCGAAGGGAATGGGAAAGAACCGATGACGCGGTTGTTGTCGACGTCGGTATCGGTTCGCCGGCTGGAGTTGTTGTCGTTGTTGTGGCGTTGAACTCCGATGGATTTTCATGATAGGGGGTCGAATCTGATATGGTTTTTCCATTGATTTGGTGATGGCCGGAAAGGCACGTGTGCCCGGTTAGCCGGATTTGAAAGTGGTTGTCTCCGGAGTTGATGGGGGTTTACGGGCGGAGATATGGCCGGATCTGGCCGGCGCGCCGCAGCCGGATGAACAATATTCTATACTATTTTTGTTATATACAGATAAAAAGTGAATCATGATATTAATTTTTACTATTGACAACATGCATAAAATACAAACATGATAACAAATTCCTATAATGTTAATTCATAAATCATCAAAACAATCATATTATCATCCAGTCTATAATGAAAGCTATAAAATAAAATACAGGATTACAAATAAAACCTGTGATAAAATGAAACAGAAACTTTGAATATCGTCCCGTAAACTTGATCGTTGTTCAAATTCAACTTCACTCTCTTTTGTTTGCTATTTTTTACTGATTTTCTTAGCTTTCTTTTTTTTTAGTTTCACTATCCTTCTCCTTCTTTCTTTTATTTTCACTTTTGTTCCTTGTTGTCAATCCTTTCCTTTTCTTCTTTTATCTAAGAGTGGGAGTCCTTTTATAGTGGGGTTCTTGGGGGGAACAGTTAAAATCAGATAAGGGAGGGGGATTTAAAATTTGAAAATCTTTTCCCTTTTTTTTTCTTTTTTTTCTTTTAAATAATAATAATAAAAATAGAAAATAATACTTGCAAAATAATAATAATAAATAAATAAATAAAAATAAAAATAATAAATAAATTTAGAAAGAAAAAAAAATTATAATAAATATATAAATATAACAATAAAAAAATATAATAAAATTCATACATAGCTTTAAATAACTATAACTAAATAATACTAAATCTTGCTAGCTTATTTATTTAAAATTCAAAAGGAAAATATTTTTGAATTTTTGTATTATTATATATATATATATATTTTATTTTATTTTTGTAATAAACAAAGTAATATTCTAAATTAAATTCATTTAATTATTTATATTATTAAAAATAAAATAATAGTCAAAATAATATATGATTAAATATAAATATAAATATTTAATATCTATAAATAAGTTAAAATTTAGGGAGGATCAAAAATCACGTGTCTACAGTGAAACTGCATGGGATACCTGTTTTAACTATCTTTGATCATGGTATGCAGTTTACGTCTGATTTCTAGAGGTTTTTTCAGAAAGGGTTGGAGAATAAGGTTATTCTAAGTACTGCTTTTCATCCATAGTCGGATAGGCAAGTGGAGAGAAGTATTCAGACATTAGAAGATATGCTTTGGGACTGAGTGATTGACTATGGTGGCAATTGGGTTGAGCATCTACCTTAGGTAGAGTTTGCTTACAACAATAGGTATTATTCCAATGTTGGTATGGCTCCTTTTGAGGCATTGTATAGGAGGTTTAGATCTCCTGTTAGGTGTTTTGAACTTAGAGAAGAAGACATGTTTGGTTCGGATTCTATTTATCAGGCTTATAGGCTTCCCCAAGTCGTCAAAAGTCCTACACAGATGTTAGGCGTAGAGACTTGGAGTTTGACATCAAGGATAGGGTGTTCCTCAAGTTGTCTCACATGAAGGGAGTGGTGAGTTTTGGCAAAAAGGGGAAACTCGGTCCTCAGTTCGTTGATCCTTATGTGATTTTGTGGAGAGTTGGCAATGTTGCTTATGAGTTAGAGTTGCCATCTAGCTTAAGTTTGGTTCATCCGATCTTTCATGATTTTATGTTGAGGAATTGTCTTGGTGATCCTTCTTCGATTGTTCCTTTAGAAGGATTGGGTATTGGGATTCCCTGTCTTATGAAGAGGTCCCGATTGAGATATTAGATAGGTAAGTTCTTCGGTTGCGGACCAAGGATATGGATTTGGTTAAGGTTCTATGGCGGAACCATAAGGTGGAAGAAGCTACTTGGAAAGTGGAAGAGAACATGAAGTGCAAGTATCTGCATTTGTTTTATGCTTCTGAGATTCGTGGGGAAGGTATGTGTCTTTAACGCATCTTTATTTTTTGAATTTGTCAAAAGAAAGATTAACATCTTTGCCTCTTTGTTTTCTAACTTTATTGAAGGGATGTTTCACAATGCAAATGACTTTGTGTGTGGTTACCCCTACCTTGTTCATCATTCAGGGACGAATGCTCCTAGTGGGGGAGATTGAAACATCCTGGGTTTTGACCTATAGAAAATTTCCTGGAAATTTGTTCTCCGGACCTAATACAACTCGTGGGTACGAGCCGTATGCTGGGGTACGAGTGGCATGGTCCTTTCATATTCTAACTAATGTTAGTAGGTGGGATGATTTTGGTCACTGGAATGGGTATAACTTAGAGGTATGAGTCATAAGGGTTTGTTACGAGTTGTAGCAGGGACTTGTATGGTGGGCAGTGTTTGAATCTCCTGGTATTTTATTCTTCCAGGGATACGGGTTATGGGTATGGATCGTATGTTGTGGTTACTACTAGGTTGGATGATTCATATACTTGACAGTGTTTGATCTAAGGGTTGAGGCTTGGATATGAGTGGTGGATATCGATCGTATAGGAGGGTACGACTCGTATGGGTCAGTCGTATCCCTTTGATAGGTTTTTATAAAGAATTTAAGTAGGGGTATTTTGGACATTTCCCTACTTGCCTTAACTAGGACCCACGACTTCTAATACACTTAGAAGGTTATTTACCCTATTATTCTATTCATTAACACTTAGAAACTAATCCAAAACACTCTATAATTTTTCAAGCGCTTTTGGGGCAAGAAGGCTAGGGTTTCACCTTACGGATTTCTTTAGGACTTATCTTGGTGATTTCTTTCCATTGATTCTTTGGTATAAGTCATGATTCTCTTCCCTCTTTGTAATTTCAACTAAAGGCATAGTTTAGATGATTGATTTCATGGTTTTACTATTTCATGATTATGGTTTTCAACTATTATTAGGGGCTTTGATATTGAATTCTTGGTTATGGTTTCCTGTGGTTTTAATTATGCTTTTATATGCATTAATGGTGGTTTTGGACAATTGAATTGCATGATAATAGTTTAATGGTATTTGGAATTAGTTATGGTTATATTATGCCCCAAGGTGTTTGATAAAATGCTTAAAAAGATATGTTCATTGCATTGACTTCTTTTAATGGAACTCTTGCAAGTTTTAAATTGGACAAAAGATTTATGCATGGCTTAAATGGTTTGAAAAGGCTAAAGTCAAAATGGTTATTCTTGTGGAGAACATGGAAATCTCCCATGTTGATTTAATATGGTGTATGGAAGGGCACCTAAGGTCCCTTTAACCTAAATGGTTTGGCTATAGATATTACTTGCAAGTAAGGAGTGGTATGACATTACCACCAATACTGTCCTTGGTTAATAAATAGTAAATGGTTTGTTTGGACATGGTTTTAATTTGGCATTGATGGCGGGGTGTATAGCTATTCCTTAGAAAGTGGTGGTCCCGAGGGGACAAAATTGGGAAACTTATATTTGCCGATATGAGGGGTCTTGATGACCACGTGCGTGTGTCACCTTTTATAGTAGGGGATGTACTAGTCATCCCATGGGATATTCCCTAGTCATATGGCTTCATGCACTGGGCCCTTTCAACAGGGGGAGCTTAGCCCATATAGCCTATGGGTGGTTAGAACAACAAAGATACACAGCCCAGGTAAAGGTTTTAACTACATAATAAACCAGGTCCTCTTTCCCGAAACTTATATATGTATGGTTGTATGCATTACAGATGGTTTTACTTGGTTTAATAACTGGCATTTTTTATCCTTATCTTAAGAATCATGCTATCGGTCATTTGCTAACCCCATCTACTGGCGACTATATACCCACGCTATGCTAGAACCAGCCATTTTACTCCTCTTAATTAGGTTGTGGATTCGGTATTAGCATTTGGACTGAATTGGTGAGCCTCCATCCTTTTGGGAGGCATCATTTTATGTTATGGATTTCTTTAGATACTTTTCTTTTATTTTTTATATTGGTTTTGTCCATGGTTGGGGGCATATCCCAATCGAATTTATTTACTCTTTTGGATAGATGCTTTGTGGTACTTTGGGGGGTTGGTATGAGAGGGATTGGTATTGGTGTCGTCTTTAGCATTGGAATAAGCCGGTGGGCTGACATCATTGGATGATATTGTTGGTTGTTCCATCATATTACATTTTGGGATTGATTTTCATATTATGTTTTTGTATTCCCTTTTGCTTATGGTCTATTGTTTGGTTTGGTATGGTTAGGCAGTTGGTGCAGTACGGTTGGACTCGATTGGGTTGGTCATGTTTGTGACCCTATCCTAGTGTCTTAATGATAACAATAACCCTAACTTATTATATGTTTGAAATTCATCCCATCTAAGGCTGGACATAGGTGGTTGGGTTGGGTAACAGGGGGCGGTCCCCGATCCTGGTTGGATTTGGGATACCCATTTCGACAAGGATAGGGTCGTGTCGGGTCAGGCTGCCTGTGTCAAGATCGCCACCCAATATTTGCCTCTAAACCTTCTCTACTGAATCCAAAGGCCCTTCAAAAAAGGTTTCTCCATAAGAGGTAGATAGCTATGCCTTTCTCTGTGCAACTGGGTTGGCATCATCATGAATCAATCCTAAATTAGCTTGTCGGGTCATCTTAATACAATAATAAATATTTAGTAGTGTTGTCACTCCCGCTGCACCGCATAATTTCTGAATTTAGTAGGGAATGGAATACTAGTGATCTCTCAAAAAGCTCTCTTATGTATCTCGTCTCAAATCTACTAGGTAAAATCTATATCATATCTAACTATGATACTGGCATCCAATATTGCTCGGTTCACTGTGATTGCACTATCCATTATTGTAGTGCTCAACCGATGCTGAACGATGGACTAGCAAAACTTCCCTGCAAAGTGTAGGGTGGACTTCTTGATATCTTCTTATCCTTCGACCAAAGGAACATCGACATCTAGCTTAGTGATCTATCAAGCCACCCATCTAATCTACTCTGTCCACTGTTTTCACTGGTTAGGATCCCTCACTATACACCTACTCCTCACTGCCCTCATCCTATTGTCATACTCAACTACAGTCGGCGGACTCTCAAACCCCAACCCAATTAAGAATCTCTAAATTATCTCCTCAAACAAGTCCACCAAAATACTTCTTACTAACGTATGGACCAGTGGAGGATGGTCCAGAGCTCTCTTTCTCACTAGTGTGATCAAATTGATGGAGTTAGAAAAAGAATCATAGAACTCACAAACAACCTCTAGGCTATAGAATACAAAAGGCTCACCCATCCATCTGAGCCTGTATCTATCAAAGGTAGCCTTTAGGTCCAGAATCTTTTCCAAAGCTTTAATGCCAATACGGGTCTCCTCAGCTTTGCTTAATCGACTCCTTCCTTGATCAGTAATCTCAATGTCATGGTCATAAATGATTTGTATGTCCTCCACGTACCACCTTTGAATAGCTGCAGCTGGTGGAATAATGGAGGTGTATGTGAACTCCTTACTGCTATGACTGGGCCTGATGCAGTGGCTTTCTCAGTGCCCTCTAAAGAGTCTGCCCCTCATTATACTAGTGAACATTTGTCGCTCGATCTCTACTACCTGACTCAAACTCTACCCCATTCTCATACTGGGGACGACTCACTCCTCCTCCGACTGAGAATCTAGTTGAGCAGCCGATTGAATTATAGCCCAGGATACTGCATCTCTCTGTGTCTGGTGTCGTGCTTGGTATTGTACCAATGGTACATAATCAACCAGATACTCCTCTATGTATCCACTCCCTCGGTTGACTCGTCTCTTAGTCTAGAATGTACGCCCTTTTTTGGTGTTGCTTTTTGTGCCATGGTACCTATATGGAGATTCATCAGTACACAAATCTCAGCAATTGGAAAAGACTAATAAATAAGTCAAAGTGCAGTTCTAACCCACAAGTCCAGTCCACAACTCACAAACTAACCTATTGACTCATAAGTTGTACTCGTGATTTGAGAAGCCAATCCATGAGTTCAATCAAGACTCGTGGATTCAAGTCATGAGTCATGACATGACCTCATGGGTATCAGATCCTGAGTCTGAATTTCAAAACATCATGTTTGATTCTCGTGAGTCCAATCCACAACTTGTGAATGCAATTCACAGATTAAGGAATTGGTCCCTAGGTATAAACCTGAGGGTTACTAATTCTACTAAGATTTTTCAACTCTAATTTTGCACAATTATGAACTTTTCTTGTGCAATTCCGATTAACTTAATTCAAATCAACATAAACCAGTTCAATATTGATTTAAATAGTTCCCAAAATACAATTCAATTCCACAACTATGAGTGTCAATCAAGTTCTATTTGGTCTAAGTGTTTGTAACGCCCCGAGAGTACACATTGGACGTCACACGGTGCCTACATCCCCGAAGGACCACAAGCTAACTCATACCGGTACCTGTCATGAGCACTGTATAAAATAACAAAGAACATGTGTGGAACTTAGCGAAAAATGCCATAAGGTTTAAAATACAAAAATAATATGGAATCAAAATACTGAAAACATCTGTCTGAAAATAATATTGTAAGACTGTCAATAACATTTGATAACTGAATAACTGACTGGAAATGTCCGAAATCCTTTAACGGACTGACTGGGGAGTTGATGGGACAGGTCCCCAACTAACTCCAACCGACTAATAAATTGAACTGAAATAAACATAAATAGTCCTTGGAACATGAGGACTCACTACTGCTACTGCGGCAGATGCACTGGAGTGTCTAAGTGCAGTCAGGAACTTGAGCATCCGAACCTATGATATGAGACATCATAACAAAAGAAATGAGTATGCGGTTAGTACTTTGAATGTAATGGTATGCTAAATAGGGTTAAGCTGATATGCATGGCTCGTGTGCATGAATAAGAACTAACTGTAAGCATGGCATAAGATAACTGATGTATAGCATGCATGAAATCTATAAAATCTGAGAATGCATGACCAAACATGTATCATGAAACTGGGATTGTCTATAAACTGACATACTGAAATACTGATACTACATAACTAGTGATTGTATGCCATGATCAAGCAAACCTAAAACTGAGTACTGGACTGATTAGTGGACTAAAATTGTGTGAGCTATTATCTAACCGACATGCCCCAAAATAAGTTAAATGGGGCCCAACCTATAATCCCAGTTGAAAGGGTGTCAGTACCGTGTCACGGGTACTAACAATGGTTATGTGGATCTACTGAAGTGTTGTACCGAAGGACTAAGGGTCACCCTCAACTGGCAGTGCCCTAATAAGATATGTGTCAACCCTGAACTGGAAGGTTAACATCTCAACCAATTCTGGCTACGTAGTTCTGGAATGCAGGGAATGCTACTAAATGTCACACCCTCAACTCATAGGTAAGCCCCCATCCCTGGGTTCGCTCGGTGCTAGATCCTACTCCCAACTGAACTGACTCTAATTACTTGACTGAACTGAGCTTACTGATGTGATGTACTGACTAACTAATAATGCTCTACTATATCCGAAACCTCTTCTGAAAGTATTTAAACTAAGTAAGCAGCTAAGTTTTTGGGTATTCATAACCCCCAGGACTCAATTGTAATATCAATAAGAACACATAAGAGTATTTGAAACCATAATACAACTTGGAGAACATCATAAATAGTCATTGTTCTTCATCTATGAGGCATTTCATCAAACACATGGGGGTCGTGAGTTAAAGCATGGAATTAGTTTAATACACATGATAGTAACATAACTTCAATACTAAAATCATGGGTTAGGGATTTCAACATGAAATTTTCATTCTTCAAATATGTCAAGAACTAATCCCAACGAAAAACACTTGTAAACATGGTATAAAGTCAAAATTCATGGAAGTCAAGGGATAAAATTTATAAATACATGTTAATATCATAATTGAACTTGAAAATAGGGTTCTTGAGTTCTTAGTGTTAATATCATCCATTGAGTTCATAGCTTGAGTAGGTGTTAATAGGTGAACCCTATTTTCAAGTTCAATTATGATACGTGGATGATATTATGTGTTTAATATGATTTTGATATGATACAAAAGACCTTATTTCCCTTGAATACGTGGAAGGGAGACCTATAACCTAAGGGGAGACCCGTGTACCCCATAGGTTACATTAGTTAGTTCACTTGGGGGATTCCCATGTACCCTGCAAGTACATTATCATTAATATTACTTAGGGGATTCCCGTGTACCCCACAACTATTTCATTATTAAGCTTTGCTTGGGGGATTCCCTTGTACCTAACAAGACATTCATTAATATGTTTACTTGGGGGTTTCCTTTGTACCCCACAAGGATATTCAATTAATCCAAATCCATTATTCAAACCAATTTTATTTTTTCATTCTCTTGGGGGATTCCTATGTACCTCCATAAGGTTTTTATTTAGACCAACCATAACCACCAAGACCTTACCCTTTTACCATTCCAAAGCATTCTCACCATTTAGACCATTCTAGACCGTTCCAATTATTTAAAGAATTTATACCATTTTAGACCATTTAAACTATCCAAATCCATGTAGGGTTCCATTAAAAAACCATACCATGAAATAGGTGCAATGAAAGTTCAACAATAGAGTAAAAACATTCTCTTAGGCATTTTATCAAACATATTGAAGGAATCCCTTTATAAAGACCAAAACCAAAGCATAAACCATCCAATTTAGGGTTACATATGATCCATTTATTAAGCCATAACCAACAAGCACCCACATGTGCAAACCATCACTAAAAACATGTGAAAACCAACTTAAACCAACATTCAACAATATGCATCAAAACCCTCAACATATGTTTCCAAAATCACCATTCATGATTTGTAATCAATGTTTAAAACACACTAAAAAGCTAAAAATCAACTTCCAGGTAGTTGCGAGTCACCCATGCAAACCATACCCTAGGGTATGAGTGGTACGCTAACTCGTACCCTACCCTTCACCATGGTACCCTATACTGACCAACATATGAGAACACAACCCTTAACTCATACCTTAGGGTACAAGTGGTACCCCCAAACCATACTTTAGATAGTTTCAACTAGTCGACCTAATAAGCACTTTACGACTTGGCATCATACTTCTCGTATACAACCATACGACTCATATGATGTTGAGTAGTATCTTGGATAGTAACCAAGTCAAACCCAATGCCCAACATACGAGTGATCCATCCTCAAACTGTATCCAAGGGTACAATTGGTACCCTTGAGTCATACCTTGCCCAGAAGGTCCATAACCCAAGAAATTTTGCAAGGGTCAAAACCTTGAGTTATTATATTCTCCCCCACTAGGATCATTCGTCCTCAAATGACGGGTAAGGGTAAGAACAAGCAAAAGATAACACATTAACATAGATCAAACTTTTCTCCAACCAAAATAGGAGACAAGGACACAAACCAAGATGAGAAGATCACCACATACCTCAAACACGATTTACATCTCAACACCTCCATTCCGATCTCTAAGTTAGAAAACAAAGATACAAGAGAAACCATTCCCTTTCTTTAACCAAGTTAGAAAATTTAGATGTGTTGAAGAACACATACCTTACGCATGAGTTTTTGGATCAAAAAAACAATGCGGATACCTGGACTCTATGTCTTCTTTCATATTACAAATGACTTCCTCAAACTTTTTGTTCCACCATAGAATCTTTACTGAATCCGCACCTTTTGTTCGCAATCGGCAAACTTACCGATCCAAGATCCTCATAGGTACCTCCCTAAAGAACAAAAAATCCAAGATACTAATACCACCCAAAGGAACCAACCAACGAAAGATTATCCATACTTTACCTCTACACAAACACATAGAATGCCGGATGAATGGAACTTATGCTAGAGAGCAAATCCAATTGATCTTAGAAATTACAAAGACGCCTCACTATGCAAGCTTGAGTCTAGCTATACACCTCATCCATGTTCAAGCCTATCCAAAGTTAAAAGGAGTTGATCCTAGGCCGCTGATCTCTACTCCTTACATCTATCCTGAACACTACTCTGCTTCATCACCATTAATAATATGCACACCTTAAGTAAAAAGGCATGGGAAAACCTTAACCAACCATATGCGATGAAAACAATTCATAAATCATGCCTTCCCAGGCCTTTTAAGTACCCAATACAATTATTGGCATATCTATCAAAATCACAACATTCAAGCCTACCTCTTCTATACCCGCAGTATGATCTATCCTTCCAAGATCTAGCACCCTCTATCATTTTCACAAGGGTTTTCACCACTTATTTCTTTCCTATCCATTCCTTATGATGACAACCTTACCTTACCTTCCAAAACCTTAGTTCTAGTAGCCACCCTAGGATCTCCCCCACTTAGGGACTTCTACATTCCCCATTTCAAAATATCACTACACTTCTAAAGCCACTACCATCCTATCACAAAAAGGGTCATTTAAGGAACCAAATTACAAGAATTATCCATGCCACCCAAGGCAAGACCCCCGAAATAAGACACGGCACTATAGGCATAAAGTACTTCGTAACAACTACCTAGGTCATAAATGAAGGACCATCCCAACCAAACCATACCATAAAAGAGTCCTTAGGACTGGACAATGAAAGAAACACAACCACATATACCATAGGTAAGGTAATGTAAAGTGAAGACTCATATCCAAGGAACAAGGTGAATGCCAAATGAGAACCTTAGGCATAAGTTCTATAAGAATACATGCAACACTAGTAGAGTACCTTCTTAATTAAGATAGAAAAGAATCACTAGAACATGCAACCCGACCATTCCTTGAAGTTCACCACTAAAAGAAAATTTTAAATTAATCCTCGACCTTCATCCCATGACACCTATAAGAACAATATTCCACTCTAATAGATATGACCAAGGATGTACACTAGGGACACCTGGCTCTCTTATGGCCAAAACCTTATTCATCCATATGCTACCTAGATATTAGTATACACCCTTCTCTAACACATCCAACGACTAGACTCTCAATCTATACCCATATGTTCAACCTAAACACCCAACCTACATGTCACAACCTTCTGACTGTTGTATTTCCCCAAACCATTAACCTTACCCCTTTCACACCTCATCCATCCTACTTATTTATTTCTATAATTCTCACATTGTTATTCCCAAGATATCATACTCCCTTTACCAAGATAAAGCATCTAGGTTCTAGCCTAGTATCTATCAACCACCATGTACTACCACCAAAGTACCCCATATAAAAAATGCATATATGGTCCACCCCAAAAAAATGACACCCCAAATTCATTATCCACCAACCAACAACCTATTCATTTCTGGAGAAAACCAGTCCCCTTATGCATACAAGAATGAAAACACACCATGGAGAATACTAGGATAGATGAAACCTTCATCTAAGAGATCCCTTAATTTTCTCTTTAAGCTTCTTTAACTCAGCCAGAACTAATCTATAAATACAAAATAGGAATTGTACAAGCTTCCAAAATGAGACCAATCCCAAACTCAACCTACCCATTATAAAAACACAATGAGGGTTATCAGAAAGAACCCCAAGAAATTCATGCATCACCAAAACCGAATGGAAAGAAGGACCTTTTGAGTTAGAACCTTTAACTCGGACCAAAATATAATAGAGACACCCTTTGGAGATTAATAACTGAGATCTAAGATATGATATAGACTTTTTCTTAATAGCCAAGAAATGAAACCATCATCTCATCCATAATTGATTCACCATGGATCCTAAGGAAAACCTTATGTGTCCAACAATCTAAGGACATGTAGCATGAGTATAACCAATCCATCCCCCGAGTGACATTGAAATCCACCATATCTGAATCAAACCAATCTACCAAGACCAATAGCTACCATACACACACACACCCTATAGATTCATTTAGCAATCGCAGAGTCACCTACTAGGGTAGAAACAGAAAAAAAAAGAATTTGAAACAACCTTAGGACCAAAACCAAAATACATAACCACAAATGAGGTTACAAAAGAGAGAGGGAACCTGATAACGCTCAAACTACAGCTCTCATAAGAGTGTAAGCGGTTGTTGTCAAATATAGAACCCAACTGGGTTGGGTGTCGAATCCCACAGGGAATACTTGGTTACTAAGTATGCAACGATTAGTAGACTGTTGATTGAAAATTCTACGGAAAAAGGGGGGATTTAATTGTAGCGTGAATTAAGAGTATCAAAGTAACAAAGAAAATGGAATGTTTAGTAGGTTTTAATCAATGAGAATTGTAAGTTAGGGTTATGTCCACCTTATGAGTTTTACGTATCTATTGGCTATGAGTTATGCGGAATTCAGACATGCATGCTCTTATAGAGATTCGTATTCTATGGTAAATCCTAGTGTCTTTCGACCATTAAGGATTATATCACTTTAACTCTTTCGAGCTTAAAGCGTATACTAATGGTACGAATTCACCAAGAGGTTAATCCAGTTACGGCACTAACTTTTAAATAGGGGTTGGTAGCCCTATTTTCTTGTCATTCTCTCTTTTCCAGACATGTAACTTTTCTTTCAAAGAAGTTAATGCTATACTGGCGTATTCTATATGTTTGCAACCACAAGAATTCAATTAAGATAAAGAGAGTAATGATATAAGCAGCATACGTATCAAGAATTCACAAACTCATAGCAAAAGATAGTATCTCATAAGGCTTCCATAACCCTAACAGAGAAGTTTAGCTACTCATAATTGTGAAGGAAAACCACGAGGCTATCATCATACCAAAGCAATAACAATATCACGATAAGGAAGTATTGGCGTCACTTGTGGCGTGAATTCCTTGATAGTAGTGTTTCTCTTGTCGTGAAAATTAAAAGTTGAATAGATGAAGAATAATGTCAACAACGAATATAAGAATAGAAGAGAGTAAGAATGAATTGAAAGAGAATGGGTCAGAATAATAAAAAGTTTGCTGAAAAATTCAGCAAATAGGGTTTTTATAACATCCTTGTCCTAGTCCTACTGAAATAGGGTTTTTATCCTTGTCCTAGTCCTACTGGGTTACTGCATACTTGTCCTAATCCTACTAAGTTACTGCTGATCCCCCAAATCTTTAGAAATGTTGTTTTTGCCCGGGACAAGTTCTCCATGCATCACTTTCAGTCCACAAGCTTCCAGAAGCTGCCTTCCTTCTTACGTGAAGTTTCCTTTGGCGTCCAACAGTCCATAAAATGCTGAAATCTTCATCATTTATTCCTGAAAACTTGCTAATCACGTTGGTTAGCTCACTTACAGGAAAAAGGACTAAAAGTGCAGGAATTATGTACTTTGTCCTTTAAAACTTAGTTAAAATATGGGTAAATTAAGGTGCTTTAGGCGTGTAAATACGCCTAACATCAACACCCCACACTTAAAGCTTTGTTTGTCCTCGGACAATATATCATGTCCATATAAACATCTACTTAGGGTTTCACAGTAACAACACAAAATATTCATCAAGACAGGCATAACAATTATTAACAAAGAGTACTTTTCTAATCACTTCTAGAAACAATTCAACCTCCAACATAGACTCGTGATGATGGTTAATTCGTATTCAAAAGTTAAGGCACAAAGAATCATACAAGACTACCCAAAACTCATCAACCATGTGTGTCTCACAATATATCACCCATAATTACTCACAAGTATTTCATTTTTCAAAACATGGGTATAAGATTATCCTTACTCTCACTCTCACAAAGAATTCATATGTTGCAACTGATGACCATAGGCTTGCCCTTAGTGTAATGCTCTACTAATATCAGAATGTTAAGCTTAGGATCAAATAGGTCTTTACAGGTTGTAATGTAGGCTAAGGGACGGGTAGGACTATTTTGGCCAGAAATAGTGACTAAGTTCCCTAAGCGCTTTAATACATCACATTATGCCATTTACACTTTCTTTCAAACGACCTTTCTACTTTCTTTTAATCTACCACCCCTTCTCACCTCTTTTTTTATTCAATTTTAAATAGAATCAACTTTGTATTTTTCTTTTTCATTTCATTTTTTATTTTTATTTTATAACACACCTCTATAATAGCCATTCTTTTTCATAACAAATTCAAGTACCAATTCACTTTAAGGCATCACTCTCACCCAATTTCCTTTTATTTTGTCAGATGACTTTACAATTTAAAGTGCTTAGGAATTTGGATCAAATTACGGTCTTAAAAAAAATGGATTAGGCTACATATGAGGCTGTCAAAGAAAATGGCTTAAAGGCTCAAAAGGGTTGACTAGGATAATGTCCACGGGTAGGTAAAGAGAAGGTAAACAATCACAGGTTGTCAAAGAAATGCCTAAATCATCTCCTAAACTCACACTCTTTATTTCGCTTTACACACACACCAGGCAAGTTCTAGCATCAGCCACAAACATAGAATATACTATCATCTCACACACACAAGGCACGTGGTCGACTTTATTAGGAGCAGTATAGACTCTTGACCCAACAGATGAAGGAATTAACCCATACATTTATCACATACTGAGTCACATTTAGAGCCTAAATGTCTCAATAGTAATGATTTTATCATAGACTCTTGTCATAATACCATGCTGCCTATCAGAACAATTATATGAAAAAAAAAGAAAAAAATTCTAAAATTTAACTACTAACAAACAAAACAAACAAACATAAATAAATGCAAATGCAGATAAAGAAGTATAGCATACAAATACCAGCACCCCACACATAGACGGGATACACTGCCCTAAGTGGAAAATAACTAAGAAGAAAAATACAAAGTTGATTCTATTTAAAATTGAATAACAAAAGAGGTGAGAAGGGGTGGTAGATTAAAAGGAAGTAGAAAGGTCGTTTGAAAGAAAGTGTAAATGGCATAATGTGATGTATTAAAGCGCTTAGGGAACTTAGTCACTATTTCTGGCCAAAATAGTCCTACCCGTCCCTTAGCCTACATTACAACCTGTAAAGACCTATTTGATCCTAAGCTTAACATTCTGATATTAGTAGAGCATTACACTAAGGGCAAGCCTATGGTCATCAGTTGCAACATATGAATTCTTTGTGAGAGTGAGAGCAAGGATAATCTTATACCCATGTTTTGAAAAATGAAATACTTGTGAGTAATTATGGGTGATATATTGTGAGACACACATGGTTGATGAGTTTTGGGTAGTCTTGTATGATTCTTTGTGCCTTAACTTTTGAATACAAATTAACCATCATCACGAGTCTATGTTGGAGGTTGAATTATTTCTATAAGTGATTAGAAAACTACTCTTTGTTAATAATTGTTGTGCCTGTCTTGATGAATATTTTGTGTTGTTACTGTGAAACCCTGAGTAGATGTTTATATGGACATGATATATTGTCCGAGGACGAACAAAGCTTTAAGTGTGGGGTGTTGATGTTAGGCGTATTTACACGCCTAAAGCACCTTAATTTACCCATATTTTAGCAAATTTTTAAAGGACAAAGTATATAATTCCTGCACTTTTAGTCCTTTTTCCTGTAAGTGAGCTAACCAACGTGATTAGCAAGTTTTCAGGAATAAATGATGAATATTTCAGCATTTTATGGACTGTTGGACGCCAAAGGAAACTTCACGTAAGAAGGAAGGCAGCTTCTGGAAACTTGTGGACTGAAAGTGATGCATGGAGAACTTGTCCCAGGCAAAAACAGCATTTCTAAAGACTTGGGGGATAAACAGTAACTTAGTAGGATTAGGAAAAGTATGCAGTAACCCAGTAGGACTAGGACAAGGATAAAAACCCTATTTCAGTAGGACTAGGACAAGGATGTTATAAAAACCCTATTTGCTGAATTTTTCAGCAAGCTTTTTATTATTCTGACCCATTCTCTTTCAATTCATTCTTACTCTCTTCTATTCTTAAATTCATTGTTGACATTATTCTTCATCTATTCGACTTTTAATTTTCACGACAAGAGAAACGCTACTAGCAAGGAATTCACGCCACAAGTGACACCAATACTTCCTTATCGTGATATTGTTATTGCTTTGGTATGATGATATCCTCGTGGTTTTCCTTCACAATTATGAGTAGATAAACTTCTCTGTTAGGGTTATGGAAGCCTTATGAGATACTATCTATTGCTATGAGTTTGTGAATTCTTGATACGTATGCTGCTTATATCATTACTCTCTTCATCTTAATTGAATTCTTGTGGTTGCAAACATATAGAATACGCCAGTATAGCATTAACTTGTTCGAAAGAAAAGTTACATATCTGGAAAAGAGAGAATGATAAGGAAATAGGGCTACCAACCCCTGTTTAAAAGTTAGTGCTGTAACTGGATTAACCTTTTGGATAATTCGTACCATTAGTATACGCTTTAAGCTCGAAAGAGTTAAAGTGATATAATCCTTGATGGTCGAAAGACACTAGGATTTACCATAGAATACGAATCTCTATAAGCGCATGCATGTCTGAATTCCGCATAACTCATAGCCAATAGATACGTAAAACTCATAAGGTGGACATAACCCTAACTTACAATTCTCATTGATTAAAACCTACTAAACATTCCGTTTTCTTTGTTACTTTGATACTCTTAATTCATGCTACAATTAAATCCCCCCTTTTTTTCGTAGAATTTTTTATCAACAGTCTACTAATCGTTGCATACTTAGTGACCAAGTATTCCCTGTGGGATTCGACACCCAACCCAGTTGGGTTCTATATTTGACAACGACCACTTACAGCTTCGCCATCATATCTTCCATCGACATCTTCCCCAAACCGAATGTCGCGGCTTCCCGATTTCCAGGAGGAATATACAAACCACTCCTGTCGGTCTTATTCTTCCAACTTCCTTGATTACGGTCATTGTTTCCAGATTTATCATAATAGTTCCGACCTTGGTTTCCTTGGGCATTGCCTCAAAACCCCCCTGATTATTCAAGTAGTTGGCTTCTTCCTCTGAATCGGATTCATCTCTTCCTTTTAACGCAACTGCTTTGACTTTTTCTGTCTTCCCTGATAATAAATGCTTGGTAAGAAGATCCATCTGCATTTTCATGTGCGCCATATCTTGATCACGTTCCTCTTCTCTTCGCCTCTGTTCTGCAGTCATGCCAATCGATACAGTAGAGCTTGCTACCTCAGAATCCCCGGTATGTCAAGCTCTACTTTGCTTTGTCATACGATCTAACATATCACTTGCCTGAATAAAAGTGAGGTCCATGAATGACCCACCTGCTGCATTATCAACCACCGGCTTAGTCACCGAATTCAAAGATCTGTATAATATCTCCATCAAGTGGACATTGGTCATATGATGGTTTGGGAACCTCATAAGCTTCTTATTGAACCCCTCCCATGTTTCGTGGAGAGCTTCAGCTGGAAGCTGTCGAAAATTGTTGATTTCATCTCTCAACTGTGCTCTCTTAGATGGCGGAGAGAATGTTTCTAGGAAAGCATCTTTCAATTTCCTCCAATTAGTAATAGAATCAGGAGTTAGCCCATTCAACCATAGAGCTGCCTCTCCAGATAGAGACAATGGAAATAAACGTAGCCGAATTGCATTCTGTCCAACGCCTGGATTGTCGAATGACTTGCATGTAGAAATAAAATTGATCTGATGCACATTCGGATCATCGCCTGCTAGTCCACCAAATAATCCATTGAGTTGCAAAAGATGAATCATGGTGCTAGTGATATTGAACTTTGCTCCGGGTGCCAAAGGCGGAGGGAAAATGGCTCCTGTGGCACCAGCTCCGTCCAGATCGTCATCATCATCATCAAACGGAATCTGCATAGCTCGGCGTTCAGGTCTAAATCTGGCTTGACGATCTCTTCTGTTAGCAGGTGTCGCCACCTCAGCATCACGCCTAGGGTTTAGTAGCTCGTCATCACCTAGGTCCTCATCGTCAGGATTTGTTGCTCGCCCAGGGTTAACAATATTTTGTTGATATACTTGGGCAGCGGCCAACGCAGCTAGTCTAGCCTGCTCCTGTTGAGCAGCCTGTTGCGCCTCCATTCTGCCAATACGATGTGGTTCAGGATTGATGGGTAATAGTGGTTGTCCTGAACTTCGAGTATGGGGCATGCACTGAACAAAACCTGCAGAAAACAAAAACAACAACTAAAAGTAAAGTATGAGAATCTTTGACCAAAGGGTCTAGTAACTATCACAACTTAGTTGACAACCGTATTCCCCGGCAACGGCACCAAAATTTGATAACGCTCAAACTACAGCTCTCGTAAGAGTGTAAGCGGTCGTTGTCAAATATAGAACCCAACTGGGTTGGGTGTCGAATCCCACAGGGAATACTTGGTCACTAAGTATGCAACGATTAGTAGACTGTTGATCGAAAATTCTACGAAAAAAAGGGGGGATTTAATTGTAGCATGAATTAAGAGTATCAAAGTAACAAAGAAAACGGAATGTTTAGTAGGTTTTAATCAATGAGAATTGTAAGTTAGGATTATGTCCACCTTATGAGTTTTACGTATCTATTGGCTATGAGTTATGCGGAATTTAGACATGCATGCGCTTATAGAGATTCGTATTCTATGGTAAATCCTAGTGTCTTTCGACCATCAAGGATTATATCACTTTAACTCTTTCGAGCTTAAAGCGTATACTAATGGTACGAATTCTCCAAGAGGTTAATCCAGTTACAGCACTAACTTTTAAACAGGGGTTGGTAGCCCTATTTCCTTGTCATTCTCTCTTTTCCAGACATGTAAATTTTCTTTCGAACAAGTTAATGCTATACTGGCGTATTCTATATGTTTGCAACCACAAGAATTCAATTAAGATGAAGAGAGTAATGATATAAGCAGCATACGTATCAAGAATTCATAAACTCATAGAAATAGATAGTATCTCATAAGGCATCCATAACCCTAACAGAGAAGTTTAGCTACTCATAACTGTGAAAGAAAATCACAAGGATATCATCATACCAAAGCAATTACAATATCACGATAAGGAAGTATTGGCGTCACTTGTGGCGTGAATTCCTTGCTAGTAGCGTTTCTCTTGTCGTGAAAATTAAAAGTCGAATAGATGAAGAATAATGTCAACAACGAATTTAAGAATAGAAGAGAGTAAGAATGAATTGAAAGAGAATGGGTCAGAATAATAAAAAGCTTGCTGAAAAATTCAGCAAATAGGGTTTTTATAACATCCTTGACCTAGTCCTACTGAAATAGGGTTTTTATCCTTGTCCTAGTCCTACTGGGTTACTGCATACTTGTCCTAATCCTACTAAGTTACTGTTTATCCCCGAAGTCTTTAGAAATGTTGTTTTTGCCCGGGACAAGTTCTCCATGCATCACTTTCAGTCCACAAGCTTCCAGAAGCTGCCTTCCTTCTTACGTGAAGTTTCCTTTGGCGTCCAACAGTCCATAAAATGCTGAAATATTCATCATTTATTCCTGAAAATTTGCTAATCACATTGGTTAGCTCACTTACAGGAAAAAGGACTAAAAGTGCAGGAATTATATACTTTGTCCTTTAAAACTTAGCTAAAATATGGGTAAATTAAGGTGCTTTAGGCGTGTAAATACGCCTAACATCAGAACCCCAAACCAAGTAAATAATACTCATAACGAGAAAAGAGCTCTCAACATACCAGTGTCAGCATCAAGAGATGCCTCAGACTTCTGAGGAATAATAAGAGAATTGAGATAATCCTAACCAGTGTCGGGGCCAGAAGTCGAACCCCTTGGTACAAGATCTCGAGGAGTGGTAATCGGTATCCTATTTGTCCCAGTGACAACCCTTATAGAATAATCACATTGCACATGACCCAACTGACCATAAAGAAAACATTATTTCATCTCTTCTTAGCAATAACTACGGTGCAATCGACCACAAACCAGAAAAAGGGATACGTTGGTCTGACTGAACTCTACCAACCCAAAAGTGATAGTCACCCGAAGACTGGGGATAAGGGACACTGATAACCACATAAGAACTCCCCAAATTCCCCTTCTCAAACCACTATCGACTATTTCTACCATAAATTTTTTGACCTTTTCCCTGGTCTAAATATTAAGACTTCTTGATCTATCTCTTTCTTGACCTTGTCTAATTTTTTGGCATACCACTAGAATCAGACTGGCGTGATAGAGATGTTACTATCTGGGCCAACAAATTAATAGAGCGTCAAAACTCATCATTGGTAATCTCTTCTTGAGATAACTGACCATGAGTGCCACCTTTCGGAGTAGGATTGGTCGAGACAGGTGGGACTCCACGGGGAACATTAGAAACTACGACCCTTGACCAGGTTTGTCCCCCATGAGTTAGACTAGATCCATTAATCTTTTCCTCAAGTGGGACAGGTGAGTTTCTATGAACTTTAGGTCGTTGAGAGGATATGATCTAAAAGGGTGAACCAAAAAAGATTTAAGGAAAAGTTCAAGATCTTAGACTCCATAGCCCGAACAAAGAACAATAAGAAAGTGGAACATTCCTAAAAGCCTCATAGCCTCCTGATTATAAGTGTGGTGAAGACACACCCATATTTAAGACTCTACTCAACACGGCTTTGTGGACATCCCATGACACCAAAACCTAAGATCTGATACCAACTTGACACGACCCAAATTGGGGCCTTATCATAATGGGCGATCTCAAGTCCAACCGGGATCGGAGACCACCCCTGATACCCAACCCAACCAACCAACACATATACTTTGAGTCAGATAAACTCCGAACATATATCAAGGTAGCATAATTTCCATATAATGACTTTGGGATAATCCTATATACGAGGCCAACCCAACCAAGTCAATCCACCTGATAATCGAAACCACTAACAATACTAAAACCATAAACCAAAATGAAAATTATAACCCAATATATATAACATGATCAATCCATACCCAAGTTCACAATTTTCCATACAAAACCTCTAAAACAAAACCAAAGAGTACCTAGTGGGGACATGCCCCCGACAATAGCTAAAACCAAGTCTATGAAAAGACAAAAGTATATAAATTAATCCATGACATAAAAAAATGCCTTTCAAACTATGGAAGCTCACCACTTCAATCCAACATCGACTGTTCCTGAATATGATCAATGAACAGGAGATGTAGTATGGTCGATTCTTACATCAAGGGGATACAGCCTCCCAAAGATGGGTTAGCGGGTGAACACTAGCATGAACTTAGGATAAAGATAAAATAATGCCATCTAGTAATACCATGTAAACCAACCATATGCACACAACCTACATACATATATATAACTATGCCGGGAAAGGTAACCGAGTTTAGAATTTCTTTAAAAAACCATTAACCTTAGTATGTGTAGCTTAACTATCATAATCCACTCACAGGCTATATGGGTCCAGTGTAACCCCCTGAACGGGCCCCGATGCATGTAGCCGCATGAATCAAAGATACCATAGGATTAAGGGATTCTCGAGTACCCTTCACTCTCAATGATACATATGTACAAGTGTACTTAGGGGATTATCGTGTACCCCATAAGTATCATAAAAGGTCTTCATGACCTATCGTCATGTCAGAAAACATGAGTTTCTAGTGTTCGTCCCTTAGACTCCCACCTTTACGGTTAGCTATCATACCCCACCGTTATTGCCCAATTAGAAAAACCCATTACCATCCAACAAAACCATTATTCCATTTATTATCAATCAAGGCTAGTACAAGTGGTATCATCATACCAACTATAGATTGCAAGTAATGTACTTAGCCAACCTTAGGGAAGTTTTATATACCCCATAGGTTATATTAGTTCGTTTACTTAGGGGATTCCAATATACCTAGCAAGTACATCACCATTAAGCTTAATCGGGGGATTCCCATGTACCCCACAAGTATTTCATTATTAAGCTTTGCTTTTAAACCACCAAGACCTTACCCTTTTACCATTCTCACCATTTAGACCATTCCTGACCATTCCAAGCATTTAAAGTATTTAAAAAATTTATACCATTTTAAACCATGCAAAAGCATCCAAATCTATGTAGGGTTCCATTACCAAACTATACCATGCAATAGATCCTATGAAAGTTCAACAATATAGTAAAAACATTATGTTAGGCATTTAATTAAACATGTTGAGATCATAACTATACCAAAACCAAAACCAAAGCATAAACCATCCAATATAGGGTTACCTATGACCCATTTGTTAAACCATAACCAACAAGCACCCACATGTGCACACCATTACCAAAAATATGTGAAAACATAATTTAAACCAACATTCAACAATATGCATCAAAACCCTCAACATACATTCCCAAAATCACCATTAATAATTTATAATCAATGTTTAAAACACACTAAAACATGCCTTTAGTTGGAAATAACAATGATGGAAGGAGTACACGCCTTATACAAGAAGATTTCATAGAGAAACTTGACTCTTGAGCCCCTTTGAAGAACCCTTGTAGAAACCCTAGCCTCTAATCTTCAAGAGAGTGTTTAAAGAGGATATTTGGAGTGTTTCTATTCTTCATAGTGTGTTATGAGAGTCCACCAAAGGTTATATAATGTGGGTACATAAGTCTTTGGGGTGGGAAATAATTGAACTACCCCTTACCTTTCACCATGGTCCCTTATCTTGACTAACATATGAGAAAACAACCCCCAACTCATACCTTAGGGTAAGAGTGGTACCCCCAAATTGTACCTTAAACCGTACCTTAGACAATTTCAACTAGTCCAACCAATAAGCACCATACGACTTGGCATCATACTTCTTATATCCAACCATATGACTCGTATAATGTTGAGTTGTTTCTTGGACAGTAACCAAGCCAAACCCACTTCCCAATATACGAGTGAGCCATCCTTAAACCATATCCAAGCGTACAATTGGTACCCTTGAGTTATACCTTTCCCTGAAGGTCTAAAACACAAGAATTTTTGTAAGGGTCAAAAATTGAGGTGTTATACTTTGGTACCAATCAAGTAGAACTAATATCTTTCAAAAGTAAACACTACCGCCAGTAATTCCTGTATAGTCACTTTATAATTTTTTGTGCGGGATTCAGTTCTTTGTTGGCATAGTAGATGAGATGGAGTATCTTCTCTCACTTTTGCCTAGGACTGCTCCTAGGTCCACACCACTGGAATCACGCATCACTTCAAATGTTAAGAAAAATTTAAGGACACAATGATAGGAGCTAAAATTAACCTCTCTTTCATGCACTCAAAATCCTTAAGGTGGGCCTCATCAAACACAAACAACACCTCTTTCTCTAAAAAAACCTGCATGTCACAAGAAACTTCGAATGTCCTTCACAGAAATTGGTTGAGGCAATTATTCAATCACCTCAATTTTAGATTTATCGACCTCTATTCCCTTTTTCTAAATTTTTAGCACAAGCACTTTCCCTTCATTGACCATGAAGTGACACTTCTCCTAGTTTAGAACAAAATTTCACTTTTTCTTAACTTTGTAAAGAGTTTGCTAATTGAGATAAACAATCATCAAAAAAATCACCAACAACTGATAAATCATCCATTAAAACCTCGATAGTGTCCTCTAGCATGTCAAAAAAGATGGACATTATCGAGAGCATTACAAAGATCGAGGGGCATCCTCTTAAATATAAAGTACTATATGGACAAATGAAAGTGGTTTGCTCTTGGTCCTTGGGGGAAATATAAATCTGATAATACTTGAATACCCATCAAGAAAAAAATACCATCCTCTATTTGTAAGACAGTCAAACATCTAGTCCATGAATGGCATAGGAAAGTGGTCCTTCTAAGTAAAAGTATTCAGCTTCCAGTAATCCATGAAAACTCGTCATCCCAAGATTGATATCATAAGAATTAACTAATTATATCATAAGAATTAACTCATTATTCTCATTAGGTACCATAATGGTCCTACCATTTTATGGCACACATTGAACTAGGTTCCCCATTTGCAATCGGCAATCGAATAAACCACACCTGCATCTAACCACTTAATAATTTCTTTCTTCACCACTTCTTGCATAGGTGGATTCAATCAATGTTGATGCTCAATGCTAGGCATGCATTTTCATTCAAGTTGAATCTTGAGAGTATAAATTTTGGGTGGAATTTGGACTATGTCACAATAGTCCAACCAATAGCCCTTTTAGACTTTTGTAAAATTGAGATCAAAGCCTGAACTTACCACTCTAGTAAATCTACTATAATAATGCTTGATAAGGTATTATTGGCCCCCATGAATGAATAATGCAAATGAGATGAGTGAGCCTTTAATTCCAAGATCAATGGCTCCTTAAAAGATAGTTTTACCGGAAGGGTTGCTCTATTTTTCAGATCAAGGTCCAACTTTTTGGCGCATAAGAATATTAACCTCTATTGACAAGTGCACTCACCATCTAATCATACCCTTCAATACCATCGCTATCAAAATTTATGATTATGGATGTTAGTAACACAACTCTAAGCCTCTCTTCAATACGTGCAACCAATGCATCTTCATCTATCGTATTAATCACTGAAATCACATGCATATTTGTTTTATTCTTTATCATTTGACACACATTGAATATGACCTACTCATCATTAAGTATAAACTTTATATGTCCCATTTCCATGTCAACCAATGCCCTACCCATGTCTAGGAAAGGCCTTCCTAATATGGTAGGGATATTAAAGTCAACCTCACAATCGAGGATCACAAGAAGATCTAGAAATATAAAATAATCCACCTTCACCAATACATCACACAAGATACCAAACAGCTTCTTTAAAGCGTGATCCACCATTAAAAGTCTCATAGAGGTTGGATTAGGTGACCCCAACCCCAACTACTTGTACACCACTAGCGGCATCAAATTAATGCTAGCTCCTGGATCAGATTATGCTAAAGTAAAATTGAAAGATCTAATAGTATAAGGAATAGTTAAAGCTCCGGGATTTTCCTTCTTTTCAACCAAAGATCATGAGGCAATGGCACTGCAGTGGTGCATATTATCAGCGGGCTAAAAATTCACCGTTCTCTTCTTGGTCACAAAATCCTCCATAAATTTTACATACCCAGGCATTTGCTCTAATGCTTCCTCAAGAGGGATGTTTACAAAAAACTCTTTCAACATATACATAAACTTCTGATACTTTTCTTCTTCAAATTTCTTCTTCAACCTTGGAAACCATAGAGGAAGTCGCATAATGGGATTCAATACTAGTGTGACCTATTTTTCCTTTCCTTTATCATTGTCATCTCTTTTGGTTTCTATAATGTCTCACCATTAGTTACCAACTTCTCTGCTTCATCTTTGTCTACATCATTAATCTTTGTAGGATCATTCCTCATATCATCAATCACAAGCATAGGTGTATCAATAGTGGCTTTTCTACTCCAAGTGGTAATAACTAGGTAGTGATTGTTGTTCTTTAAATTCTAAATAGTATTTCTAGGAAGAGTGCCCGATTGATGATGATTTAATATGGTAGACATCTTCTCAAACTGCTACTTAATTGTGGTTGTATGCAACTTTACTTTCTGGATAAAACCCTTAATATCTGCCTTAGTTTCCTTAAGAAAACTCTCTTAGCTCTTTAAATCCATCACAAGATTTATAAATAATGCTTCTAAACTCAAACTTCCAGACTCAACATCATAGTTATCGAGTGGAACATAAAGGCCACTCTCAATCTCTAATCTTATCCCTATACTTGTCTCTATAGTATTTTTCAACCTTGATTCCCTTAAGTTGTAAGTATCTTAATTAGACCCCTGGATTTTGGCTCGAAAACCTGCTATGTCTCTATCCAAATACTTTGATTCTTCTTTAAAAGTTGAACATAAAGGCCAATCTTATCTTTGTAATCATCTTTCCTTCTCCAGTTAACAATAAAACTCTGCTCTTATACCTATACCTATCTCTATAGTAGTTTTGACCTTGATTCCCTTGCCTCAATCTCTAAGTTTCCTGATTAGACCCTTGTCTTTTGGCTCAAAAGCCCACCATCTATCCATCCAAATACTTCACTTCTTCTTTAGAATCTGATTCTTCATGTTTAGAAGCCTTACCTCGTGAACTGAATACATTCACTTTTTCTGTTCCAAAAACTGAAAATTGTTTCATAAGTAGACCAATCTAAGTTCTTAGTTGTTATGCCTCTTGAACCACTTACTCATCAAATGCCCTCTACTCACTGGAAACACCAATAACATAACTACTGGTTGATCTATCTTCCTCCTGAGTATGCTATTTAGTGATCTGGTGTAATATTTCCACATCATGGTCCCAACAAAGACTCATAAACTCTCCTCCTATACTTGTATCATCCATAGATTGGTATTAGTATTTAAGGCTCTATATAATATCTCAAGAAAGTTTCTCCCTGTGATTATATGATTTGTAACATTCTATAGCTTATTCTTAAACCTCAATTATGTCTCATATAACACCTCAGGATGCAATTTCCTGAACTTATAGATCTCATCCTTCAACTATAATATTCTATAGGATGGGAAAAATCAAACCAAGAACTATGTACTCAATTTACTCAAAGTGGTAATAGATTTATAAGGCATCTCTCCTAACCATAAATTCACTTCTTTTGTCGGAGAGAATGGGAACAACTTGAGTCGTATAGCTTCCTGACTTACCCTAGGAAGATTATACATAGTGTAAATCCCCACAAGGTTCATAAGGTGAATGTTTGCGTCATCAATACGCAAACCAAAAAGCACTCCCCTCAAATTAAGTAGGTAGATCATTGCACTTGTAATATCAAATTTGGTCTATTGGGCAATTTGGGAGGAATGATTGCACCTATTTCAACTGGTTCAACATACCCCAAATATTTTTCTGGATCATCATACACCACAAGTACTGATGAATGGGTTGTTGGCCTTTGTTCCTTATAATCTTTCTCTGTCAAATAAGGCTCGACATTTTTCCTCCTCCTATCTAACGCGTTCCTCCATAACTACTCCATGGGCAGCTGATTGCCTAGCAATTTTCTTAACCATCATACGAGCAGTAATCTGCTCCATAGTTACTTGAACATCATGTTGAGTTGGTCGATTCAAGGATGCTGGGTAATTACGAACCCCTTGAGCAGGGATTCTTGATCATAATTTTGTTCTCTTTCCATCTTATAATTCTAATGTAAAGTTTGTTTAAGCTCAGGATCAAATGGAATTAGGGGGAATTCCTTGAATCCAACTACTAGGCATACACCAGCTTATTCCCTAGAAATAACTGAAAATCAGAAATCAACAAATGAAACCAACAACTTTGACAAACTCAATAAATTAATTTGAAACCATATTCCCTAGCAATGGCACTAAAATTAGATTTTGCCCAAATTAAACATCTACGAAAGTAGAAAGTCGTCGTCGACCAAATATAGAACCCAACTAGGTTGGCATCAAACCCTCGAGGAATAGGACAAGAATCTATCAAAAGCTTGCTGATGTAACTGGAAATTGTATAAATAAAAATGGGGTTTTGTAACAATAAGAGTAACAACAATGATTGTAGGGGAATTATGGTTGTGATCAATATGAGACAAGCACCAGTATTATTTTCCCACGACTTCATAACTCCATAGACTAATCGTACTTGTCAAAGTATCTCGATGCCTTGCATGAAAAATCTAACAAGTTATATATCATCTAACCATCTCTCACTCTTGGTTTAGGTGAATTTCACTCATGTCCTCTCGGTTTCAGAGTGTCGCATTACTAACCCTTGTTTGGGATCTCAAATTAACTATCCTAGTTACAATTCAAGTTAATTAGATAAAGGTTGGTATTTTTAGATTACTGTTGTTGTATACTTTTTCCAATATCTACCTCTCATAGATACAAAATAAAACTTATCATAAAAAGTGTAGAAAATCTGGATCAACAACAACTCACTACTTGTGAGTTGGGTTGTGGGTCTCACCCATGAGTCATGCCTTTAAGTCATAGGAATCAGTGCAAAAATCAAACTTTCATATTTTCAACTCATGACTCCAACTCATATGGCATGGGTTAGATTCACGAGTCATAGGTTGTAGTTGTATTTTTTACACTTAGAAATTATCCTCAATACTCAATACATGTCTGCAACCCATGGGGCATGGTTTGTATCCCCGAGTTGTAGGAGAACTCGTGGAACTCAGACCCTGCACATTATCTTCATATCTTAAGTCACGTACAAAATTCATGAGCAGTAGGTACTACCCATGAGTCATAGGTTAACTTGTGGCTTACCAAAACAACAACTCTTCATTCTTTTTTCTTAGTCTTTACTCTAACCTCTGTTTTCCAGCAAAATCAGCGCAAATGAACATAATGGATAACAAGAATGCCAAAATCCCTGCATAATTTCCATGTTTTAAGCATTGAAAGTTCCATGAAATCATGTAACATCAATCACCAAAAGTCATATAATTCATTGGTTACATAAATTACAGCATGTCCAAAGGAAATTCACAAGTTATTCAAGTATTATCAAGCCATCCTTATCAAATTTAAGGATTCCTTGTAGAAGTGTACGGTCAACCCAAAGGAGTCTAAACTCTAGTTCAACCTTCATAAATTCATTCACTATACCAATCCTCCTTTATTTATACTGATATCGGAGATTCCATCATTATCTAGCAACCCTTATATTCAAATCATTACTATGTTCAAGACCAACTCCATTAGCCAATCATTCAACTCTATTCAACTTACAATCTAGCTTAAGTCAGGCACCTTTATACCATTTACCTCTTAACTCTTATCCTAGCATGACCTTAGACTCTTAAGTTAATTCATTGACACCTCGCACCATTATCAGTTCTTATCACTAAATTTAAGAAGGAATATTACATATTCCAACACACATAAAACCAAGTTTATCCTTTCTATGGTAATTAGGATAAATCACTAGATTATAAGATCACAAAATCTCCTTATCTATATTCACATAATTCACATTACAACTTATCTATGTTCAAATAATTTACATTACAATCCATCATGGAGTCATACAAACACAAAACACCCATCAAGGATTTCTACATTAACATAATAACACTCAATTTGATCTTTATTACATTAAATCCATTTTTTATCAATCCAATCTCCATGTGCGCAGGCCTAAGCATGATTATTCCCATAAAATCTATATAATGTATATTATTACTAACCATAGTCCACTACTCATACAACATAACCTATCTGGGCTCTAAGTTATTGCAATAAGTAAGCTATAGTAAGATATACCATGAATCATATTCCTTCTTCTTCACATTTTCGAAGGCTAAATCATCTAATAAATAATAATTACAAGAGTAATTAATAAACTACTCTTCAAATAAATACCTTGGGAATTCAAGCACGCTAACTTTTACCCTTATTCACAGTCTACAACTTTACCAAAGATATACCATGAATCATATTCCTTCTTCTTCACATTTTCGAAGGCTAAATCATCTAATAAATAATAATTACAAGAGTAATTAATAAAATACTCTTCAAACAAATACCTTGGGAATTCAAGCACGCTAACTTTTACCCTTATTCACAGTCTACAACTTTACCAAAGGGTCAACTAGTCATCAAAATAGTTCCTTCAAGCTCAACCCAACTCCATTAATTGAGTTTTTAGGTTAAAATTTCCACCTTTTCTTAATTAAAGGTTCCATACTATCATTTTTTATGTTTTAGAATAAATAATTCATGGTAGGGGTTGTTGATTGACAATCTAGAAGTGATTCTTGGTGGTATTAACCCAATCCATAGGTTTTATCCAAAATATCATAAACTTAGGGTTCAAATCCCCAAGAATTTCACTATTAAAGATTTTTCTAAATATTCTAGGATATTACAGGATTGAAAAGCAAAGAATATGGTGGAAGAAACTTAACTTAATCAAAAATTTCCACCATACCAAGAGAAAATTGACCCTCTAAGGCTTAGGAATGAAATATTAAGATTCAGGGGATGAAAATAATTAAAAGTAAAATGGGTTATAAACTATTGTGCATGTCACTATAGAGGCCTGACCCATTATAGTGCCCTAACCCACTATCCTCAGTTTTTCAATATGGACAGTCTTTAATAAAATAGTCATAGTTTTTTACTCAGAAAGCGGATTAATGATTAGTCAATTGATTTGGAAATAACACTCAGATATATTTAATTTTGTGTATAATGAGACCCCTAAATCCTTATATTCTAGTAAGGATTGGTCATATAAGGTTGACCCTAGTTTAAACTTAGCTGAAAACTAAATCGATAAGGACGCTTTCAACTTAACTTTGTGTTAGTCGTATTGTATGTCCTTAGTACATATCAAATATACTCCCATACTAAATAATTGATCCTAAAACATGTGATAAATGATATTTGTATGCCTTTGGAACAAATATTTTCAGTAAGGACGGAACTAGTCGCTACAACAGATATCCATTTATCATTATTTCGTCCCTAAATAGGCATTAAATAAAGAGAAGTACGAAGTCAGAATTTATAAAGACACTATTTTCTAAGTTTCTTATGTAGTACCTTACTTACCCACTCGCTATAATTTATCCACTAAATCACCCCAAGTTGCCCTTTCCATTCCCCAAAATGAGTTGTTAGAATAATGAAATGTTTTGAAAAAATAATTTGATTATTAGTGATTTACCTTGCTATAAAGACCTATGTCACTACAGCGACATTGCTATAGTCACCTACATCGCTATCGTGACATTAATCCCGCTATAGAGGGACTTTTTTGCTTTGGAGATGTCGCTATAGCGACATGGGTGAGGCAGAATGTCTGATTTTCTTCCAAATTTCCCCTTTTACAACACACCTTAAATCTAAGACATCCCAAACTAACTCCTTTACATCTACATCAATACCAAAATTCTATTCACTCAAACTCAATTCCTAAAAGTCCCCCTTATTGTCTTAACTAACATAATATTAAGATAAACTTTATTATATCTACCCAATCCATTCTCGAATTGCCCTATATCATATTTCACTCAGATTTTATACAAGACTAGCCTAGCCTAAAAATCCTAACTCCCAACCTGAGAAAAATCTTAACCCAAGCAATTACACCCTAAACAATGATATAAGGAACATTAAATTACTAAGTAATACACCATGTTTTCCCCTTGAGACATCTACTTTATGACCTTACATCTACCTTATGACCTTTTTTCACCCTTTCATGATCAACACATTAGAATAGATCATCTAGAGTACAACCACTAACCAACACACTACTATGGATTTCATTAATACATAGATTCTACACCACCATTTATATTGTTCTATTCGACCCTCAACAATCAATCATTGATAACCAACCAGTTTTTTAGTTATCACCCGAGGATAAGCTATACTTATTTAGCCTCACAACTAGCTTACAACTAATCATGTTATCGACCCAACATACCTCAATAACTCGGGATCAATAACAATTACGTATTATCACGATTAATGAGAGAGACATCAATATTCAAGAACATATCTCATAATCAAATTCCCTCATATGATCCTACAACTAAGGATCGTCAATCATAATCAAGTTATTTTATTGCAAGAACCCTAACAATTCAATTATACCATTCCCAAGGAACACTATTAATTAATAATTATTATCACATAATAAGCATATGAGAAATGTCAAATAATAAACAGCCAATGACAAATCATTTTAGTAATCAATACATGAGTGACTATTTTTACGAATAGAAAACTATAATTTCACAAATACCCGAGAACTTAGTTCCACCATAATCTCATGATTTCCTCATCAACTACGCATTATCATCAAAATCAAAATGCAAGTAGATACTCAATCAATAGCAAAAATCACTAAGTCAGATAAAGTCTTCTCTTCACAGATAAATATTAACTCAACCGAAAATATCACCCACATCAAACCACTTTCATGCCAAATATTACCATATTCACCCTTTTATTTTTAACTGACAATTCGGCATCATTTAAACCTTTAAGTTAATTTAAAGCCAAAATAATTTTTTCTTAAATCACAATCATGAATTACCATAAAATTTTCTTATCATGATTTGTACTATCAAGCAACAATATCCCTTTTCTATGGTACTTATTCATATACCAACCACTTGAAACAAGAGTTTCCAGAAGTATATACTATTTTTCTTTTCCGTTTTATCAATGATAAGACCATACCCAACATTTAGCATACCATTTTTCACTTAAATCACATTATTAGAATTCCTTTAATCATTAACACATAAGTAAGTTATGACCTTTTACAATTCACAATATTTACAATAATTTAACTAACTTCAGTTCATATAATCATCAAGCTCCATTAACCTTCAGTACCAAATTAAACCTTCATGTTAGTACCTCCAAGACAAGCAATAATGATAGTCAAATTTCATCACACACTCACAATACATGGAAACTTAAAACATTCACTTATCCCCGATTCAAAATTAATTAAACAACTATAATTCACAAATACATGAATCCAGAGAATTCCAAAATCAATAAACCATTTTTATATCTCATTAAGATAACCTCTACTCATGCACTTGATGACCCTGAGTTGGTTATATAACATGTTATACACAACCCTTACTGCCAGATACCAATTAGAACCTTCTCATTGCTTGTATCCGTCCAAGCGGAGTCAAGTGACATCTACTTATCTAGTCAAGATACTAATTGAAATTAAGAGATACCAATTAGACTTAACCTATATAACAACTGAACAACCCCAAAAGATAGAGGAAAGAAGTGAAATAATTTTCCTAAAATGCCTAGATTAGATGTGGAAGTCAATGCACCAATCCACAAGACTCTACCTAAAATTTTCTCATGTACTAAGAGACTGATAACCTAGGATCTGATATCAAATTTGTCACGATCCAAATTACTAAATTATGAGGGAACCTATTCTAATCCACCTAGATAGGTAAACCCTTTACTATCCTTTCAACATGAGATGTGAAAGTCTTAAGATAAATGTAATGACCCTCCAGATTACTTTCAATAATTTTCATACTTTTTTGTTATTTAGAGCTTTCCTATAGTTGCCCGAATTCATTGATGACTTGCTGAAATTGACAGTTTAGTTATCGGGCAGTTCATTTAATTTTTAGAGCCAATTTCCTATTTTGAAGTCTGTTCTACTAAGGATTGGCTATCGGGCATAAAACTTAGGTTAATGACCCTGTATGCTAATTCTGACAGTTCCAATAGCTTTGAAACATTGATTTAGGCAAGGGTCACCTTCGGTTTGAGTCCTGAGGTATTTGGACTGATTTTGAGCTATTGGGCAAAATTTGGTAAAAGTGGCCTTTAGTATGGGGCCCATATTTCATTAGAACAATCCCAAATGAAAATTTTGATGGTACCATTGAGTCCAAAATATTGAATTTAATAGGGATCCAAAATATTGAATTTAATAGGGAATAATATTTTATTATTATTCATGGGATTATGAACAAATCTGAAAGAGTTAGTGGAAACTTGGCAAAATCCAATTTCAGCTGGTGCATTCGCTTAAGCAGGACTTTGGTGGCATCCCAATTAAGTGGAGGACACTTTAGCATAAAATTAGGCACTTTATAAACAAATTTTGGTCTATCCCAGGCGCTTTAGCAAAGGCTGACCACTAAAGCAGATGTCCTTTAATCGGCATCTTGTCTGCTTTAGCAGAGGCCAACCTATGTGGGGTACTAATTTAGCGGTATTATCCCTCTTTAGTTGTGACCGCTTAAGCGATCAAGTGATCACTTAAACAGCACTTTGTAGGGCATTTAATTCATCCTTCACCTATTTTCTTCCATTTCTCTCAAGTCCCAAAGAGCATTAAAGCCCTGGAGAGCGTAGAAAATTGGGAGACTTATCTTTTGGTGATTGTGGGATGTTGGTGAGCTCAGAATAGTCATTTTCTTGTAAGTTTCCATTTAATTCTTTAGTTAATTCACCAATTTATCCATAAATCTCTAGTTTCCTAATGAGTTGATTGTGGCATCATTTGTGATCAGAATTTACTCATTCATTAGGGTAAATGATCCTTGAACATAGAGAGATATGTTAATGGCTTCGATAGTGCGATTCTGAAAAAGGGCCCCATATGAGATTTTGACTTGATTTTGGTAAATCATAAAAATGATATATAGGTATCATTATTCTCATATTATGTGTAGATCACTACGGAGGCTTTTCGAAAGGGGAAATCTATAATTTAGCAGAATTTATTGGGTTTTCTTCGGTGTCCAGGTAGGCTAAGCTTACTCTTCCGTTAGATTGAGATAAATTATAGTATTTGTATGATATTATGTTAGTTTTGGGTTGATAATTATGACTTGGTGGTATGTATAACAAATTTAGATTATTTAGCCAATAGCAAACTGTAATTAGGCATATTTGACCTAACTACCCATTCCTTAGGTTGAATTGCCATCTTTGTAATTTGGAACCTTATCCTAGTTTGGGTTAGTAATTGACTTAGAACGAATCTTTGAGGTTAGAAATAGGACCCTCCAACCCACATTAGACCAAGATTACTATTAGCTCTTTGTAGACTCAATAGGCCTTTATATGTTATCTTATTTATATTCTTGAGACTGAGGAGTTTATAGACCTATTATAACATATTCTAGGCTTGTATTTAGGAGATATATAAACTGGTTCAAGTATGGAAATTTACATCATTAAGATCGGTTCATGTTCAAAACCTATGATGGTAATATCTCTGATTCAAGCTCTTTCCTCTAATGATGATAATTATGATACGCTTTCTAGTTTGAGTCGGTCATTAAGAGGTTACTTTTGATGGTTATAGAATTGGTTCGAGTCTGGTGTTCATGTTATGGAAAGATCCTCAGTTATGGTTATGAGATTTTGATGGTTGAAATATTTACAGTTATTACTTCTTCCTGATTACAGTCACCAGGCATATGGGGGATCATATTTAATCATTTACTTTTGTTTGCATCTCCTAGGATTATGGCATCCCAATTATGCTATTTATATTTACGTTCTCGAGATGTTATTTATTGAATTGTTTACTTTCAGTATTTGGAGTATTATTCTAGGTTTGGCCTTTTCCCCTGACTTAGCTTATAATCTTGTATAGTATTGTATTTATTTAGCTCAGTCGATCGATGATACCTACTGAGTAGTCATTGCTTTAGTACTCATATTACACCTCTGTATCCTTTTTAGGTGCAGATCCAAGTACTAATAACCATCATTGATGTTGTATTAGTGAAGGTCAGAGTTTAGAGATAGAGTGAGTTATTCGAGTTGGAGTTGATTTTATCATCTCCTTCTATTTTGTGTGATCTTTCTATTTTGAGACTATTGTATATTTGACATTGACAGTACTATTATTCTTTTGCTAGAGGATATTGTACTAGTCTTACCATGTCATGGAATATTGTTCCTCTTTTTCTTATTTCTCTTCAGTTATGTGATTATTCCTATGTATTATGAATTATAATCCATTACTTGTTTAATTCTAGTATTTATGTTATTTTTCACCAACAAGCCCATTACTTGTCGTTCTAAACTATGATTTGGATTACCTAATAATGGGATTAAGTTGGTGCCATTATGACTCATAAAATTAGGTCATGACAAATTAGTATCAAAGATTAGGTTCACTAGTATTGTTGGTATAAGAGAAAGTGTCTAGTAGTGTCTCACGGATCTAAACAATGACCATCGTTTCTTATTTTTGGGAAGCTATAGGAGATCCTTACTTCCTTCACTGATTTTGTGCTTAGAGTCTATATTGGTTTCTAAGATTTATTTATTTCACTCTTCAACAGATGGCTAGGGAGTGATCTACTACTATAAGAGATGAGGACCCTGAATCTGGGACTACGAATCCTACCAAAGTATGTGGATGATAGAGAGGTCAAGAGTAAATAAGAGTTGCAGCCCCAGCTAAAGATCGAGATAAGGAGCTTTCACTAGACCCTATTTCTGCTTCCGCACTAGATATTCCTCCACCCCAGCCTGTGGTGGGACAGGGACAGCCTAGGCTTCACTGGGGTTCATTATTTGTCACTACTTAAAGATGTATTAGTTCATCTTTTGAATTAGTTGGTGGTTCACCATCTCAGAGTGCTCAGTCTAAGGATCATAGTGGTACCGCAGCAGGCCGTAACCTGTATATATGGCCCCAAAGTTGATATCTCTCCAGCGTCAGTAGTTTCTCAGTAGGAAATCACCCAGCCTACTTTGTTTGTTGAGGAGCAGAAGATTTTGGGTAGATTCTTAAGATTGACCTTGCCTAGGTTTTCTAGGATACTAGGCGATGATGCATTTGAGTTCTTGATGGCTTGTAATGATAGGCTTTGTAATATGGTCCTAGTGGAGAATCGTGGGGTTGAGTATACTACTTCTCAATTGGATCTTGCATTTTGACATTAGTGGAGATGTTATCTTAATTCTAGACCAGCTGGATTTTTTCCTTCATATGGACTCAGTTCTCCAAGGTTTTCTTGGAGAAGTATATGCCTCGTAGCTTAAGGGAGAATATGAGAGATTAGTTTTGATAGGGTTCTATGACTATCTTAGAGTAAGAGGCTCAGTTTTATGAGTTAGCCATGCATTCTACATCTATTTTGCTAACTGAGTATGAGCAAATTTGATATTTTGTTCGGGGATTGATACTTTCTCTTAGCATTGCTACATAGAGTTTTGTTTCCATCATCAGATCTTTCATTGAGGTATCTAATCATGCCCAGATCCTAAAGGAGATGCATCATGAAGAACAAGGGGAAAGCGATAAGAGGCACATTATCAGGGTAGTTTTAGTAGGAGTCAGAGTGGCTTACAATTTAGAGGTAGAGGTTCTCAGGGTAGAGTAACGACCCGGGACTACCCCTAGTCATCATACAATGCTTACAGTCTTGAGGGACCACAAGATAACCTATGAGCCGGTACCTACAGTGAGCACTGAATAACATAATCAGACATGTGGAAGAATACTGACATGCCATAAGGTTTTAATAACTGAGTTTAAAACTGAAATATGAGTCTATAGAAACAACTGACAAAATCTGATAAATTAATGATAAACTGGATAACGAACTATAATGTTTCAATACTGAATAACTCACTCTAATGTCTGAAAATTCTCTAACTCTGACTGACTAAATATGAGTTGATGGGACAGGCCCCCAACGAACTCTGCTAACTACTGAAATAGAGATATGTAGTAAAATAATCTTTTCTCAAATGATGAGGACTCACCACTTCTACTGTACTACTGATAGCCTGAGGAGTGAGGTCTAAGCGCGGTCTGGGAACTGAGCGTCAGTACCTATGATATAATACATCATAGCATAAAAAAAAGGTATGCGATCGGTACTTTGAATGTACTGGTATGCTAAATGAGGTAGGCTGACATGCAAGGTTTCATGAATAGGAATAATAAACTATCTGAATATACACATAAACTATGGGATACTGAATAGAGATCATGAAATCTGTAGGCACTGGAGATACGAGAAGCATGTAAATACTGTGTATGCATAAAAATCTGTAAAAACTGAAAATACGTGAAAATATGTAGACACTAAGGATGCATGACCAGCATATAACATGAACTGAGTAAAATCTATAAACTAAAATACTGAAATAACTAAAATCTGTATGCTTTGTCCAAACAACACTAAGACTGAATAACTAAAATGGGACTGTATTTGAGACTGTAGGAGGTATCATCTAACCGACATTCCCCTATTTGAGCTAATCAGGGTCCAACCTGTAACCATAATTAGAAGGGTGTTAATACCATGCCACGAGTACTAAGGATGGTTGTGTGGATCCACTAAACTGATATAATTTCTAAAGGACTAAGGGTGTCAAGCCTAAATTGATAGGTGACCCCTGCGAGATCGTCAAGCCTAATCTGACGGATGACTTCTCATACCCTACGCTGGCTACATAGTTCTGGAGTATAGGGACTTCTACGAATGACTTTCCTCTATGATGGGGAAGCCGACATCCCTACACTCGCTCGGTGCTAAATCCTACTCCCAACTGAAAGACACTGAAATGCTAGACTGTTCTGAGTTTAACTGACTGATATTTGACTATTCTGAAAATACTCATAGTATGTTCTGAAGACTATTCTGTGATGTACTGAGACTAGACTAAATAAACATCTATGGATTTCAAGTATTCAATACTCCCAGGACTCAAAACAATTATAGTAAAATGACACTAAAACTTGGATATCAAAACATGAAGGCTCATATTAAATAAATCACTCTTATAGGCATTTTATCAAAAACTTGTAGTTCATGGTTTAAAACAATCATAGGAATGTCATGGAACTTTTAGAAATAGCATGAATTCATCATAATAACATTAAATCATGGTTTAATTCAATAAATAATAATATTAAAATATGGAGGATTGAATATTAATAATAATTTCATGGTAACATGGTATAGAATCAATAGTACATGGAGATTCATGGATGAAATCATAATTTAAAATCAAATAATTTGAAAAGACTAAAACTTGAAATTTCAATAGGTTACTTGGACTCCATGGATGAAAGGAATCCATGGATGAACATCGAACATACCTGGGATAGTGAATTTCTTGAAGTTCTAGGTGAGTTCTTGAGGATTGGCCTTGAAATTGGAGAGGTAGGTTTCTTGATTTGGAAGAGTGAGCTTCTTGATTTGGGGGAAAATAATTAAAATAATGAGTTTAAAAATATTTTTAGGGCTTAAAAGCACACTTGGGTGAATTAAAATTAGGGGAAAGGACTGTTTTACCCTTGGATGAAACTTTTCATTTTTGTTGAATTTCTTTTGAAATGGGCACCTGGCGCGGCACGGTGCTATCACATCGTGTCACTGGAAACTGAAAACTGGAAATTGGGTTGACGGCGCGACGCGAAGAAATCTTGGTGCCCCTTTGATTCTGATTTTCACCATTGGCTCAGTGCGCCATTATCGCACTGCCTTATTGGATTTGGAAAATTATGAACTGGGCCTAAGGCATGATGTGCCACTATTGTGGAGCAACACTGTAAATTGACAATTGCTATTTAAACTAACTCCGCGATGCGCTAAGGGTCAAAATAACGGTGTTTAACGACTGAAACTTAAAATCGCCATAACTTCTTACCCGGTTATTGGATTTAGGTAAATTTTATATTTTTGGAAAGCTAATTGAATTTCCTACACAATGGCGAGCTCTAAACTGAAAAATAATGAGTATTTTGAAAATTATATATATGAATACTCATGTATTGGGACTTAAGATTATGCTAGAAAAATACAGGGCGTTACAGGTAGGTACCCTCCAAAATAGTCTTATCAGCTTTAGGGATAGTATAGTCATCCCTTTTATACCACACTATAACTTATTGATGGGGAAGCCCAGTTATTATGATTATCTTAGCTAGAGTAGTGGAATCCTTTTAGAGAGAAATATTTTGGGATTTCAAACCAAGGTACTATTCTGTGTTAGTCAGATCTTTTAGATAAAGTGTAGAACTTGGCCTTGTTCTGGGTGTGGAACCTTCGACCATTACTCTAAAGAGTGTCCCCGGTGTGTGGCAGTTGTACCTGCAGCACAAAGTGTTCCGTCGATTAAGGTTGTGTCGCCCCCAGTTTGAGGTGGTATGCAGGGTCATTGATGTGGTCCCTAAGGTTTTCATGGAGGACCTAATATAGGTAGGATAGGTGATCAGTCAGGCACCCAACCAGGTGGTAGGTAAGTTAATTTATATGTTGTACCTAGTAAATCGGAGGCAGAGTTTTTGAATGCTATTATTACAGTTACGATCTCAGTATGCCATTGGCCTATTTTTGCTTTATTTGATTTAGGAACTACTTATTATTACGTGTTTTCTTATTATGCACTGCGGTTAAAGTTTTCTTGGGATTTTTTTCTGTGTCATTATGTGTATCTACTTATGTGCGTGATTCCTTAGTAGTAGATTAAGTTTATAGATCATGTGTTGTGACTGTTCTAGAGTTTGATACTCAAGTTGATCTTATTGTATTAGATATGGTGGACTTTGATATAATTCTGGACTTGGACTACTTATCCCTCAATCATGCAATTTTGGATTATTTTGCTAAGACCGTTACCTTAGCCATGCCCAGCATACCCCCAATAGTGTGGCAAAGATCTATTTTCCGCACATTGATGGGTATTATTGCTTATGTTTGGGCTAGGATACTTATATTGAGGGTTTGCGAGTCTTATCATGCTTATATTTTTTATGTTAGTGCGTAGATTCCTTCGCTTAACTCTATTCCTATAGCCCAAGATTTTCCTGATATTTTTCCTACCGATCTAGATAGTCTTTCTCCTGAGCGTGGTATTGAATTTATTAGTGATCTCAAGCTAAGTACCCGACCTATTTCTATGAAACCTTACCCTATGGATCCTATCGAGCTTAAGGAACTAAATTCTTAGCTTCAAGATCTTCTAGTTAAGTCTTTTACTAGGCTGGGTGTGTTACCTTAAGGTAAATTTGTACTGTTTCTAAAGAAAAGGGATGGTTTCTTGCATATGTGTATTGATTATAGGTAGATGAATAAGATGGCGGTAAATAATAGATATTGTATGCCTTATATTGATGACTTATTTTACCAGCTTTAGGAGGATTAGTGTTCTCTAAGATTTACTTGAGATCCAGTTACCATCAATTGAGGAATCGGGATGAGGACATTGCAAAGACAGTCTTCAAGACTTGTTATGGCCATTATAAGTTCCCAATGATATCTTTTAGTTGACCAATTCCCTAGCCGCATTCAAGGACTTGATGAATCGCATGTTCAGGATTTATTTAGACTCCTTCGTGATTGTGTTCACAGATGACATCCTTGTGTATTTGAGGAGTAGGGAGGATCATATGCGGCATTTGAAAATTGTGCTCCAGATTTTAAGAGTTCATAGGCTTTTGGCCAAATTCTCAAAGTATGAGTTTTGTTCAAGTTGGTTACATTCCTAGGACATGTGATGTCTAAAGATGGGATTAAGGTGGATACGACAAAGATTAAGGTTATTCAAAATTGGTCCAGACCTATATCTCTGTTTGAGATTCATAGTTTTATTGGTTTAGCAGGTTACTATAGGCGGTTCATCAAGAGTTTTGCTACTATTATAGCACTGATGACCCGATTGACTTGGAAGGAGTTTCTTTTCAATGGTCTGAGAAGTATGAGTTGGGCTTTCAAAAGGTCAAGGGTTTTCTCACTTCAGCTCCTATAGTGGATCTTTATGTTGAAGGCTAGGGATTCATCATATATTGTGATGCTTTTAGTATTAATTTAGGTTATGTCTTGATGCATTAGGGCTGAGTTATTGCTTATGTATCGAGGCAGTTGAAGGTGCACGAGCGCAAATACCCCACTCATGATTTAAAGTTGGCGGCGATAGTTTTTGTATTTAAGATTTAGAGGCATTATTTACATAGAATTCATTGTGATATCTACATTGATCATTGTAGTCCTCAACATCTTATGATTCAGAGAGAGCTTAATTCTAGACAACACAGATAGATGGAGTTGCTAAAGGATTATGACATCACTATTCTATACCATCCATGCAAGGTGAATTTGGTAGTGGATGCCTTAATCTGGAAGACGGTGAGTATGGGTACCTTGGCTTTTATTTTAATTTCTAAGAGACCATTGGTGTGGGACATCCATTCCTTAACCAACTTGATAATGCTACTTGATATTTCAGACTTTAGGAGGATCTTTTATAGTGTTGAGGTGAAGTCTACTTTATTTAAGCAGATTTAGAGTTGCCAATTTGAGGATAGGGGACTTTGTATCATTTGTGATTAGGTATTGAGGGGTGTATCAAGGAGGGATACCATGGATTTTGATGGTCTACTGAGATATAATGGCCACATTTATGTTTTAAGGTTTGTGAATTAATTCAGTTTATTTTGTGTGAACCTCACAACTCTAGATACTCGATTCACCCAGAAACAACTAAGATGTATAGGGATTTGAGGCAGTACTTCTAATGGGGTGGTTTGAAGAAAGATGTCATGGACTTTATAGCTCGTTGCCTATATTGTCAACAAGTGAAGGCCAAGCAATAGAGGCAAAGTGGCCTGATTTAGAGATTACCCATTCTCGAGTTGAAGTGGGAGTGAATAAACCTGGAGTTTGTTAATGGTTTACCTTGCACCTCTCGTGGTTCTGATGATATTTGGGTCATTGTAGATTAATTGACCAAGTCGACACATGTTCTTCCTATTCAGATATCCTTCAGTGTCAAGAGGTTATCCCGAATCTATATTCATGAGATAGTTTGCCTGCATGATGTACCAATATCTATATTTTAAACAAGGGCTCAGTACTCACTTGTATCTTCTAGAGGGTTTTTTAGAAGAAGTTAGGTACTCAGGTGGATCTTAGCACCCTTTTTCATCATCAGACCGATGGGAAGTTGGAGCAAAAAATTTAGATTCTTCAGGGAATATTCGAGCTTGTGCTATGGACTTTAGAGGTCAATGGGATCAATACTTAGCATTAGAAGAGTTCGCATATAATAATAGCTACTATTTGAGTATTGAGATGGCACTATTTGAGCCACTATATGGCAGGCATTGCCAATCTCCAATAGGTTGGTTTGATACCTCTAACGTTAGGCCTTGTGGTACTAACTTGCTTTAGGAATTATTTGATAGGGTTAAGGTAATTTAAGATAGGATGAGGGCAGCTCAGGGTAGGGAGAAGGCTTTTGTAGATTGTAGACGTTGTGCCTTGATATTTGGAGTTGGAAATTGAGTATTCCTTCAAATATTGCCCATGAAGGGCGTGATGAGGTTTGGGAGGAAAGGCTAGCTCATCCCAAGGTATATTGGACCTTTTGAGATACTTCGAACAATTGGAGAGATGGTTTATGAGTTGTCCTTGCCCCCAAATTTAGCCGTTGTTCATCTAGTTTTTCATGTTTCTATGTTGCAATGTTACATCCTTGATGATTCATATGTGCTTCAGTGGAACTCGATTTAGTTGGATGAGAGACAGCCCTTTGTAGAGGAGCCAGTTCTCATATTATCTAGGGATGTCTTAAGGTTGCACTCTAGGGAGATTCCAGTATTTAAGGTTCAGCAAAGATACCTCTCAGTAGAGAAGGCTACTTCGGAGATTGAGAGGGAGATGTGTTCCTAATATCCCCACCAGTTTGAGCCTTCAGGTACATCCTAACATTTACTTTCGCGGACAAAAGTCCTTATAGTATGGAAATTGTAAATGATCCTTCAAGTTGTTTTTTGTATTCTTACACTTTTTCACAGTTTTGAGCTTTTCTATATCTACCCGAAGTAATTTGTGACTTGTTGGAGCTAATAGTTCAGCTAACGGGTAGTTTGTTTGGTTTTTAGAGCAAATTCTCTGTTTTGAAATCTCCACTGGCAAGGTTTGGCTATCGGACGTAACATTAGGTTAAAAACCTCATATTCTAATTCTGATAGTTCCATCAGCTCCAAAATGTCAATTTTAGGCTAGGACCTTTGGTTTGGATCCAAAGTCTTTCAAACTCATTTTGGGCTATTGGACAGAATTTGGTAAAAGTGGTCCTTGGATGTGGGGCCCACATTTCATCAAACAACCCTGGATGAAAATTTTGACGGCGTCATTGAGTCCAAAATATTAAATTTAATAGGGTATCATAGTTTGTTTGCATTCACAGGGTATCGAATGATTCCTGAGGGGTTGGTGGGAGCTTGGTAAAATCTAAGTTTAGTTGGTGCATGCGCTTAAGCTAGCCTTTGATCACTTAAGCGGAGGCCGCTCTAGTGGTCAAGTATGGTCCAGCCCAAGCCACTTTAAAGGAGGATTACCAATAAAGGAATGTTCCTTAAGTGGCATTTTGTCCACTTTAGCGGAGGCCAACCCATGACAGAAACTATTTTTGCGTTCAAGTGACCACTTAAGTTGCACTTATGAGGGCATTTAATTCATCCCTTCACCCATTCTCTCCAATTTCTCTTATGTCCCAAAGAGCACTAAAGCCCTAGGGAGTGTAGAAAATTGGGAGACTCATCTTAGGGTGATAGCACAGTGTTGGTAAGCTCAGAATAGTCATTTCCTCGTCGTAGTCCTTGTAAGTTTTCATCTAATTCTTGATTTAATCATATACCCAAGAAGAGGAGTGATCATGTCCTTTTGTCTCAGTTTCTGGAATAAATTGGTATATGATTCTCCAATTGGTGTGAAACTATCCCTTAGCTTTTGCCTCTTTTCATTGTTTAGCTTAGAGCGAAAATCGAGTCTGGATGGGCTTGGGTATGTTTGTGGAATTAAAGAATGATTTTGAGGGGTTAGTACACGCCATTGCGGGTAAGAAGAAGTCCGAACATATGGTTGTGCATTATAGATAGAATACTGAGGAGATGGAATGGAATATAATGGATTTTGTGGTGAAACATAGTGTCGTGGATGGTTATATGGGTGTTGGACATAAATTTGGGACTGATATTATGCGTAAGGGTGACACGCACCTCTCCAATTTTGTCGTGGACCTGGTATAATAGTTGCTACATCCTCTTTTTTTTTACACCAAACCTTCCAGAACCACTTTGAATTGCTTGTGTTGTTGCTTTTAAAGCGGCTTGGCTAATAATCTTTCCGAACTTAATTCCACTCTCTACCATCTCTCCAATTTTAATGACCTCGATAAATGTGTTTCCAATAGTAGAAAGCAAATGATGAAAATAATCAGGTTCTTGTGCCTGCAGAAAGATATCAGTCATTTCAGACTCTTTTATCGATAGTCTAACTCTTGCAGACTGTTCTCTCCATATGATAGCAAATTGTCAAAAACTTTCAGTTATCTTTTTTCTCATATTAGTCAGTGTGGTGCGATCTGGGACTATCTCGATGTTATATTGAAACTGTTGAACAAAATCCCGAGCCACGTTATCCCACACGTGCCAACGGGAAATTTCTTGGTCAATAAACCATTCAGAAGCTACCCCTTCCAAGATTTCTCCAAAGTAAGCCATAAGCAATTTTTCTTTTCCTTTTGCTCCCCTTAATTGATTGTAAAACTTTTTCAAGTGAGCTACAGGATCGCCATGATCTTCGTATTTGTCAAACTTTGGCATTTTCAACCCCAACGGCAAATGGACATCAGGAAACACACATAAATCATTGTATGAAACACTCTTTGGTGATCCCAATCCTTGCATATTTCTCATACTCTGCTCCAAGCTTCTTACTTTCCTAGCCATCTTATCTTGTTCCTCATTCTTAACAATCTTTTCAATCACGATAGGAGAATCGTGTTGATGAGCATGATAATGTGGATTTTGAGGTTTTAAAGTCATTTTAGAAGAATACAACAGATCATGACTTAGTTTCCCCATATTCTTCTGTGCTGTCGATTAAAGACCCGCAGTAGCTGGTGCTACAGAAGTGAAAATGGGTTATTTGTGACAGACGTATTTGGTGGGCCCATGGTATAAGTACCTGTAGCGCCAGACACATTAGCATATGGGTTGAATCCAGGCGGGTAAAATGGATCGCTAGTTTGAGCTTGAGCAGGATTTGGATCATTCATATTCGCAAGTCCAGGGATTGAAGAAGGCGGGGCTTGTCCATTCAACCAAGCTTGGTACATTTCTTCAGTCTATTGTTTCAATAACTTAAGTTCTTCCAGTGATGCTACTTCCTGCGAAATCAACTGATTTTGATCTTCTTCACTGTCAGACCTTATACCTTCTCTGCGGGTCATTTTTCTTTTTCCCTTGTATCTGGTGTTGTATGGATGTGATGCCAGTTTAAACCACAAACAAACCACCAATTACTTTATCTTTCTGTTATCAAGTAGCAAACAAGTAAATGGTATATATTCAACACATTATAATGCCACATTGTGTGTCATGCTTCTATATGCATTTTCCAACCTATCATGGAAGGCTTTGTGTTTCATCCCGGTTTTTCTAGGCATACTTTTTATAAGTTATGATAGAACCCTTTGGAGGGTTGCCTACGTATTATGCCAGGACATGAATCAGATCTTGCGTAGTTCGGAAAGTACATGTCGTACAAAATTTAGCCTCAAGACCCTTAAAGGTTCAGGGCTATTAAGATTTTTATATATATATTTTTGTAAAAACTTAGCCTCATGATCCCTAAAGATTCAGGGCTGTTAAGATTTATATATTTTTATTTAGTTTGTAAAAACTTAGCCTCATGATCCCTAAAGATTTCGGGCTATTGAAATATATATTTTATTTTATTTTTTATTTTTTATAAAACCGTAGCCTCATGATCCCTAAAGATTCGGGGCTATTAAGATATATATAAAAATTGGACCTAAGAATTAGAAAAATAATTATAAAAGTAATCATATTTTCAAAATATTCTCCAATAAATCTATGAATAATTTTTCAAAAGATAGAGTCGTATCTTGGGAAGGACTTCCTACGTATCCCACTAAAGAGTGAGAATCAGACCCTCGTAGTTCATAAAGACCGTAAAACTATGTTACTAAAAATTTTTCTTTCTTTTAAAAAAATAAAATTTTTCTTTGAAAAATAATTCACTAAATGTGAGGATAATTTAATCTCATGCATTTTAAAGTTGCCTAAAGCCGGTCAACAAACAAACATCCTTACAAACAAATATCAAAGAGCACGTAGGATGCATATGTTGGTCTTTATAAAATAGGTCACCTGTCCTAGACAGACCCAACCCCTATGCCGAGTTCCGCTAAGTCAAATGCATATAATGCAAATAAAGCGGTACCTAATAGGGATAAATAGATTCCGAGTTTTCAGTTCTTCTAAGTTTAAGCCTAATAGGGATAGGTGTCTAGACTGGCTTACCCAAACGGACACTCGAGCTGGGGAGGGACAACTTGGTAGTTAGCAGGGCAACACCGCCTTCGTTGCCGATCTGAACCCCGCCTAACATGTGTGACTATAATCCTTCACCAGGTGTCTTGACACTCCGGCTATCTCAAAAATAAAGTACGATGCATGCGCTGCATTCCTTCTATCCTATTTGAGAGACTCAGAGAGGGTGCGCAAGAGAAGACAAATTATAATATAGTTCAACAATATCAAAGAAGTAAATGAGAGACAAGTAGCACATAAGGCCAGAAAATAAAATATAACAATAATTAAAGCAAGTAAAGTCAATAACAAAAGCTCAAATTCTTATTATGTCCCCTGTAGAGTCGCCAGAGATGTCACACCACACCCCTTTTTTCGCCCGAGGAACCGAGGTCGAAGGGGTTTTCCAATTAAAGTGACAATATTAAGTAAATATTATATTAATCAGAGTCGCCACTTAAAATTGAGTTATGGTGTTCCAAGTCACCTTTTTGAATCCCTAGTCAAAAGAAAATGATTCTTTATTGGTCTACGAAAATAAAAGACCGGGTAAGGAATTCTGTTGATCTAGGAAAAGGTGTTAGGCACCCCTCGATTCCCATGGTTCTGGCATGGTCGCTTTTATTTTACTTATCTTGACTTAAACTAGTTTGATAAATTATGTTAGGGTCTAGGTTCGCTCACTTTTAATGTACTAAAAACTAATCTATTTAAATAAATCGATGAAAAGATAATTATTTTAAAAAAAAAAAATTATCAAAGTGCATTATCGCATCCTTGAATTTTTAAAATGACTTGGAAAGATGTGTATGCCGCATTCTTAATTGAGACGAAATATTTTAAAAAATGTATAAAATTTGCCTAGCGTTAAAAGACATGTCCTTTTAAAATACTATTTAATCCTAAGTAAAATTTAATTAAATGATTATTTAATTTAACAAAAATAATTATCAAGATTTATAAATAATAATAAAGAAATTAAAATAATAATATTAATAATTATAATAATTATAATAATAAAATGTCCAAAGTTAATTATATTATTTCTATTTTGATATAAACCTCAAATTTATATTTCCTAATTGATATAAAATTAAAATACTGTAAAAATTTAAAAATCTGACTAAATAACTCTTTTTTATTGTAGCAAATTAAATACTACAGTAACTCAAAAGGGACAATGCTTAAGGAAAAGAGAAGCGGCTACTAGTCAATATCACCAGCTTCTGAAATTCACTGGAGAAAAGGTGACGGGATCGGATGAAAAAGGGGATATAGGGGATTGCCGGCGAGTTGGATTTCTCGATGGTTGAATTGTTTCCAGCAAATATCTGTCGTTTCGGCGAGGGTGGGCTTGGCTGGTTGATGACGGAAAGGGGTAGGGGCGGCGCGGATATGGCTACCGAAGAGAGGGGCGGCTATCTTCTGGGTTGGTTCGCCGTTGTGGCGTTGCCAGTGGCGAGGACTGATCGACGCTTAGAGCTTCACCGGAGATGGAGAAAAACGGCAACGGTTGGACTGATTTTTGGGTGATTTTGACGGCCTTTCCGCTAGTTCTGAACGGATTTTGGAAATGGGCTCGCCGGTCGCTGTTTTCTAGTGTTGATTTGGATTGGGTGTCATTTTTTATTTTTCGGCGGATTCCATCCATTAACTGGTTCTCTACTCTCTCTTTTTACTGCTTGTGCATCTTTCATTATTTTATTTTTTTTACTATCATTATAGTGTGTGAATTATTTTTTGTCATCAATCGATAAACAAAGGAGTATATCTGTTATGCCATTTTCTCTCTATATATGATAATAACATATGAATGATGCAACTGTGTGTGTACGAGTGTATTGCTATATCCATTTTTTCTTAATTTATTACAGTAAATAAATAACATCACACATTAATCATGAACTCATTAACATAAATTTGAACATGATTTGATTTACTATAAAAATTTCTACAATGAATAATATAAAATCGAATAAGAACCTGTTGGTGAACTAAAGAAGAAATTCGAACCCCGTCATCGAAAACTTCAAACGAAATTTTGAATCTCCGCTCTTTCTCTGATTTTTTGTTCTCTGGTTTTTCATTCTCTTTTTTTTGTTGTTGATTTTTTTTTCAGTTTCTGATCTTTTTTTTTTTGGTTCAGTGTTTGTAGATTCATGTACAGTGTGAGAATAATCCGTCTATTTCCTGGGGTTGGAGAGTCTTTAAATAGAAGGATTTTGGAGGGAGTAGTTTAGGTAGTTTAGGATTTAAATTTTGAATATTTTTTTTATTATTATTATTATATTTTTTTAAGGATAATGATCTCCCTTTTTTTATAATAAATAAATAAATAAATTATATATAAAATAAATATAATAATAATAAAAGAATATTAACTAAATAATTTTTATACTTAAGAAAAATAAAAATATAACTAACTTAAGAGAAAATATAATTAAGAGAAAATAAAATCACTAGCTTATTTATAAAAATCTAAATTAAAAGAAAATATTTTTAAAAAAAAATTCATATTATTTTAAAAATAAAAATAAAAATAAAATACCTTAAAATGTAACTTTATTTATTTATTTTCAACTAAAACTTATTAAAAATGAAACAAGAGTTAAAATAATACCGGACCAAATATAAATATTTAATATCAAAAATATATATGTATTAAACTCGGGGAGGGTCAAAATCATGGGTCTACATGGATTATTTACTTTCATTTGCATCTCTTGGGATTATAGGGCCCAGTTATCCTATTTATAGTTACATTCTCTTGATTTTATTTATTCGATTGTTTACTTCCGATATTTGGAGTATTATTTCAGGTTTTGCTCTTTCCCCTAACTTTGCTTATCATCTTACATCTTATTGTATTTATTTAGCTCAGTCGGTCGATGATGTCTATTGAGTACCCGTTGCTTTGGTACTTATACTACACTTTTCTATCCTTTTCTGGTGCAGATCCGAGTACTAGTTGTTGGTATTGATGATATATTATTGTGGGTCATAGTTTGGAGATAGAGTGAGTTAGTGGAGCCTAAGTTCACTTTAGATCCTCTTTCTATTTTGAATGGTCTTTTTGTTTTGAGATTATTATATAATTGACATTGTATGTATGTATGTATGTATGTATGTGTGTGTATATATATATATATATATCACACACACACACATAAGCATTGAAAGGTTACTTATGATGGTTATGGAACCGGTTTGAGGCTGGTGTTCAGGGTATAGAAAGATTTATGGTTATGATTTTGAGATTTGTGTGGTTGGAATATTTATTGTTATTACTTCTTTTTTATTTCATCCACCGAGCTTATGGACGCTCGCGTTGGATTATTTACTTTCATTTGCATCTCTTGGGCTTATGGGGGCCTAGTTATGCTACTTATAGTTATGTTCTCTTGATTTTATTTATTCGATTGTTTACTTTCAGTATTTGGAGTATTGTTCTAGGTTTGCTCTTTTTCCCTAACTTCTCTTATTATCTCATATCTTATTATATTTATTTAGCTCATTCGACCGATGATGTCTAGTAAGTACCCATTTCTTTGGTACTCATACTACACTTTTGTACCCTTTTCTGGTGCAGATCCGAGTATTAGTTGCCGCCATTGATGTTATATAAGTGAGGGTCAGAGTTTGGAGATAGAGTGAGTTATTGGAGCCGAAGTTGACTTTATCTCCTCCTTCTATTTTTTATGGTCTTTCTGTTTCGAAACTATTGTATATTTGACATTGATAGTACTATTATTCTTTTGCTAGAGGCCCTTGTACCATCCTTACTATGTCGTAAAATATTGTTACTTTTTTTCTTATTTCTCTTTGGTTATGTGATTATTCCTATGCATTATGACTTATAATTCAATTGCTTGTGTAATTCTAGCATTTATGTTATTTTCCACCAACTGGTCCATTACTTGTCGTTTCGATCCACGGTTTGACTTACCTACTAATGAAATAAAGTAGGTTCCATAATAACTCGTGAAATCAGGTCATGACAACAATTAACAAAATACCAAATCCTTATTATAACAGATTTTTACAAGCTTAAAATACAATTTATGAAAAATGTAAACTACCCAAGGACCTAGTCTAAATAGGTATAAAATCTTCTAACTAAGATGGTAAAACTGGACACAACTTTCACCATGAATGAGAGGAGTAGAAGTTGTTGGAGATCACTATTCATATCACTTGTGAAACATTAACCTATCCTGCAATCAGACTACCCAAAAAGGGTATAACAAGAGTAGTATCAGTACAACAACATATACTAGTGGGTACCATCGTCCGGCCAGGGTTAGACCACGTAAGCACAATATAACATTTACAAAAAGAAAACATGACAACTTATATAATAATTTAGTAGTGATTTTAGGTGATATTAACCCAACCCATAATTTTTTTTAAAATATCATAAACTTAAGGTCGAATCCTCAATAATTTCACCATTAAAGTTTGTTCTAAAGGTTTTAGGATGTTAAAGAATTGAAAATTGAAGAAGATGACGGAAAAAACTTACCTCAATGGAAAATTTCCACCTACACTGAGAGAAAATCTTCCCTCTAGAATTTAGGAATGAAATTTTAAGGTTTGGGCGCTGAAGCCCATCAAAAATGGGTTATAAACTACTGTGCATGTTGCTATATCAACCTGACCCACTATAGAGATGCCGCTGCACCGACCTGGCCTACTACAGTGCCCTCAGTTTTTTAGTACGTATAGTCTTTAGTAAAACCATCATAATTTTTTGCTCAGAAAGAAGAAAAATAAACGCTCAGTTGTGTTGGAAAGAAAACTCAATGATATTTAATTTGGTTGGTATAGGGACCCCTAAATCCTTATAATCTAGGTGGAGTGCTTGTTTGAGTTTGACCCTAGTTTAAACTTAATCTGAAACTAAATCGGGAAGGGTACTTTCAACTTAACATTTTGCTAGGAGTATTATATGACTTAGTACATATAAAATGCACTCTCACACAAAAGAATTGATCCTAACACATATGCTAAATGATATTCGTATGCTTTTGACATAGATATTTTTAGTAACAACAGAATCGGTTGTTATATGCCAATATGAATCATTTCGAGTGAATACTATGTCAAAAGAATCGAGACATTAAGTGGAGTTCATATCTAAATTTTAAGGTATTTGGACGAAGATTTGTGTTGTATGTCCATTGAAATATGTCATTGAAAAGCTTATCTAAAATTTTGGAATATTTAGAGGGAATTTGAATTGGTTGGGATTGAAAAAATCAGCTACTTGAGGAAGATGATTTGTTGCAATGTATAACTATTGTATAAAATTATATATGAATGTATAAACATCTTTGATATATTGTTGTACATAATACATATATATATATATTTATACAATATCAATATATTATATATACATACGACTTTTTAATTGAATTTTTTGCCAACAGTACATTTACATAAGAATCCACTAATTTAATTGAAAGACATAAAACTTCCTAACATAAAAAAACGCTTTTTCCACCTAAATGTACGAGCGACAAAAAAATTATAACAAAAATGACAGCATGTATATATAATGTACATTTAATATATTGATATTATATAAATAGTTATGTAATGTAAGATATTGAGAAAAAAGTATGATGTATAACTATGTATCATGAAAAGTAATGGCTAGTGGAGTGTTTCAATCCCAACCTCTGAAAAATAAATGAAACCCCTCAGCCAGGATCACGAACTCACAATCTTATGACTACTAACTAAAGTGTTTTTGCATATTGCAAGCAGTCAACAAAGTCAGGGCGGACCCATGAATAAGTTTTGGGTGCTCGAGCACCCATTGACTCGGACTGAAACTTTGCATGTTTATATAGAAAATACTACTAATTTTGATATAAACTATGTGTGAGCTTCATTAAGCCAAGGTTCTGAGCGTGCATTTGTTATGAAGTGGCAGTTAAGTGCGTAGAACTTTCAACGCCAAGGTTCGAATTATGCTAAAGACATTTTTTATTAACACCCACGTCAGTAAATCAAAAACCTACTGGAAAGAAACAATTAATACATAAAAACAAGTATGGAATAGTTCAATACAAAATCTCTCTAAATAGTCTCAGATATTAAATATAAGCTTCTTTCGATATTTCAAATATTCTTTTGATAAATTCACTCAAAATGATTTGTATTTCTGGTACGTCAAATATTCTAGCTTTAAAGGAATTTTAATGGCTAAAAGCAATGAAGACGAAGAAGAGGAGGAAGAAGTAATATAAGGAGGAGGATTGATGTGATGTCCACACTTTGCATAGGTGTATGATAGATGAAATAGAGGCTCACATTTGGAGTCCTACAAACTTAAAAGTCATGTTCTACAGAGAGGTAGTTAGACAGATCATGTTGTATAGAGTAGAGTGTTGACCAATCAAGAACACCTACTTCAAAAGATGAAAATGACAGAAATGAGGATCTTAAGATGGATATGTGGAAACACTAGAAAAGATAAGATTAGATATTCACTACGAAGTAGGTGTGACCTATATAGAAGATATGATGTGGGAAATGAGACTAAGATGGTTCAATCATGTGTAGACGAGATGCACCAATACCTCAGTGTGGAGGTGTGAGAGGCTTACTATGAATGATGTAAGTGACTAAGTTCTTTCCTGAGAAATAGTAATCAAGACGAGGAAAATAGACAATAAACAGTAGTATTTGATTTCAATATATGAACGGGGAATGCAATCTATGTAAAATCTTAAACAAAAAGATACAATCTTCTGAATCTTCTCTTCATGACCTTAAACTCAAGAGCTTTGTCTTATTCTTGAATCGACGGGATACTTGTTTCAGTTTCACAATGAATTGCGGAGCAAAACTTTTATCACAATCCCGAAAATATGAAAACTTGCGACTTATTACTTGAGGTTGAAAACTTCTTAGTATGTGGAAGACTTGCAAATTACCAATGAAGAGCAGAGGTTCTATCTATGTGTATATGTATTTGTTTTAATTAAAAAAGGTATATGTGTTTTTTTATTTTTCTTTGGTCATGACACTTTATGTAAGCGTGAAGTAGGGCTTGGGGGTATTTTAGTAGCGGACCTTGAGCTTGAAGAGCATGAGTTGGGCTCATTCTATCAACTTAACAAGCTAGCCCAAATATAATTGGACCTCATTAAATTATATAATTTTAACTTGAATATTAATCGAACTATATTAACCAATGATTTGAATAGGTCAACATATATGAATTTAAGATTTAATCCAAAGTTTAATACGGATTTGTTTTATCAAGTTTCACTGTCTACAGGTAGTTTCAAGAAAGATAGAGGTTAGCCAAAAAAACTATTAACGAGGGGTGATTAGATTTGATATGACGCAACTTTAGCTTACCAAGGATATGACCTCAAATAAAAGGTTATGGAAGAAACAAATTAGGGTAGAAGGTTAATTAGATAGTTGAGGGTTGTCTCACTTATTCTTCTTTACTATTGATCATAATACAAGTTGCATTTCTCTTGTAGTTTCTTATCTTTTGAGCTTGATTATTATTTGTGGATTTTACTCTACGACTATTATTGTATCTTGTTATAACTATTGTTTGTCTTTATTTGTTAGGTTATCTATAATATTTTGTCATGATTGTTTTTATTCTTGTTATTTCTTTCTCTATACTGTTTTGGTTTTTTTTTTTTGCTTGAGTCGAGGATCTAGCGAAGACAGTCTCTCTATCTTTAAGATAGTGATATGTTTTACGTACAGTACTCTACCCTTCTCAGATCATACTTTATTATATTACACTAAATTTATTACATGTTGAATTATTTCTTCATGCGGATGGTATACATGACTAATAACAACTTGACAAAATAAAGTGATAATATGATAGATCATAACAATATTGGAAAATGGTTCCGGATTAATTTTCTAATATACATCAAAGATATCCATCCGACTTTAAAACCATATTATCAAAAGTAAAATTGAAATCAATCAAAATAACGGATCACCAATACACTGTAATTTGAAACTCTATTAACATTAACATTTCAGATAAAGGAACTTAACAAGCTAAGCCATTAACAATAACTCGTTTAACTTCAAAAGACATTACACATAACACATCTATTAAATCAAACACGAACATGCATCAATTTTGACAAAATAATCGTCATTTAATAATAATAACAATAATAATAATGTTTTAAACCCTTTAAAATTGGTCTTCCGAAAACTCGTACTGCTGAAGGATTTTTGTGCAACTAGCCAGAGGCTCGTTAGTAAGGAACCCCATGGAATTAGCTAAGCGAGTTTTAGAGACCATGCCATTGTTGCGAGTGAGGACAACGCGGGCGCGATCTCGGCCCTTGTTGGGCTCATCACATGTAGGATCGGAGCTTCTAATAAGGACCACATCGCAAAATTCATCGCCGTGGTCAATGTTCACAAGGATCTTGTATTCTCCTTTAGAGTTTGTCACACCTTCAACTGTGTATGCCAAATCGTTAGTATCCCTTTTCTTGCACTCAATTCTAACCCTCGACCCTGCAGATTAGTGCATTCAATATTAAGTAAGAAAAGTATATTGTATAACAATTTTTGGATTAGATGATCAGACAGTTATAACATATCTAAACAAATAGGCTCCATCTGTCACTTTTTTTTTTATGAAAATAAAAAATAATGTGAAGTTTCACGGTCAAGATATATTAATCAAATAAAGAAATACATCATAAATAGAGATTAAACGTATGAATAAGATGGTCAGACATCATAGTTCTATCTAAGGGTGTAACATAGTGATAAAAATCATGAAATCTAAAGTTTGAATCTCCATCGGCACAAAAAGATATTAGTGATTTCTTTTTCATATATCGAAATCTTAATTGATGAAATTACACAATACTTTTGGTGTAAGTAAAACTTGGAAAACATAAATATTTCCTCAAAAATTGCACTCCAAAATGGCTTGAAGTAGATAAATACATTGCATTTGCAGAAATGTAATAAAAGACACAAGTGAATTGGGCAATATCACACAAAAGAGAGACACTCCCACGATTCTAGCAAGGGGAGTGACAAGACTCCTTCACGAATTCAGCCGAATCTCATAGCTTTGTAGAAATAATATATTTGAGTTGATAAATTCATTAAATATGTAAAAATATCAAATTTAGAATTCACTTATTGACATTTGAAGCTATTGGTTCTAAAATTGAGAAATCATCGAATTGAAATTCTAGTTTCACCTCTGATCTAAACCTAGTAGTTCTAATGTGGAACACAAATTATGGGGTAAAATCCACTACATTGCAACAAATAATAGGGTTGTATCCGCAATATAAAAATACAACAAATTCAATATTAATAATTCTAAACCTTGAGCCCTTAGAATTAAAATTATGAATACAGATAAATGAATAATGATTAGAAAGTTAAAAAAGAATTAAAGGGAGTTGATAAGATTACCAGGAAGATACTTGGAGGCAGAGGTCTCAAAGCCACAACGGCAAGTGTCGCAATAAACTTTGCCAACCACAAGGAAAGTGTCCATGAAATTGGCACTTACAGCATTAATAGAAGCAAATAATACTGAGCAAAGAACAAACAAAGCTATTATTCTTGCCATGTTTTCTTTATCAACTCAAAGATAAGTGTATCTACTCTTCAATTTCAATGTGTTCACAAGTTCTTGGCATGTAAAATAAAGAGAAATGGATATGATGGTGATTAAAACAAGAAAGTGAAAGAGATATAATTGAAAAAATGGTGGACCAAAGTTACTTTATCTTCTTTTTTGGTAGCGTAACGAGTGACTAACAGATTGGTCATGTAATTAATCAAAATTATGAAAGTGACCCTACATTGAATTTAGATCAAACTCAAAGCAGCAATGTAATTATTCAAAATTATGAAAATGACCCTACATTCAATTGAGTTCAAACTCAAAACAGCAATTGGTAATCTTGGATTCTCTCTCACTCAGGTTTTTTTTTTTTTTTTTGAAAAGGAGATGACAAGTTGAAAATCCATATAAAAGTTTAAAGATAAAGACATAATGTAAAAAATGAATCCATATCTATAATATATTAAAAGTGTGAAAACCCTTAGAAAAGTGATTCGAACTTTTTGTCCTTCATTAAGAGACTCTTCTTTAGACAATATCGTCTTTTCACCTTTTTTTTTTCTTCAGTTAAATTTCTCAAAAATAAAATTACAAATTTCCTACGTTACTTCGACCAGATTTGTGTCCTATTTGGTTTATGAATATTCTCTTTTTACCAAACTTAATAATTAAGAAGTCCTAAAATATAAGCTAAAAAAATAATATATGGTAAGAATTCTAAGGTTTGTAGGAGTTGTGTACCAAATTTTAACTATATAAATAATTTTCAAGGAAGCAGAATTCACTTGAAACATAGCAGGTTGTTTGATGCTGATGTTGTTGCAATGTTTCGGAACAGAATATTGGAAGATGGGACTATGAGAGTTGTTCGTTGTGTATGAAAAAACTAAAATCTAAAGACAAATTCTAGGCAGCTTCAAGTGCACTAAACTTTTCTTCGGTTATAAAAAATTGTGGACATAGTTTTGTTTGTATTGAGTAACTTTGGTGGTTTCTAGATTCAAATTTCATTATCATAAATAATCAATCATCTTTTTATGTTTTAAGTAGCTTTGTTATGGTTCTCTTTCTTTTTTAAAAAGAATTATTTAATCGTGACTGAATTTCAATTATATTATTTAACTATACTTTGATACATTATTCGCTAAAACTATAATCGAATCTTTAATTACCTTGATACGTAGAGTTTTTATTTGAGATGAACATACAAATTTAGAGTTGTTCATCATCCTTTATATCTGTCTTTATTTTTTTAGTTAATAATTTTAATTGGCTTACGCCCGCAATTGTTATATTGATATAGTATATGAAGTTGCTTTCAAGTTTAGAGACCAATTTTTTTTTTTGAAACATGTGATTGTAGGGCGTTTTAAGGGAGAATCCTTTTTCTCCTAACACTTTTTCTGCAGCTTTTGAATCCTTGACCTAAATTTCTCCATTAAGATCCAACTTTTTTATGAGATTTGATTCGGGTAAGAACAACATTCTTATCAAATCTTTTTTTATATAGGTACATTAAGGGTGTCAAACGGCCGGGGCTGACCCGGCCCGGCCCTATTAGCTAACCCGGCCCAGTTTGACCTGGCCCGGTAAGCCCTAGGGCTTAAGGGTTCCGGGTCCCGGACCGGTTTTTTTGTTAAAATGGGCCCGGTTAACCCGGCCCGGACCAAGCCCGGTCCAGGCCCGCCGGTTAACCGGCCCGGCCCGGAATATAAAAAAAAATAAAAAAAAAATAATTTTGGGCCAACTAGCCGTTTGGGCCCATTTAATTAAAAAAAAAAAAAACTTTAAAAAATATTTTTTAATCCCCAAAAAAAATCTATAAATACCCTACAACTTCAAATCATTTTTCACACAATTTTTCACTCTCTCAAATCTCAATTCTCAATTCTCTAATATTCAATATATTTAATTTCTTAAAGTGTTCACTTTAATTTTTTAATTTTCGTTTACAAAGTACGAGCGGAAGTTTCTAAAGTCGCAATCTTCGGATACTTTCAAAATTTGGTATTGTTGTTCCATCTCTTACGTTTAATTTTTATTTATTGTATTAATTGTTTAATATTTAATTTTATTATATTTGTGTATTTTGAATATTTTTAGTTTAATTTAATTTATATTATGGATAAATTAAAAAACCTCGCAGCTAAAGGTGTTAAAAAATTTTGTCCCGGAAGCGGTAGTGGTAGTAAAAAGCGAATTACTAGCGGTAGAGGTAGTTCAAGTAATAGATATACCCGTGTGCCTTCGCCTCCGGTACCGCTTGGTACACCTTTTGAGGAAGAAATAGGTGTAGGTGCTCACGATATGAATTATGTAGAAGCTCAGGAAAATTATGGTATAGAAGAAGAAAATGAAGTAGATGCAGTTAATTTAGACGAAGATAATGAAAATATTGCTGAAACACCCGCAGTAGGAGATGCTAACGTTAGATCTGAATCAGTTAATCTCCCTTCCCGTCCTCCCAGTGCCCCAAAACCTCGTAAAAGAACTAGTATTGCATGGCAATTTTTTGAACGTATATCAGATATTGAGGTGCAGTGCAATATTTGTCAACAAATATATAAGCATAGAAGTGGAGGCAAGCAAGGGGGTACGGGTACGTTAATGAGACATATAGATGAAGATCACAAAAGAGAGTTAAATATTGCAAAAGGTGGTGGGGATGTTGGTGGGTCAACGCAAACTAGAATGGACCCAACAACCGGTCAAGTAGCGAAAAAGTATAATAAATTGAGGGACAGGGAAGAAATAGCTAAAATGGTAGCTGTGGGTTGTTTGCCTTTTAGTTTTCCTTCTTCTGATGCTTTTATTCGTTATATACAAGCAATTTATAATCCTATGTTTAATGGTATTCCTAGAACTACTTGTCGGTCTGATATTTTTAGACTCCATTCACAATATTGTTTTTATTTATCAACATTGTTAAAAAATATTCAATGTAGATTGTCCCTAACTTCTGATCTTGGTCGTGCTGTAAATAAAAATGATTATTTAACCGTTACTTGTCATTGGATGGATAGTAATTTCGTGATGCAAAAACGTATTCTTGCTTTTTTATATGATGAAGATCATAAACATACTGGACAATTTATTGCTGATTCTATTGTTAAAATTGCCGGATACTATGGTATAGAAAATAAAATTTTATGTATTGCTTTTGATAATGCTTCTAACAACAAGACTGCTATAACAAAAATAAAATCTACGCTATCTCCGTCCTTGCCTGAAATTTTTCATATTAAGTGTGCATGTCATATATATAATTTAATTGTAAAAGATGGTCTTGAGTTTTTTGAGCTTTATATTGAAAAAATTCGTCTTGCCGTTGGTTTTATTCAAGGAAATAATCGTAGATCGAGAATTAGAGAATTTAAAGTTAAATGTCAAGAAAATGGACTTACACCGATTTTGATGCCTGAGGAAATTGATACTAGATGGAATTCTACGTATGAATTTTTAAAAACTTGTTATAAATATAGAATTCCTATCACACTAGCTTTTAACCAACATTGCGGTTCATTTGCTGATTCTGCTGATTGTATGCTACATAATTCTGATTAGGTTGTAATTAATGATCTTGTTATGTTTTTAGAAAAATTTTATGTAGCTACGGTTGAATTTTCCGGTGCTTACTATCCTACTGTTTGTAATATTTTGGCATATATAGCCGATATTTCTGGTTTGCTCCAACAATATAAAAATAAAGAAGGTTATAAAGAAGTTGTTGGCGCCATGTTTACAAAATTTAAAAAATATTTTTTTCCGATTCCCCCTATTTACTTGGTTGGTGCTATGCTAAATCCGTGCATGAAATATAATAATATGTGTCACTTTAGTACTCTTATTTATACTAACTTAGAAATAAATACTAACCATGATTCTGAACAAGTACAGCCTGATTTGTGGACGGCTACGGCTGATGCAAAAGATTATATAGAAAAATTATATAATCACTATGCTGATTTATTTGATTCAGCCGTACCTACAAATATCACTCCAACTGTCGCTCCTCATCCTCCCGAGGAGCCATCATCTTCTAAAAGGCCGGCACATAGTGGTTTTTCTGATTCGTTTTATGATTTAACTTGTTGGAACAGTGTTGATGAGAGAACTTACACATCAACTTATCGGGAAGAGCTGAAATATTATCTTCGGACGGCACCAGAGGATCGCAGACGACGGATCAACACGCTGGATTGGTGGAGGAATAATGAATCACAATATCCTGTGCTTTCAAGATTAGCTAGAGATATCTTGAATGTTCCAATGTCAACCGTTGCATCAGAGAGCGCCTTCAGTCAGGGACGACAGCAGCTTGGAGACAACCGACACTTATTGGGAAGCAATGCAATGAATGTTCTAGTTTGCCTCAGAGATTGGATTAGAGCGGAAAGAAGAAACCAAGGAATGGAACCGGAGCCGAGCGACGAGCTGAAACTAGAAGAAATTATGACTTCACGGGAGAACTCAGCAGAATCAAGTCCAATGCATGGTTTTGCCCCCGTTGACTTTGATTATCCTATGCAAGTTCCCATTAATATTAACATGAATGAGTTGGAAAAAATGATGCATAATTTATAGATTTTTCATTCATGTAAATTATAAATTTTGGATCATTTTGCAATCAATAAAATTCCCCAAATTCATTCAGTCCTTAGTCGTTGTTTTTTTATTTTTTTTTGAATAAATTTTGAATATTTGTGCATATATCTTCTATAGAAGTGTATATTTAACGTATACATGTGTATATGTTTTATAAATTAGTATATAAGTATATCTATACATATTGTAATATATATATAATGTAGTATATTTTATAAGTAGTAGTATATATACATTTAATGGTGCGTATACACGTGTATATATCTTCTATAGAAGTGTATATTTAATGTATACATGTGTATATGTTTTATAAATTAGTTTATAACTATACAAATATATATTGTAATGTATATACATTATAGTATATTTCATTTAAAGTATTACATATACATAGAATAGAGTGTATATATGTGAATGGATCTTCTATAGACGTGTATATTTAACGTATACATGTGTATATATTTTATAAATTAGTATATAACTATACAAATATATATTGTAATGTATATATATTGCATATATCTCATTTAAAGTATTACATATACATAGAATAGAGTGTATATATGTGAATAGATCTTCTATAGACATGCATATTTAACGTATACATTACTTTATGTTTTATAAATTAGTATATATATTGTAGTATATACTTTTTTTAAAGTAGTACATATATATTGAATGGTGCGTATATATGTGTATATATCTTCTATAGACGTATATCTTTAAAGTATACAAGTGTATATGTTTTATAAATTAGTATGTAACTATATATATATATACATATTATTGTATATATATATATGTATATCACTATATTGTAGTATATATTTTATTTAAAGTAGTACATATATATTGAATGGTGCATATATATGTGTATATATCTTCTAAAGTAGTATATATTTAACGTATACATGTGTATATGTTTTATAAATTAGTATATATATATATATTGTAGTGTATATATATATATATTATACTATTATAGCAAATGTTTTATTTAAAGTAGTACGTATAGTCATATATAATTATATATTGAATGGTACGTATATATGTGCATATATCTTCTATAGAAGTGTATATTTAACGTATACATGTGTATATGTTTTATAAATTAGTATATAAGTATATCTATACATATTGTAATGTATATATAATGTAGTATATTTTATAAGTAGTAGTATATATACATTTAATGGTGCGTATACACGTGTATATATCTTCTATAGAAATGTATATTTAATGTATACATGTGTATATGTTTTATAAATTAGTATATAACTATACAAATATATATTGTAATGTATATACATTATAGTATATTTCATTTAAAGTATTACATATACATAGAATAGAGTGTATATATGTGAATGGATCTTCTATAGACGTGTATATTTAACGTATACATGTGTATATATTTTATAAATTAGTATATAACTATACAAATATATATTGTAATGTATATATATTGCATATATCTCATTTAAAGTATTACATATACATAGAATAGAGTGTATATATGTGAATAGATCTTCTATAGACGTGTATATTTAACGTATACATTACTTTATGTTTTATAAATTAGTATATATATTGTAGTATATACTTTTTTTAAAGTAGTACATATATATTGAATGGTGCGTATATATGTGTATATATCTTCTATAGACGTATATCTTTAAAGTATACAAGTGTATATGTTTTATAAATTAGTATGTAACTATATATATATACATATTATTGTATATATATATATGTATATCACTATATTGTAGTATATATTTTATTTAAAGTAGTACATATATATTGAATGGTGCATATATATGTGTATATATCTTCTAAAGTAGTATATATTTAACGTATACATGTGTATATGTTTTATAAATTAGTATATATATATATTGTAGTGTATATATATATATATTATACTATTATAGCAAATGTTTAATTTAAAGTAGTACGTATAGTCATATATAATTATATATTGAATGGTACGTATATATGTGTAATTGTTTATACTTTATATATTTTTTAAAAAATATATATTGTATATTGGAGTGTATATAGTGTATATTGGATGTTTTATTTATTTTTTAAACGGGTTTGACCGGTTTTTAACCGGGTTTGACCGGGTCTTGATGGGTTTGACCGGATTGGGTTTAGTGGGCCGGGTCCGTATGGGTTTTAATTTTTTACTGTTTGGCCCGGCCCGGCCCGGCCCGGCCCGGTTAACGCCAAACCCGGCCCGGAACCAGCTCGAAACCCGGGTAAAATGGGAGGGCCGGTTCCGGGTTGGCCCGGCCCGGCCCGTTAGACACCCCTAAGGTACATGCATTCAATATTTTTGAGTAATTATTTATTTAGATTTAGAATATTGATCTTTCTAGCTTATTTGGATGATTGCTATCTATTATATTATGTTGTTTGGTTAAATACAATGTTAATTTCATTGTCACATAATAAAGAAAAGTATTACTTTGTGTAAAAATAAAAAAAAATTACTTATGAGTGTACAATATTCTATTATCCACATTATAGTCAATCGTTGGGCTTGGTTCCTCATGCATTAGGGGGCGTAGATTCAAGACTTAAAGTTTGTGGGTTCTTCACATGATGTGAAAAAAAAAAAAATTAAATAATAATTAAGGAGATTTGAACCCACAACCAAGAGGTCAATAAAACTTTACCAAATTCCTCTACTTCACTAAACCAACAACATACTTTGATTATAGTTTTCAACTAGTAATTCTTATATATTTACTAAATTTCTCTATATAAATACTAAATTCGCACGAAAGTTACCGGGTTCTCAAAAATCTCCACCCAACCCCCTGGCTCCGCACTTGGATGAAGGCAAGGATACTAGAATGTTGGCCCTGTTTCCTTGACAGACATAGTTGACAGAGCTATATATTGTCTGACGACAATCAACCGTGGTCCTATTAACAATAAGTTTGTTCGCTTTTCTTATGTAATATTGAATCATGATTCTTTGAATATAATAATTTAAATATTTTCTTAAGTGCATTGGATAATGAATGTGATACGTGACATTATTTAACGATGCAATATGATACAATATCTTTAAATGTTACGATAAGCATTATAATTTCTTTCTCCTCATCAACATTTATATATTTTCGGCTGTCAATTTTACTATTTGCTTTGCTAAAGTGTTCTGATTCGATCCATATATGTCAAAAATATTTGAGGGGGGAAAGCAATGCTACTTTGACACAAGAAAATTGATAATGAAAGTGAATACGTGGAGAAGTAAAAATTATACAAAAAAATTTGAGCATTCAATAGTTCTGCAAAAGCAGTAAAAGAATATATCAATTGGGTACTTTGCCTCTATTTTTGCTCGTTTTGGCGAAAAATATAATGCCAATTGAGGAAAAGTGCCACGCTTGAGATTGAATTCATGAAAAGCATAAGTGTATATAATTTTGTGGGTAAGTGAAATTTAATCATATCTACTTTTATTATTTAGAAAAAGTTTTATAGTATTTTTTGTATGTTTATATTTATGTTATCCTCATTGAATGAGATGATAAAATCAGAGATAAAAAAAATCAAAAAAGCACAAAAGCTTTAAGAAAATATCATTTGTCTGTTTGTATATTTGTGTATTCTTGACTGAATGACACAATGAAATCAGATCTAAAAAGGGATTAGGATGGCACAAAGATCGTAGCAAAATATTATTAATATATTTTCTCTTTAAACTACAATATTAGGTAAAATTGTGATTATGATTTATTATTTTTCTAATAGTTAAGCACTAAAAGTTAACTAAAATTTAGGTCATTAACTTTTTTTATTATGGGAAGCATGTAACATACTAGATTAAAAAAAGAAAGGTGATAAAACAATATATTTATGAAAAGAAATCTTTTGAGACTTTAAACTCCTTTTAGGCTTAGGATTTATTTGAGCCGTCATTAGCTTTATCTTTAGAATTTATGTTATAAATGTATTTACATTATAGTGAATGTCTATAAAAAATTTAGATAAGATCTAGTTGATAACTATCAGGATTTGAAGTATTTGTCTTTTAATCAGAAACTAGGAGTAAATTTTCCCTATAAATAAAGGGGTTTCCTTCATTGTAATTCGTCCTCAAGATCTCAAGAGAAATAAAGAACTACTCTCTCTTTTCTCTCTATTTATTCTTGTTCTTGCTTTATATTTTCTTGTTCTTGCTTTTATATTTCATAACACGTTATCAGCACGAGTCTCTAACCAATTAAGATATCTATTTCAATCGATTCAAAGGTAAGCTCGACCCTTTGGTGCGGTATGGAATCCATTCAATAATATTACTATAAGGAGATTATGAGGTATGTCCTTAATTTATTTTTACTTGAGCTTTACTGACATACAACAACAACAAACAACAACAAACCCAGTATATTCCCACTTAGTGGGGTCTAGGGAGGGTAAAATGTACGCAGTCCATATCACTACCTCCGAAGAAGTAGAGAGTCTTTACTCGAGCTTTACTGGATTGTATTGTGACAATGAAACAACTGATTTAAATCATATACTGGATTGTATTAATTATAGCACAAAATAATGAAATAGTGGTGAAATATAATTTATTATCACCTACAATTACGTACTTCTGTGCATATGAATAATACTATATACTTAAAATCAAGTATGTCAATTTGTTAAAGAATTACTCCAGCATTCATGGTAAAAAAATTAGTAGGTTGTGATTAACAAATTAGTTGAGGAATCAATTGGCAGACTTTTATTATCTTGTTACGAGTTTTGTATTTTTCTTTTAGTTTATTGTTCTGTTGATTGAGGTAAGAAGGTGAATTTAATTTTATCGCACAAAAGGTAAGACACCAGGTTAGAGTCCCGATGCACCATGATAAAATATTGGGTTCAAGTCCCATCAATTTATGCCTAAGATGCCTTTATATGGATAAGACGCTGCGTTTGAATCTCAATGCATCATATTGATAAGGCAAAATAATATGTTTTTGATAAAAAGTCATGAAACGTGTCTATTAAATATGCTCTATGCTCCATTTCATGAAGTGAATGTGGTAACAATATATGATAAGTCTGAAAGATGAGAATTTGCTCCATTCTTGAAGTGAATGTGGTAGCAATATATGATATACTTTGAAAGAAAATAGATTCCTCGATGTGCTCCTGATGTAGCAATATTCCATTCCCTGGGAATGAGAAGTTTATTAATGCAAACGTGCACTTGATTGTGATGGTATCACAACTCACCCCCGAAAGAGGCTGAATAATTAAGAATAGTTATTTTGAAATATACTTCTAAAGTAGTAAATCTGAAATTTATTCATGTAATAGTAAATCTGAAATTTACTAAAGAAAAAAATACATATCATGGTAAACTTGGAGTTTACTAGAATAAAAGTTCATAAATTGACATGAACAATTGTGATATCCCAAAAATGTGCATACTGAGTATTGAGCATATATTGAAGAATTAGAAAATTCTTCATTACTTTTAATGTTGCTTGTTCTCATCATAAGTTGGTTGGACCAACTAATGTTGGGATTTGATCCCTCAAAATCTGAAAAATATAAAAGGTGAATAAGGGCCCGTTCGCCTTTCATGTGATATATTGAAAAGATGCATCAATCAGATAATCACATGTACATTTATTGTCAACCTGTAGTTTGACATTCATAAAGTTGTTTGCTCAATGAAATTGAGTTAAGAGCATAACTTTCAGATTGTGTAATCAAGATAATTTATTTTAATGATGATGGTTTGACATTGAATGTCTTCGATAAATAGCTAAATCATTGTTAATGAAAAAAAGCATCATGTGATGGTCTAAAATATAATACATTACATACAATAACACTTGTATGCATTAGACCAATAGATTATGATTATTTCTTCCCTCTCAATTGGTTAAAGGTTATGAACCAAATATTCCATCTAATAATTTTGATGTGCGGTATACGATTGATGAATATATCATGATACACAAAGATGGAATCCTCAAAGAAGATAGAGGATATATGTTGGTTTTCCTAACATAAGGGGTAGATTATAAGCAGCCATGAAATATGTTAGAATTATTCATTCAAAAGATAATTCAAGTCAAATGCCGAAAGCATCTCATATTAAACTGCAAGTGCTCCTATTTTTGTGTTCTTAAAGGACAATGTCTATGCATGTGTGAAGCGTGGTAGACCAATCGGTTCCAAATGAAATAATCCTTGAAAAGGATAAGGAGCAAATAATCGTAATAAGAAGGCAATGTGCTCTTATAGAGCCTGTGACATAACACTTCATGAAATCTTATGAGAGATTCAGGTACCTGAAAATAATGAAATGATAAGATCTCAAAATGTTATGTCATACTATGAATCAATACGAAATGATATATCATTAATATCTTTGATACAATATTAGCGCAATATTGTAAAAGATTACGAGGATCTGAATTCTACATTTATTTAAGCATGCTGACGTAGAAATATTTATCAAGTGACATGAAATGATGCATCTTGGTAAGCACAACACTTATTTAATTTGCAGTCCAGACACTTGAAGATATCACATATATTGATATTGTCACTTGACAAAAATTCATATGAAAATATCAAAAGGATTCAAAATGCCTGAAGCATATAAAGTTTCTGGAAAACATGCTTATTATCCTTATGAGGGATAAATTGATGGTTAGAAAATCACTGAGACTCTTGGAGAGTTTTCAAAAACAATAAGATTATTTGCTGAAATGCGAAACATACCGAATTGAATTGGTCCTGAAGTACCATATCTTATTCTAATTAGTGTACTAATGTATCTTACAAATACTACAAGGCTTGATATAGCCTTTTTAGTTAATTTGTTAGCAAGATATAGTTCTGCTCCTATTAGGAGACATCAAAACGAGATCAAACACATTATCTTATTTTATTCTAAAGCTTGTGTTGACACCCAATTTTGGCTCTCCAAACATGAAATTAACGCATTTAGGCTTCGCGAGAAGCGATCATTAAATGTCACAAAATGTAATTTTTTCACATATTTTTTCTAATTTTTAACAATTTAGTGATAATTGTCATTATTTTATGATTTTTCAACAATTTTTGTCATATTTTAATTTTTACATAATTTATTGCTAATTATCTTTAATTTCGTCAATTTTAGAATTTTTATCAGTTTATTATTATTTTAATATTTTTTGCACAGCCATTTACATACGTACACAACATAGCACTGTATTTTTTTACTGCACAGTATAATTTTAATTATTTATAGCATAATATATTTTTTTAAAAGATAATTATATTTTTTATCTTTTATTTATATTTTTTCTGTAATTATATATCGACATTCATTATTTTGTATGTTATTTAATTCAATCAACAAAAGTAAGTCGATTTAATTATTTTAATACACAGAGTAATAAATCAGTCAAATCAAGGTCTACTCACTTTTAAACTTTTTTTGACTTTGTTTTACCTACTCTCCCTAATTTAAGGGATTTTGGTGGAAAAAATAGATATATATATATATATTTTATTTTTATTATTTTTATTATTATTATTATTATTATTATTATTATTATTATTTTCTTCTTTTCTTTTAAAATACACAAAATATATACACCACACACCAACACAAACTAGACACCACAATACACACACAACACACGGCTTTCTCTCTCTCTCTCTCTCTCCTTTCTCTCTCTTTCTTTTCTCTTTACTGTCGCTCCACCACCACCGGAGCTCCGGTGATTTTCGCGAAACCAACCACCACCGTCCCTTCTTTTTTTTTTTTTTTTTGCCACGCCTCGCCGGAGTTGACCACCTGCGCGCGGGCTTATGAGTTTTTCACTGATTTATGTGTTGCTGTGTATCTTGTTTCCTTGATTTGGCTGGATATAATTTATTGTGATTTTTCTCTTCTCAGAAAGAAAGAAGTGTTGTGATGGTACTGTTTGTTCACTGAGACGGGATTAATTATGCTATATTTTGGACAACCTATGTCAATGTTATTGTTCCCATTATTTTTGTTGTCTGCCACTTTTTGGTTAATTTTTTAGGCTGATATGTTTCTTTTTTGACTTTTTTAGTTTGTTAAATTGATTTGAAAAAAATACTATACATGGCCAATGAAAAAATTACCGTTAATTTTTTAGGTCTTCGTAAATAAAAAGACGGATATTACGTATACAAATATGTAATAAGAAAATTAAATATTTCGTTTCGAGCAATGATGAAACTTTTATAACAACGAAAAGGATTTTACAATTCATATTTTGGCAAGACGATTTAGGATGGCCAATCAATTGAGCAACCACTTCGTAGCCATGGCGTATTTAAAATTTAATCTGAGTCCATCTTTTAACGAAAATTATATTTTTACATATCTTTTTTATTTATTTTTGATAATTATTTATTTGTTACTAACATCTTTTATAAGTTTTTATACAGGTTATTTGGAATACTCATCGGGAGTTGCATTCAAAGAGCCCCTTTAAATTTTGTGTTGTATTTTATATTCTTATACTTGTACCTATATCATTATAGTGAAACTTTACTTTTAGGATGTTGGGTGGGATATTCTTTATTTACTCAACCTTCATCACGCGTTTAGGCAAATTTAGGCCATTAACATTTACATTAAATTGATTCAGATATTTTAATCAAATTATTCACACTTTTTACACTAAAATACATTATGCTTTTTCTTTAAAACAAATCTTCCATTATTTAATCTTTTTATTTTTTACATACATATTCTCCTGTATTTTTGTTTATCTTAATACATTTTTTATACACATGCATATTTCTTACGATAACATATGCAATTTACACATTGTTTATATATAAATTATTTATACTATTTTAATACACATTTTATATTTGTATTTATAAACATTAATTTTTTCTTCATTTTTAATAAACCTAAGTCTGGTCGGGGATCACATTTGTAGATTCTGAAGGGTGCGTAACCCCTTCCCTTCGGAATAATTTGAATCCTTACCTAGAATCTAATCTGGTTTCGTAGATCAAAACACAAGTCTTAAATGTTAATAAATATATAGGTTTTCCTCATTTTCCTTAAAAATTAGGTGGCGACTCTGTACAAAATTAATTCTTTTAGAGTCCATAATGTCGTGCTTGTTTTTACTTTAGGTAAAAATCGGGTATGACAGCTTGGCGACTCCGCTGGGGAGAAATAAGGTTCTAACCATTACAGGCCTAGGTAAATATTTATATTTTTTATACACCGTGATTTATTTTTTTCTGATTGCCTTGATTTATTTTATTTGTGTGGCATAAATTATTTATTTTCTATTATTTTGTACATATTATTTATTTATTTATTGCTTTATGTAAATGGGCATTCCGTTCATATTTTCTCCATTTCGAAAAATTGACACTTACACACATTGTACACGCGGATTGTACATTGTGCTTTCCCAAAATTCTTTCAAAACACCTTACATTAGAGAGTTGGCGCATACGTGGGGTGAGCGGGAGTTTTACTGTCGTGGAAATACGTGCTTTCTCATATAGGAAATTCAAGTTCGTGTCTACCCACTCTTAGTCAGCATAGTATAGAGCTAAAATAACTCATTTTATGTACATGCATATTAGTCAATTTTATCCAAATGTCTGAAGGGCTTACGACCCGAGTGACACGGTATTATAGGATTTGTACATATTTGAAGGATTATTGTGTGTGTACATCTTTATTTGCTCTAGATTGATTATACTTTAGTGAGGTGTAGTCAAACATTTTGTTTTGTATACGGGTCATTTAAAAGATGAATCTTAGCAACATCGCCACTAGCTGCGTATAAGTTTGAACTATGTTTTGACCTTATTCTTGTCCTGACAAGATACGTAGGTAACCCTGCATTAGGGTTCGGTCTCTTCAATGTTTTAGAATAATTTCTTCAATATTCAAAACTGGGCAAATTTCCTAGAACAGTTCAAAGACGCTCTTCAAAAGTCTTAAAGAGTGCAAATTAATAGCTCCTCAAATTCAAATCTCATTGACATTAGTGCCTAGCCGGCCTATCTTCAGATCTTCACTCAATTTTAACTAAATTTTTTTCGAATATCCTGAACCATTAAATTTATGACGTATCGATCTCTACTCTCTAAAGTAAGAATTTAATATTTTTTATAATTATAATAATTCTGTCAACTATGGCAAATTAAGGTCATAATTCCTTCAATATCTATTTTTTTAATTTTGTCAGCATACAGAAGTTATTTCAAAGCTCTCCACATGTTTAACATTCATTCTTTCGATTATTTGATCAGAACAATTTTGATGCTAAAAACAGTTTTTCCTAATCGTCTTTCACATTATTTTAATGAACGACCATCATTTTTTTGCAAGCATACATTGCGCATAATAATTCATAAATTGTTCTGAACTACGCAGACCTGATTCTTGTATTCACAAGATACGTAGGCAACCCTCATTTGGGTTTGGTCCCATTCTTTTAAATAAAAAATAAAATTGACTTGGTTGGTACTAATACAGTTAGGAGTGTGCATGAGAAAGAACAAATTGGTATGATGAAAATGACTGACTTCATGGTAAATCATAGATTCTTTTGGTACCTTTTATCACACTTGAATAACGCTTGAAAAATTCTTTTGCATACATTTAAGAAAAGAACGAAGCCAACCTCATCGTTTCAAGTGCATTGTGTGGTAAACTTTAGTTTAATTCATTGCATTACATTTGTTGATCTAGAACTTGGCCTAAATGTTTGTTGAGGCAAAATTCTGAGTCACCCTTGGTTTAGGAAAGGGTCCTAGGCCTCCTTTGATCCGATTGAGCCTTTCATAGTCCACCAAATGACATTAATCTCTAGCATTTCCTCTTTTGATCCTAAAACCTTTTCTTTGGACAATCACATTTAAGCCTATGCCTTTTTAAGTGCTACATGCATTATCCCTCTCTTGGCCCTACCTTCTTGAGCGCACTAAATATGTGCAATTTACGGACGAAGATTCAAGATCAAAGACACAAAATGCAAAGAATATGTTGTTCAAATGAACAAAAATAAAAAACAACTTCAAAGGGAGCAAAAACCCCACAAAAAGGGAGAAAAGAAAACAAAAGCAAAAAATATATAGTTTCTTGAAAAAGAAGGGGGGAAACTCCAACACATGATTCAAAAGAAGTCAAAGCATATACAAAAATAAAAGACAACAAAGAAGATCAAGCTTCAAAGCGCAATAAATGTTGATTGCACAAATACAGTGTAATGCTCACTGAGGAATTAGTCACTTTCAATCCAAATATTATCCTACCCGTCCCCAAGCTTACATTACAAGTCGATAGCAAGTACTATGAGATTCTATTTCAATTGTTCTCATATTAGTGGACACTTACATGAAGGTCAAGCTTATGATGTCACAATTGCATGCATTGAATTTCTTTCTGAGTGTGAGTGTATATCTCTGGACATCTCTAAATTCAAAAGAAAATACTTAAATATATGTGGAAACAAGACATTCTTTCTGGAGAGGACACTTGAAACATGGGGATAGGTGTAGTTTGAAATCTTTGTTTGAAGCAAGACGAATGAATCTTGTCGATACTTAGGTATGTCTGAGGTACCACTTGAAACTATAGGAGTTACCCTAAAGTCAGTCTCGGTCAGTTGGGAAAGAAATGGGAAATTCTTATGCACACTACTAATTATTGGTATCAACTGAAGTCAGGACACGATCATGTCTTTTTCCTCTTTCAGCACTTTTTATCAAGAAAATACAAAAAATTCTTTCTTTTTCCAAGATGCCCACTTTTAAATACGGGCATTTTTTTACCTTTCATTCAAGACACTCATTTTAACATACAGACATTTCTTTACTTTCTATTCAAGGTGCCACTTTCACATACATACATTTTTACTTTTCATTCAAGACGCTCAGTTTTCAAATACGGGCATTTGACTTTTTTAAGCACATACTTTTAAATATCAATATTTTATTTTTCAGTCAAGCGCTCATCTTTGATTATTTGATATTTTTTATAGCTCCGCCAGTCGAGAGGCTATTACATTTTTCTCCTAAGTCGAGAATTTTTTACACATCAATAGCCTCACTAGTTGAGAGGGCTATTAGATTTCAGTCACATTACTAGTTGATGGCCTCAGTCTTCGTAAATAATTGGAGACGAAAATCAACATAGTCTTCATAGACAATCGAAGACAACATTTATTTCATAGTCTCTGTAGACAATCAGAGACATCATTTTATCATCAAGTCTCCGTAGACAATCGGCGATACCATACATAGTCTTCGTATACAATCGAAGACAACATTCATGACATAGTCTTCGTAGACAATTGGAGACATCATTCATTACATAGTCTCCGTAGACAATCAGAGACGTCATTTTATCATCAAGTCTCCATAGACAATAGGAGATATCGTACATAGTCTTCGTATATAATTGAAGACAATATTCATGACATAGTCTTCATAGACAATCAAAGACAATATTCATCATATAGTCTCTGTAGACAATCAGAGGCGTCATACATCAGTCTTCATAGATAATTGGAGATATCATACATAGTCTTCATAGACAATCGAAGACATCATTCATCACATAGTCTTCGTAAATAATCGGAGACAACAATCAACATAGTCTTCGTAGACAATCGAAGACATCATTCATCACATAGTCTTTGTAAACAATCGGAGATAGCATGCAACCATCAATATTGTCTTCATAGACAATCGGAGACAACATTCATCACATAGTCTCTGTAGACAATCAGAGGCGTTATTTATCATCAAGTCTCCATAGACAATTGGAGATATAACACATAGTCTTCATAGAAAATCAAAGACATCATTCATCATATAGTCTTCCTAAACAATCAGAGACGACAATCAACATGGTCTTCGTAGACAATCGAAGACATCATTCAAAATATAGTCTCTGTAGACGATCAGAGACGCCAATCAACATCCATCTGCATAGACAATTGGAGATGTCATCCGCTAATCTTCGTATATAATCGAAGACGACAATCAACATCAGTCTCTATAGACAATTGGAGATGTCATCACACAGTCTTCATAGACAATCAAAGACGACAATCAACATCAATATTCATAGACAATTGGAGATATCATACATCAGTCTTCATAGACAATTGAAGACAACAATCATCATCAGTCTTCGTAGACAATCGAAGGCAATAACCAACATCAATCTCCATATACAATTATAGATGTCATACATTAATCTCCATAGATAACTGAAGATATCATCCATTAGATCTTCGTAGACAATCGGAGACATCCTTCCTTCACATAGTCTTCATAAACAATTGAAGATGACAATCAACATCAATCTCTATAGACAAGTGGAGATGTCAATATCAGTCTCCATAAACAATTGGATATATCATCCATCAAGTCTCTGTAGACAATCGGAGATACCTTTTATTCATCACATAGTCTTTGTAGTCAATTAAAGACAAATTTCATTCATCACTTAGTCCGTAGACAATCAAAGACATCTTTTATTTATCACATAGTCTTCGTACACAATTGAAGACAACTTTCATTCATCTTCAAGTACCTGTAGACAATCGGAGACGTCACACATCTTATAATTTACAACGATAAGGCATTTCTTTTTCTTCCCCAGAAGACAGTGTTAGCCATGAATCATACACTAGGGCAAATTTTGAGAACCGTCTCAAAATTTACCCTATTTTCTTTTCTAAACTACATTGACCTGATTCCCATGACACTCAAGATAAGTAGAAAGCTCTATGCAGAGTTCGGTCGTCACAACCATAATCATTCTTTCTCCCCAGCAAGTACACAATCTTGTATCCCCAACATCTCATAACTCGATACTGGGGCAATTTTGAAAGAAACATCAGGAATAGATGAACATTTCTGTTCCCAAATAGTCCTTCTTTTTATAATCATTTTCACACGGTCTTTCACCCTTAATAACAGGGCAATTTGCCTAATTTTAAAATTACACCCGACCTGATCCTCATGCAACTCAAGGTGTATAAACAACTCTAAATTGGAGTTCGCTTGAATTTTTATCAAAAAATATTTTTTGTCTAGCAAAATTGGCTACACGTCAACGTTTTCGTTTGAAGACTTCTACATTATCTTCAAACGAAAAGGGATAAACTGTTGACACCCAATTTTGGCTCTCCAAACGTGAAATTAACGCATTTAAACTTCGTGATCGTTAAATGACACAAAATGTAGTTTTTTTCACATATTTTTTCTAATTTTAACAATTTATTGATAATCGTCATTATTTTATGAGTCTTCATCAATTTTTGTCATATTTTATTTTTTACATAATTTATTGATAATTATTTTTAATTTCGTCAATTTTAGAATTTTTATCAGTTTATTATTATTTTAACATTTTTTGCGCAGTCATTTACATGCGTACACAACATAGCACTTCAATTTTTTTACTGCACAGTATAATTTTAATTATTTATAGCATAATATATCTTTTTTAAAAAGATAATTATATTTTTTATATTTTATTTATATTTTTCTCTAATTATATATCGGCATTCATTATTTTGTACGTTATTTAATACGACCTACAAAAGTAAGTCGATTTAATTATTTTAATACAAAGAGTAATAAATCAGTCAAATCAAGGTCTACTCACTTTTAAACTTTTTGACTTTGTTTTACCTACTCCCCCTAATTTAAGGGATTTTGGTGGAAAAATAGATTAATATTTTTTTTTATTATTATTATTATTATTTTCTTCTTTTCTTTTTAAATACACAAAATATATACACCACACACGAACACACACTAGACACCACAATACACACACAACACACGGCTTTCTCTCTTTCTTTCCTTTCTTTCTCTTTCTTTTCTCTTTACTGCCGCTCCACCACCACCGGAGCTCCGATGAATTTTATGACAACCCAACCACCACCACTCCTTCTGCTTTTTTTTTTTTTCATTTTTTCCACTCCTCGCCGGAGTTGAGCACCGGTGGGCGGGCTTTGGCCAAACAAACGCCCCCAGATCTCTCTCTCTTTCTTGTTGCTGCCGTCGGACTTGAACACCAACGGCCAAGCACCACCATGCTGCCACTACCACGTCCTTTTCCCTCTTTTCCCTCTACTCCATCCTTTTCTTCCATTTATGGGGGATTTGTTACATCAAAAGTAGGCCAAATTTTTCCGGATTTTATTATGTGGCGTTGCTTCGGCGAACGCCGTTGAAGCAACGTTGTTGTACCGTTGCTACCATGTCGTTACCACCACTGTTTGGTGTTTTGTCTTATTTTTTTTTATTGTGAATATTATATTGTTCCGATGAAAGAACAATTTCCTCTCCATTTATTATTATTGTCCGTCGAAAATACACTCTCTAATTGAGTTTTTCACAGATTTATGTATTTGATGTTGGGTGTATTTATGCATTCTAGCGTTACTATTCTAGCCTATTTATCCTTGTTTTGAGGATGATTCATGTTCTTAATGTGTGATAATGAAATAAATGTGCATTTAAGTGTCCATGTATGTGTTTAGAATATTTAATGGTGTTCTCACACAAGTTTTTATTCAAATTGATCATCTAGAGTTCACCCGAGAAAACTAGTGTTACTAGCTTGTGCTAGGTGCTTGTCTAGTCTATTGTGTTGGGTGATAATGTGTTTTAATGAGTTACTAAGGTTGTTATTGTATATTTATATGTGAAACAACTTGTTGGTAATGTTCAAGGGTAAATTGGATCAAGACAAGAGTCGAAACAATGAGTTAAAGATCAAAGTGAAATTTGCCTATGCTTAGCTCATGTTTCTAGTTCGTCGTGTTGGATGATGTGTTGTTTTGAGCTCTAAATTATTGTTTTTAATTCTATATAATGCTTTTTGAATGTATTATTATGATATATGAAGGATATACAAGCTTCAAATCAAGTGGAAACAACTCAAAAAAGCTCAAAATGGATCAACGAAAGCACTATATACAACTTGGGCGCAATTTGGACCCCTGAAAAGTCTTGGGCGCGTGTGGGAAGTATTAGAGTCATTGGGTGCGTGCTATGGGCCAAAATATTCAGAAGGGACCCAAAATAGTGACCCCTCGAGATGAGGGCACGTCGTGATCTCTAGCACCCATTTTTGGGCTTCGCTATGCGACCCCTACTCCCGTTTCCAACCTGCGCGTCGCGATTTTCATTCACGTTTGCATAACTCATGATGAGAGGTCCACTTTAGACACGGAAAAGAATTCTAATTGAGTCATACACGTCTTGGGACTACATGGACACTATAAATACATCTTTGTACTCATTATTAATCATCTTTGGACGTCTAGGAACATAAAAGAGGCTGCTACAACTTCGTAACTTAGCTTTTTATCATTTGTATTTAGTTCATTTATGTTTTTAGTCATTAATTACACCATTGTGATTGCGATTATGACTATGTGTGGCTAAACTCCCTCTCTCTGGGGTTGAAGCGAAGAACATGAGTATTATAGTTTTGAATTGAATTCGTTAGATTTGCTTATCACTGTGGTTTGTTTGCTTATTCTTGTTATAACTATTTTATGGATTGATCACCCATAACATACATCTATTGTCAACCTTGTGAACTCAAGAGAGGGAATAGGGAGATAGAACATGGGAATAAGCAGAGTATGGTTTGTATTTCTTTATGAAACAAGGAATTCAAATTAGTATCTAGGAAAAAGATGTACTTAGATACCGTACTTGATTCATATGTAGGATGATATTTGTAAAGAACTTAAGTGAACTATTACATCCCTGCTCAATGATGTAGGTGTAAGGTTTAACTTAGGTAAACGATTAGAGGTTGGGAAATATAATCATGCAGTGAACCCTACGAATCAACAACCACGATAAGTAAATTAAAGAAGGAAGTTTAAGACATAATATGATTGTTCAAAGTGATTCAACCCGGGGTTTTCTCTTATTTATTGTCTTAATATCTTTACTTTATCGTTTGTTTATTTTCTTGCAATTTACAAACTCCAACTCCTATTTTGGTTACTCTCGCATCACTTAAATCTAAACGGTAAACTAAAATCAAATCGTTGCCAATACGTATCTCTGTGGGATTGATATTCGGCTTTATTGAAGGCCACTATATTACTTAGACGGCCAAGTACATTTGTGTGTGCGCCTGAGTCACAATAAGTTTTTGGCGCGGTTGTTGGGGACTTGTTCTTTGGCAATTGTTTATTTTAGTTTTATTTTTAGATTTATTTGGTGTTTTTACGCTTGGTCTTGTTTTTGTTTTTGTAGGAAATAGGTTCTTAAGTTTATAAGATGGCAAGGGATAGGGAGTTAGTAGAACCAAGCCCGAAACCCGAGAAACTTTACCATCAACGCAGGAGAGAAGCAATCCTTCTCCCTAGAATTCCTCAAATGCAAGAAGTCCAAGATAATACCGTTCCTATGGATGAACAACAATGTAACTCCCCGAAATCTAGTTCCCGGGATGCCACACGGTGCTCCAAACTACAAGTAGTCCTGAGCTAACCCTAGCTACTTCTACTAAGTCTGGATCTCAACATAAGGAAAATATGAATATGAAATCATAATAATGCAGAAAATCTTATATGAAACATGCGAGAAGTCTTGGTAAAACAATATTGAAAAAACTGAATTTTGAATCAAATGTCTAAAACTGAATCTAGCAGTCCGACAAGCCTCTACTATCTGAATTTAGAGAGTCACTGGGACAGGCCCCCAGCTGACTCAAACTGTCTGAAATGAATAAAGGAACATCTACTAATAGAATGAAAGTATGAATAACTAAGTCCTTAAACTATGAGGACTCACCAACAACAGGGATGTAGAGGAGATGCTCGGAAATCACTCATGCTGCTAAGACTGAGCACCAAAACCTACATTATGAGACAATGTAGCACATAGACATATATATGGATTAGTACTTTGAGGATGTACTAAGTAAATGGGGGTGCATGCAATAAGAAAATAATATCATCACAGTTTATAAAATCATGCATGCTAAATATAAGTGACTCACACAGGCTTGAGTAATCTGAAATCCAAAGATCATAAATCATAAATGATAAAACATAAGACCTAAATCTGGTGAGTCATTACACTTAGTTCTGAAATCTGTAAAATACTTTATCTTAAAGCTTAAGAATCTTAAAACCATAACTTCTAAAACATATGCTTTTATCTTAAAGATTTAAATCAATAGACTGTTAAAGAGTGGGGGACATCTTTTGGGAGGTTCTTCTAACCGACATACACTATGTGAGCATCCATGGAGTCCCACGTCTGGCCCCCGTTAGGTAGGGCTATTATACCCTTGCCATCGGAATAGAAATTCTATCTTAGTGATTATAATCTGAGTCATCTATGTAGAAGTGGGAATAAATCTAAATCCTATGTTGGCACGTAGTTCTGGGGTCTGAAATCATAGTAACCTACCCATCTCGGTTCTAAATACTACTCTCATTCTTATACTCAAAATCTTAAGAAATCCACCTCAAAACTAGTACAAGGGTTTACAAGAAAACCAACTATGCTTTTCTTTCTTTAAATCTCAAGTTATCTGAACAAAGTGGATTCTTAACTTAACTTAGGACCAAAAGGTCAAATCTTCATCAATAATCTGAGAACAAACTTATCTAAGGGTGCTTATAGCATAAATAATCTTGAAATAGAAATCTTAATTAGGGACTAATGACCCATGCAGCAATCTCATGTTAAAACATCTAAAAATCCATGCTTGAAAATATAAACACTTATAATTCATCATAAAATCAGGAAATTACTGCACAATGCATAGAAATATGAATAAAGTCATGTAGTTCAACTTCTAAATCATGAAAAATCTCATAATCTTGCAAATAATGATAATAGGTATAAACCCTATCTTAAATTTCATGGAAAATCTCATAAATTGCAGTAAATTTGTAATTAAAATAAAGTTTTGGGCACAAGGATGAAAGAATTATCCTTGTTCAAACCCCACATACCTTAATTTGATGATCTTGATGCTAGAACTTGAATCTTGGATCTTTATTGATGTTTTGGAGATGAATTCTTAAAGTTCTTGTAGTGGGAATCCTTAGTATTCAATTTTCTTGGAAAATTAATGGACGAATTTGGGTTTCTTAGAGAAGGAGCTTTTGATTTCTAGGGTTTTGTATTTGAAAAGAATGGTGAATAAAGAGCACAAAGTGCTTGAAATATGATAAATCTTTTGTTTTTGGACGGATTGGGGGTTGGAGATTACCAAATTACCCCATTTGAAAGTTTATACGAAACTAGAAAATGTACATTTTCCTGATTCGGGTGCCCACCGCGACGCGCCACTATCATGGTGGCTTACTGGAAATTGACGAATGGAAACTGGGCAGACTCCACGATGCGGAGACATCGTGATGCCCCTTTAGAATGCCATTTTGGCACATTAAGCGATGTGCCATTATCACGCTGGACCTTTGGAAATTAACAAATAAGAAATTAACCCTCTCCGCAATGTGCCAATATCGTGGAGGGACACTGGAGTGGGACAATTTGAAATTTACATTGCTCCGCGACGCTCTAAGGGTCCAAATGACAGTGTTTTGCGACAGGAACTTAAAATAGCCATAACTTCTTACTCGGTTATCGGATTTAGGAGAGTCTTACATCGTTAGAAAGCTAATTCAATTTCCTACACAATGGGAAGTCTAAATATAAGTAATTCCATGCGAAATAAATAGTATTCATTTTGGAAGCTATCCCTTAACATTCTAGGGATGAATTTAAGCTAGGAAAAGTATGAGGTATTACAATATCTTCCCCTTGGGAACATTTATCCTCGAATATGGATAGACAAGCTGAGAATACTGAGGAATTTGAGGATATATGGTAGCATGCACAACTGAAATAAACTACTAGTATGAATCTTCATTCTGAGCTTCTGAGTAATCTAGGAGTGCATGAACTTACATGAGGATAACTATACAGCTGAATGTAACATATGATTAAAAATGAATTGAATCAAGAAAGAGTGTTACCTTCAGCTACATCTGAGTTTGTGGAGAAAAGGTGAGGGTTCTTGGCTCGCATATCTGCTTCTTCTTCCCAATTAGCGCCATCAACAAACTGATTCCGCCAAAGAACTTTGACCAAGGGAACTTCTTTGTTCTTTAGTCTATGGATCTGATGATCTAAAATCTCAACTGGAATTTCTTCGTATGAAAGACTGTTCTGAATATCTAAGCTTTCTAAAGGAACCACAATAATGGAGTCATTGATACTCTTCTTAAACATAGAGATGTGAAACACAGGATAAATGGCTGATAAATCTGCGGGAAAATCAAGCTCATAAGCTACTTTCCCAACACGACTCATAATTTTGAAAGGGCCAACATATCGGGGACTAAGCTTTCCCTTCTTGCCAAATCTTTTCACCTCTTTCATGGGTGAAATCTTCAGATACACTAGATCACCAACCTCAAACTCAAGGTCCCTTTTTCTCACATCCGCGTAGGATTTCTGATGACTCTGGGCTATTTTCAATCTTTCTCTAATCACCTTAACTTTTTCCATAGCTTCAAACACTACATCAGGCCCAAGCAAAGAAGCCTCACCCACCTCGAACCAACCTATGGGTGATCTACATCTCCTCTCATAAAAATCCTTAAACGGAGCCATCTGAATGCTAGAATGATAACAGTTATTATAAGCAAACTCAATCAATGGAAAATGTTCATCCCAACTACCCTTGAAATCAAGAGAACATGCCCTCAACATATCCTCTAAAGTTTGGATCGTCCTCTCTGCTTAACTATCTGTCTAAGGTTGGAAAGCTGAACTAAGATGGACTTGGGTACCAAGAACCTTCTGAAAAGCTCTCCAAAACTGGGAAGTAAACTGAGTACCCCTATCTGAGATGATAGATAAGGGAACCCCATGCAATCTAACTAACTCTCGGATATACAACTTAGCATAATCCTCAGCTATATAAGACGTGTGAACTAGAAAGAAATGCGCTGACTTAGTTAATTTGTCTACAATAACCCAAATCGAATCATGATGACGACACGAATGGGGTAAACCAGTCACAAAATTCATATTCACCTCTTCCCACTTCCAAGTGAGGATATCAAACTCTTCCAACGTATTCTTTGGTGTTCCACCTTAACCTGTTGAAAAGTTGCACAGTTTGCTACAAACTCTGCTATATCTCTCTTCATACCACTCTATCAATAGATTTCCCGCAAGTCGCAATACATCTTGGTAGCACCTGGATGAATAGAATAACATGCACCATGTGCCTCAACTATAATTATCTGTCTTAACTTATCAACACAAGGCACACATAATCTATTCTAGTATCTTAACACACCATCTCCCCCTTGGAAGAAAACCTCTACTTCTTGGTCTTTAACCAACTCCTTCAGTTTGACCAAACTAGAATCCTTTTCTCCTTTACTTCAAAAACTAGAGAAGATTCGGAACTACTCTGAACCCAAACATTCCCTTCAGCTGAATCAACCAACCTAACACCCAATCTAGCCAAATGATGAACTTATCGAGCTAACTCTTTCTTATCATTCTCCATATGAGCAACACTTCCCATAGACAACCTACTAAGGTTGTCTTCCACTATATTGGCCTTGCCTGGATGATACAACACACTCATATCATAGTTCTTCAACAACTCCAACCACTTTCTCTAATAGAGATTCAACTCTCTCTGAGTAAATATATACTTCAAACTTTTGTAGTCCTTGAACATATCAACATGCACACCATACGGATAATGTCTCCATATTTTCAAAGCAAACACCACAACAACTAATTCTAGATCATGGGTTGGGTAATTCTTTTTATGAGGCTTCAACTGTCTAGAGGCATAGGCTATGACCTTACCTTTCTGCATCAACACACAGCCCAAACCAACTCTAGAGGCATCACAATAAACAACAAAGACATCAGTACCATCAGGTAATTCTAGAACTAGGGCTGAAGTGAGTCGAGTCTTCAACTCCTGAAAACTCTTCTCGCAGGAATCTAACCACGGGAATTTAACTTTCTTTTGGGTCAGTATAGACATAGGAGACATGATAGAAGAGAAACCTTCAACAGAACATCAGTAATAACCAGCTAGACCCAAGAAACTCCTAATGTATGATGGAGAGATAGGTCTAGGCCAATTCCTTACGGCTTTTATCTTTTGGAGATCGACTCTAATGTCATCGACAGAGACAATATGACCGAGAAAGGATACTGATCTTAGTCAAAATTCACACTTGCTAAATTTAGCGAACAATTGATGGTCTGTAAGAGTTTGCAAGACAACTTTATGATGATCTACATGGTCATCCTCACTACGGGAGTACACAAGGATGTCATCTATGAATACTATGACAAATATGTCTAGATACTGTTTGAACACTCGATTCATAAGGTCCATGAAAGTTGTTGGGGCATTGGTTAGCCCGAAAGACATGACGAGAAACTCAAAATAACCATAACGGGTTCTAAAGGTTGTCTTTGGAATATCACATTCCCTTACTTTAAGCTGATGATAGCCGGATCTAAGGTCCATCTTTGAAAAATAACTTGCACCTTGGAGTTGATCAAATAAGTCATCAATTCTTGGAAGGGGATATTTGTTCTTGACTGTAACCTTATTCAACTAGCGATAGTCAATGCACATTTGCAAAGAACTATCTTTCTTTTGCACGAACAGGATAGGAGTGCCCCATAGAGAAACACTAGGCCTTATGAAACCTTTATATAGAAGATCTTTGAGTTGCTCTTTCAAATCCTTAAGATCTGCAAGAGCCATACGATAAGGAGGTATAGAAATAGGTTGAGTATCTGGGAGAAGGTCAATACCGAATTCTATCTCTCTATCGGGAGGTACTCCTGGGAGATTTTCTGGAAAAACATCAGGAAACTTGTTAATCACTTGGATAGACTGAAGTGTTGGAGTCTCAGACTTTGTGTCTTTGACTCGAACTAGATGATAAATGCAACCTTTGGATATAAACTTTTTGGCCTTAAGGTAAGATATGAAATGACTCTTAGGAGACACTGAATTACCTGACCACTCAAAGACTAGCTCATCTGGGAACTGAAATTTCACCACACAGGTGCGACAATCTATAGAAGCATAATAGGAATGGAGCCAATCCATACCAAGAATAAGATCAAAATCAACCATGTCTAACTCTATCAGGTCTGCTAGCATGAATTTATGAAGGACAGTGATAGGACACTTTTATAGATTTGCTTAGCAATAATTGACTCTCCTACTGGCGTAGAAACCAAGAAAGGCTCAGGGATTTTTTATGAATTTATCTCAAAATTTACTGCAACTAATGGGTCACATAAGAGAAACTCGACCTAGGGTCTAACAACATATAAAAATCAAAATGAAAGACACGAAGCATACCCGTAACAATATCAGGTGAATCCTCCTTCTCTTGACAGGATGGTAAGGCATAAAACTGATTCTGGCACTGACCGCCACCGGTACTAGATGATGCGCCTTGAGGAGGAGCTGGGCGACCTAGAGGAGTTGGTGCACTATTAGTCTGAGTCTGAGGACGAACATCTCTATTACCCCATCTAGCATATGAGCACTCTTTGATTTTGTGACCCTGCTGGCCACAACCATAACAACCCTTCTGGCCCCAAAGAATTCACCTCCATGATTTTTACCACACTTAGCACATTGGGATGATTAGGCTTCCCACTCATACTATTCTGAGATATGTACATAGAAGACTTACTCCATTGTTTTTACCTATTTCTGGGTGCAGGAGCATTGGATGAAGAAGGTGCAGACATAGATGAACGATTCTAAAATTGTGAATGATTTTCTCCTCCCGGCCTATGTTGACCATGATCAAACTTCCCTGTTCTAGCCCTCTTATTTGCTCTCTCTCTTTCCTTTACCTTTTCTGCCTCAATTTGATGAGCGTGCATCATCAATCTAGGAAGATCCAAGTCTCTAATGAGAATAGCAGTCCTACACTTCTTAACTACCAACCCGGACACATCGATCATAAACTTACTCATGCTTGACCTAGGGTCAGCCATCTGTTCAGGGGAATACTTAGACAACTGGTTGAACTTGAGGCAATACTCTTTCACAATCGTTTAGCCCTATCTTAGGTTCATAAACTCTTCTATCTTACCTTTCCTTATCTCATGTGGGAAAAACTTATCTAAGAACGCATCTTGAAATATCTGCCAAGTCATGGGAGTTGCATTCTCTCCTCTATTTTTCTTCCATATCACCACCCAATCACATGCAATATCCTTCAGCCTATAGAATGCCAATTCTACACTCTCCTCTTCAGAAATATGCATAATTTGGGTGATCTTCTTCACCTCATCTAGATAAAGCTATGGGTCCTCATCTGCTTTCGACCCAAAGAATTCCAACGAGTTTATTCTCATAAAATCTTGGATCCTTGTCGTTGCTAAGTCCCCATCTTTTTAAGGTGAGAGTGTGGACTGACGGTTTCCCTAAACATTAGCTACCACAGCTTGGGCTAGCGCCTGAAAGGCAACCCAAAACTCTGCATGTGACACATTCTCATTCAAAGGGTCTGTGGGTTGAGATGGTTGGTTATTGCTTCTGAGGGCGTTAGCTTGACGAGGATGCATTTTCTGTCATGTGAAAACATGAGTTAGAAGTGGATAGAGACACTGAATGCTTGATAAATCATGAAAGAAAAGATGATTTCCTAAAATGCTTCATAGCCTCTTGCTCATGGATGTGGCGCGCTTCACACCGATGATCAAAACTTTATGTAATGTGGCTTGTCTGACTCCCTAGGAACTCTAAATCTTAGGCTTTGATACTAAGTTTGTAACACCCTGAAATCTAGTTGCTGGGATGCCACACGGTGCTCTGAACTACAAGTAGTCCTAAGCTAACCCTGGCTGCTTTCTACTAAGTCTGGATCTCAACATGGGGAAAATATGAATATGAAATCATAATAATACAAAAAAATCTTATCTGAAACATGCTAGAAGTCTTGGTAAAACAATACTGAAAAATTTGAATTCTGAATTAAATTTCTAGAACTGAATCTAGTAGTCCGGCAAGCCTCTACTATCTGAATCTAGAGAGTCACTGGGACAGGCCCCCAGCTGACTCAAACTGTCTGAAATGAATAAAGGAACATCTACTAATAGACTGAAAGTATGAATAACAAAGTCCCCAAACTATGAGGACCTACCAACTGCAGGGATGTAGAGGAGATGCTTGGGAATCACTCACGCTGTTGAGACTGAACACCTGAACCTATATTATGAGACAATGTAGCACATAGACATATATGTGGATCAGTACTTTGAGGATGTACTGAGTATATGAGGGTGCATGCAATAAGTAAACAATATCATCACAGTTTATAAAATCATGCATGCAAAATATAAGTGACTCGCACAGGCTTGAGTAATCTGAAATCTGAAGATCATAAATCATAAATGTTAAAACATATAACGTAAATCTGGTAAGCCATTACACTTAGTTCTGAAATCTGTAAAATACTTTATCTTAAAGTTTAAGAATCTTAAAACCATAACTTCTAAAACATATACTTTTATCTTAAAGCTTTAAATCAATAGACTGTTGAAGAGTGGGGGACATTTTTTGGGAGATTCTTCGAACCGCCATACACCATGTGAGCATCCATGGAGTCCCACATCTGGCCCCCATTAGGTAGGGTTGTTTGACCCTTTCCATCGAAATAGAACTTCTATCTTAGTGATCACAATCTGAGTTATCCATATAGAAGTGGAAATAAATCTGAATCCTACATTAGCACATAGTTCTGTGGTATGAAATCGTAGTAAGCTACCCATCTCGGTGCTAAATACTACTCTCATTCTTATGCTCAAAATCTTAAGAAATCCACTTCAAAACTATCACAAGGGTTTACAAGAAAACCAATTATGTTTTTCTTTCTTTTTATCTCAAGCTATCTGAACAAAGAGGATTCTTATCTTAACTTAGGACCAAAAGGTCAAATCTTAATCAATAATCTGAGAATAAACTTATTTGAGGGTGCTTATAGAACAAATAATCTTGAAATAGAAATCTTAATTAGGGCACAATGACCCATGCAACAATCTCATGTTAAAACATCTAAAAATTTATGCTTGATAATGTAAACACTTATTATTCATCATAAAATCTGAAAATTACTGCACAATGCATAGAAATATGAATAAAGTCATGTAGTTCAACTTCTAAATCATGAAAAATCTCATAATCTTGCAAATGATGATAATAGGTATAAACCCTAACTTAAATTTCACGAGAAATCTCATAAATTACAGTAAATTTGTAATTAAAATAAAATTTTGGGCACAAGGATGAAAGAATTATCCTTGTTCAAACCCCACATACCTTAATTTGATGATCTTGATGCTAGAACTTGAATCTTGGATCTCTATTGATATTTTGGAGATGAATTCTTAGAGTTCTTGTATTGGGAATCCTTAGTATTGAATTTCTTTGGAAAATTAATAGAGGGATTTGGGTTTCTTGGACAAGGAGCTTTTGATTTCTAGGGTTTTGTTTTTGAAAAAATGGTGAATAAAGAGCATAAAGTTCTTGAAATATGATAAATCTTTTGTTTTTTGACGGATTGGGGGTTATAGATTTACCAAATTACCCTTTTAAAATGTTTATACAAAACTGGAAAACATACATTTTCCCGATCTGGGTGCCCACCGCAACGTGCCACTATCGCAGTGGCTCACTGGAAATTGATGAACCGAAATTGGGCAGAATCCACGATGCGGAGACATCACAGTGCCCCTTTGGAATGTCTTTTTGGCACATGGCGCGACGCGCCATCATTGCGCTGGACCTCTCAAAATTGACAAACGGGAAATGGAACCTCTCCGTGATGCACCAATATCGTAGAGGGACACTGAAATGGGACAATTGAAAATTTACATTTGCTCCGCGACGCGCTAAGGGTCCAAATGACGGTGTTTTGCGATAGGAACTTTAAATAGCCATAACTTCTTACTCAGTTATCGAATTTTGGCGAATCTCACATCGTTGGAAAGCTAATTCAATTTCCTACAAAATAGGAAGTCTAAATATGAGGAATTTCATGCTAAATAAATAGTATTCATTTTGGATGCTATCTCTTAACATTCTAGGGACGAATTTAAACTAGAAAAAGTGTGGGGCATTACAAACAAGCAGCTGGTAGGAAGGTTAGGGAAGTGGCAGTCCTACTTCCAACTAACTTGACTTCCCCAATTCAAAGAACGATAGTTGGGGGGAATTTCGAGTTAAAATACAATATAGTGCAGTTTCTTATTAGTAATGGATAGTTTGCAGGGCTTTCACACAAGGATCCACAAGTCCACTTGCATACCTTTATTGAGCTTACAGATACATTCACTCCAATCGGGGTGACTCTAGATTATGTGAGGATGATACTGTTTCCCTATTCACTTATTGGGGAAGGTAAAAAGTGGTTGAATGCGGAGTCAGCCAATTCAATCACAACATGGGATGACTTAGCTAAAAGGTTCCTCATCAGATTCTTTCCATCAGGAAAGACTACGAGACTTCGCAGTGAGATAGTGAGCTTCAAACAGAAGCCTGATGAAAATCTATATCATGCTTGGGAATTCTTCAAGGCCCTTCTTCGGGATTGTCCATACCACCAACAGTTGAATGAGGTACTTGCTCATACTTTTGTAGAAGCTCTTGATCACAATACAAAGATTTTGCTAGATTCAACCGCAGGTGGTCAAGCATTGGAGCTAACTTATGATGAGCTGTACACATTATTGAATCGCATAGAACAAAGAAATCCAGAGTGACATTCAGATTCTATAAGTGCCACAAAAAGAATTGCGGGTGTCTTAGGGGTGGACCAATTCACAGCCTTATCAGCACAGGTTTCTGCCTTACAAAATTTGATCAACACAATATTTAGAACAATAAAGTTGGGACCAGTATAACCTGCAGCTACAGTCAATGCCATCCAACAAGCCGCAGGTTGGTGTGAGGTATGAAGAAATAATGGCCATTCAACGGCCGTGTGTTCTTCAAATTCAGAATCTGTGATGTATGTAGGCAATGCTTAAAGGTCAAATTATGGTAATGCCTACAACAGAAAGTAGCAAACTCATCCACCTAATCAGCCATGGAATGCCCCACAGCCACAGGCCCAATCGAATCAGTCTACGAGAAACACAGAAGAGATATTTAAACAAATCTTAGTTGGTCAAACATAATTGATTGCAAATCTGAACAGTCAAAGGGTAGAATTATAGAATCAAAAAGTAGCGCAGAGAAATTTATAGTTGCAGGTTAGGTAGATACAGCAAGCGTTAAATACTAGACCACAAGGTAGTTTGCCAGCTGATACAAAAAATCCCAAGAAAGTCATGGCAATCACTTTATGGAGTGGTAAAGAGCTTCAAGGAGAACCTCACATGGCAACAAAGGAGATAAATATTGATGTGGTGACCCAAAAGGTGGATAAAGAAGTTGCTGAAAATTCAAGAAAGTCTGAGTACTTAAAGGAAAAAGTTGTTGAACCAGATAAGAAAAAGATTCTACCATTTCCCTTCCCTCAAAAGTACATAAAAGTGAAGAAGGATGCATTGTTCAAAAAGTTCATTGACACATTTAAAGAGTTGCATAGTAATCTACCTTTGCTAGATGTTTTACAGAGTATGCCTAAGTATGCAAAGTACTTAAGGGATATAGTGGCGAAGAAGGTGAAATTGCAATATGTGGGAGCTATAACACTCACTGAAGAGTATAGTGCGGCAATGACACAGAAAATTCCCAAGAAATTGAAAGATCAGGGGAATTTTTCCATCCATATTCAAATTGGGAGCAAAGAGGTCCATGCATTGAGTGATTTAGGGGCAAGTATAAATTTGATGCCCCTATCTCTGTTTGAAAAATTGGGCTTGGTAAAGCCTAGATCGACCATCGTGGTTTTGCAGCTAGCAGACGGTTCCATGACATATCTGAAAGGAATAATTGAGGATGTACTTATAGAGGTTGGTAAATTTATTATTCCTGCTAACTTTTTGGTTCTTAATTTTGTAGCAGGCGAACAAGTACCAATTATTTTGGGATGTCCATTCTTAGAGATCGGAGGTGCTTTGATTGATATTAGAAAAGGTACACTCAAGATGAGGGTAGATGATGAAGAAGTGGTATTTGATGTTTACAAGGCCCCCATTGAAAATCCCTTATATAAAGATTTATGCATGATCATTGTGATGAAAAGGGATGAGTGTGGGGTTTTTAAGCTACTAAAGACCTCTTCCGACTACCTGATTGAGAGGCCTAATATGAAACTGCCAATTTCCAACATATTAAAAGCAAAAAGAGGTCTAAAATGAATGAAAAATTGGCTCCCAAAAGAGAGTAAAAGGGTGAAGGAATATGGTTGAGTTGAGTTGGGTCGTGCTGTGATACTAAATTAGGCGTTTCTTGGGAGGCAACCCAAGTTAATTAGGTATGTTTTCTTTTCAGTTTTTTTTAGTTTTTATTTCACATAGTTTTTGTTTTTAGTTGAGTCACAGGTTAATGGGAAGTCTGAGTACCATAAACTTGAGCTTGAAGCATGGAAAAAATTGAGTGTGGGGTACCATAGATCCCATTTATGTGTGAAGATGTTACTAGCTAGGCCTAGAGGCCTCAGGGAGTATTTCTATATTTTTACTTTTAAATTCACTTTGGGAACAAAGTAGATTTTTAAGTGTGGGGTGGGGAAATTCTCAAATTTTAGGTCAATTTAAAAAAATTTAGGTTAGGAATAAGTGAGATATTCTTGTTGGTGCTATTTTTGATTGCATGATGCGAGTGGGTTTGTTTGTAAAAGCATGTTGAATTGTTTGAATTGCTACCCTTTATGCATTATCCTAGTTACCCCCATTGAGCCTTTAGCCTTTTCTTTGGTAGCCTCATAAGTAGCCTAATACCTTCTTTGATAGACCATAATTTATTCCAAAATCTCCTAAGTGCTTTAATTGGAAAAAAAATAATTGAGAAAGGAGTTTGAGATATTGAAGAAAAAGGTGAAATTGATGCCCAAAGTAATTGTTATTGGTGTTATAATTGATGTGTGGTGTATTGATGTGATATAAATGATGTTAGAAATATTTCTATGATTGTCAAAAAAAGAGAAAAATTGATTCTTGTGGTAGTAAACTATGTGTTCACCAAGTGTTTGTGAAAATTCTTAAAAGAGATGGGACAAAAACAAAAGGTATGGGTAGATGAAAAAAAGTAAAATTTGGTTGTTGGAGATTGGTTTTAATTGTATAACGTAGTGTATTAAAGCGCTTAGAGAGGTTAGTCACTATTCCCAAATAGTTCCTACCCATCCCTTAGCCTACATTACAACCCGAAAAGGTCCTAATTGATCCTAATCTTTACATTTGACTATTAATGGAGCATTACACTAGGGCAAAGCCTATGGTTCATTATGTGTAACTTGTGAAGTCTTTGTGAGAGTGAGTGTAATTTGATTCTTGTACCCATCATGTTCCAAATTGCTTAATTGTGAGTGATTATGGGTAACTCTCGTGTTGTGAGGGGCACATGTTTGATGAATATGGGTGACTTGTATGATGTCTTTTATTGAATGATGAGAATAAGTTTGCCAACTAGGTGAGTAAATTCTTGAGGCTAGTATATTTTGGAATAGAATTCATGAGCTTTCAATTGTGCAAATAATATGCTTAGTGTAGTAACTTGCATTCTATGTAGTCATTGTAGTACTAGCTAGAGTGTCTTGCATGTAGTAGAAGTGTGGAGTCTCTTCAGCTCATGACTCTTATAGTGAGTAATTGTTCGGGGACAAACAAGGCTTTAAGTGTGGGGTGGTGATATTGGGTGTATCTATGCATTCTAGTCTTACTATTCTAGCCTATTTAGCTATGTTTTGAGGATGATTCATGTGCTTAATGTATGTTAATGAAATAAATATTAATTTAAGTATCCATGTATGTGTTTACAATGTTTAATGGTGTTCTCACACAATTTTTTATTCAAATTGATTATTTAGAGTTCAACCGAGAAAACTAGTATTACTAGCTTGAGCTAGGTGCTTGTCTAGTCTATTGTATTGGGTTCTAATGTGTTTTAATAAGTTACTACAGTTTTTATTGTGTATTTATATGTTAAACAACTTGTTGATAATGTTCAAGGTTCAATTGGATCAAGACAAGAGTCGAAACAATGAGTTAAAGATCAAAGTAAAATTTGCTTATGCTTAGCTCGTGTTTCTAGTTCGTCGTGCTGGATGTTGTGTTGTTTTGAGCTCTAAATTATTGTATTTAATTCTATATGATGCTTTTTGAATGTATTATGATGATATATGAAGGATATATAAGCATCAAATCAAGTGGAAATAACTCAAAAAAGCTCGGGATGGATCAACGAAAGCACTATATACAACTTGGGCGCAATTTGGACCCCTGAAAAGTCTTGGGCGCGTGTGGGAAGTATTAGATACCGTACTTGATTCATATGTAGGATGATATTTGTAAAGAACTTAAGTGAACTATTACATCCCCGCTCAATGATGTAGGTGTAAGGTTTAACTTAGGTAAACGATTAGAGGTTGGGAAACCGTAATCATGCAGTGAACCCTACGAATCAACAACCGCAATAAGTAAATTAAAGAAGGAAGTTCAAGACATAATATTATTGTTCAAAGTGCTTCAACCCTGGGTTTTCTCTTATTGATTGTCTTAAGATCTTTACTTTATGTTTTGTTTATTTTCTTGCAATTTATAAACTCCAACTCCTATTTTGGTTACTCTCGCATCACTTAAATATAAATGGTAAACTGAAATCAAATCATTGCCAAGTCTTGTCTCTGTGGAATCAATATTCGTCTTTCTTGAAAGACACTATATTACTTGGAGGACCACGTACACTTGTGTGTGCGCCTGAGTCGCAACAATGTTGTTGTGTATCTTGTTTTCTTGATTTGGCTGGATATAATTTATTTATTGTGGTTTGTTCTCTTCTCGAAAAGAAAGAAGTGTTGTGATGGTACTGTTTGTTCAGTGAGACAGGATTAATTGTTCTATATTTTGGACAACCTATGTCAATGTTACTGTTCCCATTATTTTTGTTGTCTGCCACTTTTTGATCAATTTTTTGGGTTGATATGCTTCCTTTTTTACCTTTTTAGTTTGTTAAATTGATTTGGATAAAATACTATACATGGCCAATGAAAAAATTATCGTCGATTTTTTAGGCCTCCACAAATAAAAAGACGGATATTATGTATACAAATACATAATAAAAAATTAAATATTTTGGGCGATGATGAAACTTTTATAACAACGCAAAAGATTTTACAATTCGTATTTTGGCAAGACGATTTAGGACGGCCAATCAATTGAGCAACCACTTCATAGACATGGCGTATTTAAAATTTAATCTGAGCCCATCTTTTAACGAAAATTATATTTTTACATACCTTTTCAATTTATTTTTGATAATTATTTATTTGTTACTAACATTTTTTACAAGTTTTTATACAGGTTATTTGGAATACTCGTCGGGAGTTGCATTCAAAGAGCCCCTTTAAATTTTGTGTTGTATCTTATATTCTTATACTTGTACAAATATCATTATAGTGAAACTTTACTTTTAGGGCGTTGGGTGGGATATTCTTTATTTACGCAACCTTCATCACGCGTTTAGGCAAATTTAGGCTGTTAACATTTACATTAAATTGATTCAGATATTTTAATCGAATTATTCGCACTTTTTATACTAAAATAATACATTATTCTTTTTCTTTAAAACAAATCTTTCATTATTTAATCTTTTCATTTTTTACATACATATTCTCCTGTATTTTTGTTTATCTTAATACATTTTTTATACACATACATATTTCTTACTATAACATATGTAATTTACACATTGTTTATATATAAATTGTTTATACTATTTTAATACACATTTTATATTTGTATTTATAAACATTAATTTTTTCTTCATTTTTAATAAACCTAAGTCTGGCCGGGAATCACACTTGTAGATTCTGAAGGGTGCCTAACCCCTTTCCTTCGGAATAATTTGAACCCTTACCTAGAATCTAATCTGGTTTCGTAGATCAAAACACAAGTCTTAAATGTTAATAAATAAATAGGTTTTTCTCATTTTCCTTAAAATTAGGTGGCTACTCTGTACAAAATTAATTCTTTTAGAGTCCATAACGTCGTGCTCGTTTTGACTTTAGGTAAAACTCGGGTATGACAGCTTGTAGTCTCGATCTTGTTGGTATGCTGATACTGGGTACTTATCTTACCCGTATAAAGCTTGATCTCAAATAAGTTATGTATTTATATGTGGGGATACTGCCATATCTTAGAGATATACAAAGCAGTCTATTGTAGCTACTTCATCGAACCATACTGAGATAATAGCTATTCATGAAGCAAGCCAAGAGTGTGTATGGTTGAGGTTCACGATGCATCTCATTCATGAAAAATGTAGTTTGAAATGTGACAAAGTACCCATGATTTTTATGAGGATAATACAGCATGCACAACACAACTCAAGGGAGGACTCAAGAAGATAGAACGAAGCACATTTCGCCAAAGTTTTTTCTATATACATGAGCTACAAAAGAATGGTGATATTAACGTGCAACAGATTCGTTTAAGTGATAATGTGGTTGATTTATTTACCAAGTCTCCTCCAATTGCAACTATCAAGAAGATGGTGCACAAGATCAGGATGCAAAAGTTTATTGATTCTCTCATCAGGGGGAACAAATACGCGTTATACTCTTTTTTCCTTTCAAGGTTTTATCCCATTGGATTTTCCTTGTAAAGTAGGCAGCCTATATGCGTATTGTTAGAGATGTGTACTCTTTTTCCTTCACTAGATTTTTTTCCTACTGAGTTTTTTCTAGTAAGGTTTTAATGAGGCACATTATCTATCAATTCGACATTCAAAGGGGAGTGTTATAAATATATTTACATTATAGTGAATGTCTATCAAGAATATAGATAAGATCTATCAAGATCTAGTTGATATCTATCAGGATTTGAAGTATCTGTCTTTTAGTCAAAAACTAGGAGTAAATTTTTCCTATAAATATAGGGGTTTCCTTCATTGTAATACATCCTCAAGAATCTTTCAAGAGAAATAAAGAATTACTCTCTCTTTTCTCTCTATTTATTCTTGTTTATGCTTTATATTTTCTTGTTCTTGCTTTTATATTTCATAACAATTTATAAATTAATATAACATTTTGTTATATGAAAAACGAAAACGAAAAATAGGAAGAAAAAGATGAAGAAGAAAATAGTAGAATAAATTTTAAGATTCAACAACTATATATTATTTTAAGATTTAATAATTTTAAAAGGTAAATATATGTGATTCAATAATTAATGTAATATGTCGTTGATTAAGAAAAAAGATATAGAATGGGTTTGGAATTTCTAGCGAAGTAAATAATTAAAATATTTCATAATAATTAACTACTATTTAGATTTTAGCTTATGGTGAACTTTCACTTTAATTAAAGTTGTGTCTATTTAATTTTTCTTAAAAAATAGTGATGAATCATTGATAAAAATCGAAACATGTACATATTTTGAATTTATGTTTTTCGTCAATATTTTAACTTTTAATTTATTTATAAGTGTTTGCATTATTTATGTGAAGACTTTTATATGACATGATTTCTTTTTTTATTCATTCATCTAGCTAAATATGATCAACAATACTCATTAAGAAAAAATCCCATTTTTTAGATTTATAACTTAGCATTATTCAATAATATTTTATTTTTAATTATATATACTCATCGAATAGGTACACGCGCAAAGTGCGTACTACTAAACTAGTAAACTATTAATAATATACCAAGTCATAATTCACAGAATGATAATGTTTTTCGAGTATAATAAAAAGTGTTATTACATAAAAGACAATAGAAAAAGTAATGTTGGGCCTATTCATCGTACGGAAAATAACATGTAGTCTTATTAGTTGCTATATAAGAGTGAGAAAATTATCTATTTATTACATTGTTTATTGTAAGTTATAGCAACACTTTTAGATAATTATTTTATTAAGATTTTAATGGCAAGTTGTAGCAACTTATTAAAAGATTAATTTGTTTATTTTATTTTTTAAAAATTAAATAAATAATTTTTTAAAGAATAATTAACTCTTTTTTTTTGGGGGGGGGGGGGATTAGTATTCAATATCTCATAAATAAATGTGTTGACAGTTATGGAAAGAGTAAAATATGATCAATATTACATCTACCTTTATTATAACTGTCACACCCCTTTTTCGACTCCAAAAATAATATATGTATTTTAAGTTCGAAAGGGTTTTATTATTAAGGTGACAAAAATGAAAAATTTGTTTCGAAAAAAAAGGATTATTTACATTATTTTTTTCTTATTCAGAGTCGCCACTTGGCATAATCCGGTGTGCCAAGTCACCCTTGGAAAATCCTTTTCGAAAAGATTTGACTCTAAAAACTGATCCGCGAACAGAGATTCCGGCTAAGGAATTCTGTTGACCGAGGGGAAGGTGTTAGGCACCCCTCGATACCGTGGTTCGACCAAGGTCGCTTGGTGGAGCGTATTGGCTAATTTGACATTACAAATGTACAAACCACATAAACACACAAAACAAGCAAACAAATAAATCACACAAAATTCAAAACAAACCAAAATAATGTTCAGTCCAAATTATACAATCCAAAATAAAAGAGGTGTTGAAATATAAAACCTATTCTATTCTAAACTAATCCTAAACTAAACTCCACCCGACGTTCCGGGCCTTGATCACGAGCCTCCTTTGCGTACATGCTACTTCGGGGCATTCCCCGGATAAATCAATACAAATCCTTCGGGGCATTCCCCGACTAAATGAGTACAATTTAAACCTTTCGTGCAATAAAGTAGAAAGTACCATTCACGCACATATTCAAACACTCCAACAACTCGTTATTCCTAAATTTGCCTACCCGGCCTATGTTTGCCTACCAAGTTTAACGCATCACAATTCTATCATGTTTAACATTATCAATACATCAAAATTAATCAATATTCATTTTTCTCCATTTTTAATCCCCACCTTAATTCATTCTCAACCACGTGATTAACCCATTTCAATACACAATCCACCAATCGAGAATAACGAAAATTCACCAATCATGCTTAGCACATCACACACCCAAATGTCACCAACAGTTCACATCAATAAATAAATCACGGTATCGAATCACACGCAATCACAATCACATAAGAATTAAATGAAAGAGAAGAAAGAATTGGACCTTAAATTTGAAGCTTTCAAACTCAAAGTTATTCGAATAAAGAGAGTCCGCACCCGGAAACCTCGAGCCGAACCTTAACACCAACAATCCAACTCGTCAAATAATGACCCGTTCACCGTCACTGTTCACCGGTACTGTTCACTGACGCCCTTTTTTTTTTAGTTGTTGTTCTTGTGAGGAAGATTATTTTGTGATTGTTGTTATTGTGGAGAAGATGATGATTAAAGAATGAGCCTTCCCTTTTTCCTCTTAGAATTTTTCTTTTATAATGGGCATGGATTTGTTATGATGTGGGTATTTTGGTGGGTCCCCCATATATTCTTTCTTTGTGGACAAGAAAAAGAAGGGGGGATCACATGGGTAGTTAGGGTAGGTGGAAGCTTTTGATTGGGTAGGTTGTTAGGATAAGATACATTAGTTAGAGGTATTGTTTTTGTTTATTTTTGTATTTTTGTGGGATATAATTACATGGGGTTGGACACATGGTAAGGTGAACTAAAAATGAATAAAATTAGACTTCGGGATGGACAAAATTAGGTGTCTACATCATGCCCCCTTTGAATGTAAACACGAAGTATTTTCAGACAAAGAAGTAGACAGCGAGACCAAATTTTGACCCGATCATTATTCAAAGAAAGAAACAGAAGGAAGAAGGACAACCGGGTCTTGATTTAAGACATCCTACCTACCCAAGTTATGAGAAAATCAAGTCACGGGTATTTCAAAAGATTGGAAAGAGATGGACTATACCAAGTTGGAGAGTCGAGTGAGGTTCCATCGAGGTTCCGGTCCACGACTCTGCCATTACATTAAAAATAAAAATAACAAGTTAAAGCATAAATAAAATTACAAAAATCCTATTTATACAACTTCTTTTGGACTCTTGACTTGAGTTTCATCACCCTATTCTTCAGGCGGGCTCCTGACTTGCTATTTCTTTAACTTGTTGCTTGCCTTTCAATTTCTTCACCCTGTTCTCCAGGCGGGTTCCTGACTTGCTATTTCATCAACTTGTTGCTATGCTTTCAACTTCTTCACCCTGTTCTGCAGGTGGACTCATGACTTGCTATTTTTCAATCTGTTTAACTTTCAATTTCTTCACCTTGTTGCTTAGTTTTTCATTTATTCGCCCTGTGCTTCGGGCAGGCTCCTGAAATCACATCAAAACTAAAAAAAAAATTATCCCAAACAAATATTATTATAAAGAGAAATTCCGTTTATTTGCTAGAAAAGTAAAGTTTCAAAAACAGAAATTAAATTTTTGCCCCAGTTTATCATCAGAAGACTTTTGGAAAAGTCACATCATACCTACTTGCATGTTGCAATGATGAATCAAGACTCTGACTAAGAAATGCATCTCTTAAGAGTAAAATTAAATAACCAAGACTAGGAAGTGCATCTCCTAAGAATTAAAGTGAGGGATTCTAACTAGAAAGTGCGTCTTCTAGAGATACAAGTTTAAGTTAAAAGTGTCACCTGAAAAATGAAAACTAGCAAGGAAGTGCGTCTCCTAAGGATTAAGTGCAATAACTCGACTAGAAAGTGCTTCTTCTAGGAATCAAGACTTAAGTTAGAAAGTGCATCACCAATGTTGCTTGAATTATCAAAATAAGGAAGTGCATTTCCTTACCAATGCCTCTTGAATTACTCAAACAAGGAAGTGCATCTCCTTACAAATATTTCTTGAATTACCCAAACCAGGAAGTGCGTCTCCTTACAAATGTTGCTTGAATTACCCCAAACAGGGAAGTGCGTCTCCTTATCAAATGTCGTTTGAATAACCCAAACAAGGAAGTGCATCTCCTTACAAATGTCAGTTGAATTACCCAACAAGGAAGTGCGTCTCCTTACAAATATTGCTTGAATTACCAAAATAAGAAAGTATGTCTCCTTACAAATATTGCGTGAATTGTCAAAACAAGAAAGTGCGTCCCCTTATAAATGTTGTTGGAATTACCCGAACAAGGAAGTGCGTCTCCTTACGAGTGTCAATCGAATTACCAAACAAGGAAGTACGTCTCCTTACAAATGTTGCTTGAATTATCAAACAAGGAAGTGCATCTCCTTACAAATGTTTTCTTGAATTTCCCACACAAAGAAGTGCATCTCCTTACAAATACCTCTTGAATTACCAAACAAAAAAGTGTGTTTCCTCACAAATGTTGCTGGATTTACCAAATAAGGAAGTGCGTCTCCTTACAAATGTTGCTCGAATTTCCCACACAAGGATTATCATAAGGCAGTATTTCATTTTTGAAAGAGTGGTCCCATTTTTCAGGAGGAACCCGAACAGAAAGTAAAATCTCATTTTTCCAAAGGATCCTGAACAAAAAGTAAAATCTTATTTTTCAGAAAGGTCCTGAACATAAAGTAAAGTCCCATTTTTCAGGAGGGTCCTGAACATAAAGTAAAATCCTATTTTTCAGGAGGGTCCTGAACATAAAGTAAACTCCCATTTTTCAGGAGGGTTCTGAACATAAAGTAAAGTCTCATTTTTTAGGAGGGTCCTGAACAGAAAGTAAAATCCTATTTTTTCAGGAGGGTCCTGAACATAAAGTAAACACTCAGTTTTAGGAGGGTCCTGAACAAAAAGTAAAGTCCCATTTTTCAGGAGGGTCCTGAACAGAAAGTAAAATCCCATTTTTCAGGAGGGTCCTGAACATAAAGTAAATTTCCATTCTTCAGGAGGGTCCTGAACAGAAAGTAAAATCCTACTTTTCAGGAGGGTCCTGAAATGAAGATAAAATCCTATTTTTCAGGAGGTCCTGAACTGAAAGTAAATTCCCATTCTTCAGGAGGGTCCTGAATAGAAAGTAAAATCCCATTCTTCAGGAGGGTCCTGAACAGAAAGTAAAATTCCATTCTTCAGGAGGGTCCTAAACAGAAGGTAAAATCCCATTTTTTAGAAGGGTCCTGAATAGAAGGTAAAGTCCCATTTTTCAGGAGGGTCCTGAACTGAAAGTAAATTCCTATTCTTCTGGAGGGTCCTGAACAGAAAGTAAAATTTCATTTTTCAGGAGGGTCCTGGACTAAAAGTAAATTCCCATTCTTCAGGAAGGTCCTGAACAAAAAGTAAAATCCCATTTTTCAGGAGGGTCCTGAAGTGAAAGTAAATTCCCATTTTTTAGAAGGGTCCTAAATTGAAAGTTAATTCCCATTCTTCAGAAGGGTCCTGAATAGAAAGTAAATTTCCATGGATGTTCATTTACAATGGTAGCTGAATTAAGTAATACGAATTTGCCCTGTTTCATCAAAGAAAATTTGTTAGTTAAAAACTTAGTGATGGCTTGCGGTACTTGTCTGTCCCGACACCTGCTCCAATGTTCATTCCCTTCATTTTGTTTCAGATTGTTGGCACTTGCCCCTGCTTTGTCGTTTCATTGACCCAAACTTGAATTATTAAGAGTGACTTTGAAATAAACACAACATCTCTGCTTTGCCATGCTTCATAAATAAACCCTTTAAACCTTGGTATTTTCATGAGTTCCCAGACTTGTCTATTGGCAAAACTTTCTGCACACCTCTTTTTTGGCTCACAATCATGTCTCTTTCATGCATTGGCCTTTTTGTTTTGCTTTGTGCAATTAAAGAAGTTGGTAGCCAGTTTTGAAATCTTTTCTCGCTTGTTTTGACATGAACTTGACTCAAAAACAAGAGAAAAATGACAACAACTTTTGTTTTATTTGGATAACTGACTCGAGAAAATAAAAATAAAGATAAAGAGAAGAAAGAAAAGACAGTGAATGTCCCCATTTGAAACAAAGAAATGAAAATTTTATCTTAAATGGCAATCAACTCTAATAATTGTGCCATGCATTTTGGATTAAGCCGCCTGGTCTTTCCATCCAAACTCTCACAAATTGTTGTTGAGTTAATGATCCGAAAGTGAGTTGCTTTCTTTGGCCAATTGTATTTAAGACCTCATTCGGCTAGTGGCGCCTTGAAGGGTTTTTGCCAACAAGTCTCTCTCATTTTTTAGATCACCATTTCCTTATGGTGTCCGCGATGGTTTTTCACCAATGAAACTCTCTTATTTTCATTTGTCTCAACTCGCCATCGTCTTACAGTGCCCGTGAGGGTTTTCACCGATAAGACTCTCTCATTGTTATCTCTCTCAGCTTACCATTGTCTTACGGTACCCGTGAGGGTTTTCACCAATAAGACTCTCTCATTTTTATTTCTCTTAACTTACCATCGCCTTATGGTGCCCGTGAGGGTTTTTTACCGATAAGATTCTCACATTTTTATTTCTCTCTTGATGCCCGTGAGGGTTTTTTACCGATAAGATTCTCACATTTTTATTTCTCTCTTGATTCCTTGTGCAGAGAAAGACAAGTAGTTCCCAAATACATCCTCATATCCTATACATGCTTTGCCTTAACATCCTCAAAGATTGATCTGAAGGTCTTTCTTTGGTTGTAACTTGGCTTTTTGATAGGATTAGAAAGAAAGAAATGACGGCATAAGGCCCAAACAACACTTGAGGTGGGGGTGGGACTTACAACTTTTGAAATCAACTCAAACAATGAGGATTAACTCATGCCCCAGTTTCGTTTGACTGGGTGACGCTAAATTGTTTATTTGGTTGGACCGAGCCCTTAGTAGGTTAGCCTACGTATCTCACCCCCGAGAGAGGAGAATCAGGTCACGCGTAGTTCTGGCTGCTTGTTCTTTTGCTTTGATCTGATTTTTTTTCTTTTATTCGCTCTTTTCACTTTGCGATTCTTTTTTTTCTAACTCTATTTTTCTTGACACTCTTTTTTTTTGGAAATATTCTTGTCTCTTTTTTGTAACTTTTTGACTTTATCTTTTTACTCGACACTATTCTTTGAACTTTGCTTACTCTATCTTGATTCCAAAAGAGGGGTATGAAAGAAAATAACACTGAGGCTCAAATGGGGTAAACAAAGGATGACACAATGTTTGGATAGCAGAATGAAATGCCTTCATCATATCAATCCTTGAGAATGCAAGTACATAACATGCAATTGGAAGTGAGAGATGAAGATCATTTGCGATATTTTTTTAAGCAAATTGAGTCTGTGCGTCACTACTTCTTCTGTAAACTCCACCTTTGTTGTACATTCCTCACATCAAATGACTCATGCTTTCGTGGAGCTGCTTATCTTCTTGTTTCTCTTGATATAGGGATCACACGTCCACTATTTAACCTAATTGGGACTTGCCTTTCGATCGATGACCAAGGTGTTCTTGTGATTCCCAAAATAATTGCTTTAATTTTCAAAGAAGGCCTCACTTGATCACCAAATGCCCCAGTACTCTATCTATTTCCTCAAATGCTCTCTTTTCTAACTTTAACCCTCTGATTCAATGTTCATGCTTAAACTGAACTTTAAGATTTGGCTAAAAATTCCGCAAGCATGTCATATCACTAGAGTCAACATAAAATATACTATGTAAAGAAAACAAACAAACAACACAAATTTAAAACATAAATGAAAAAGGGACACTCCATTTAATAAAAATGAAAGATAGAAGGGTTTGAACATAAACGACAAAGGGACAAAACAAGATAGATCCCGAACTACAACCCTAAAATAATTTGAAAAACAGCAAAGAAGATAAAACAAACTACCAGACCTCTTCCTAGTGGGGAGAGGGGTGAATTCTCAATTGCTCAGTTTGACATCTTAGCCACTGGTTTGCATATCAGCATGACTAGAGCTTTCCTCACTGTCAATGTTCTGCACCATGATTGATTTATCTTGAATCATCTTTTCAATTTCTCTTTTCAAAGATCGACAATCTTCAATACTATGACCCTGAGCCTCAGAATAATACGCACATCGTGCGTTAGGATCAAAATTTCTTGAACGCTAATTAAGGGTGTGCCCAAGGAGAGGAGTGATCATTCCCTTCTGTACCAATCTCTGAAATAAACTGGAATATGACTCTTCAATTGATGTGAATCTATCTCTCAACTTCTGCCTCATTTCATCATTTGGCTTGAATCGAAAATCAGGCTTAGAAGGGTTTTGGTATGTTTGTGGAGTTAGAGAACGACTCTGAGGAGTTGGTGTGTTCCACTGTGGGTAAGATGGGGGTTGAACATATGGTTGTGCATAATATACTAGATATAGAGGTGGGGAAAAAGAGTATAATGGATTTTGGGAGTGATTATGTAGAGCTTGGGCATAAACTTGAGCTTGCGCCTGAGACCGACGACGACATGGTCTTCTTGACCTTTCCTGCTATCCAACTACAATAGCAAATGCATCTTTCTCATTCTTCTTCCCTTCAGGTTCCCTTAATTGATTGCAATATTGTCCCAAAGGTTTCATGGATTCCTCATGCCCATCTTGCTCCTCAAATTTCGACATCACAAAGATTGGAGAAAGATTAGCATTTGAAGGCATGCCCCAGTCTTTGTATGAAACCTTTTCTTTACCCGCAGGTCCTAGAAAATTTTTCATAGCATTTTCTGTACTCTTTATTTTTCCAACCATTTTCTCCGACTCTTCTGGCACACTGGACTTCTTGTTCAGAAACTTTGGTGTTCCAGTTAACTTAAAAGCAGGATCAAAATTATAACAATGATCACCAAGAGTATTGAATATAGGTTCACTAGCAGCATGGGGACGCACAACCATTGGGCGAGCCGGTGTGGAAGTCCCAGTAAAGGATTGAGCAACAAGATCACAAACAACATGTGGTGTTGTAAATGTAGCAGGCTTATGCTGAGGAACTAGAGGCAAAGTGGAGGAAGTATTGAGATGCTTTTGGCTTAGAATGAATTCTGAGTCATGTTGTGGTGCATCAACAACTGTAGAAAACTGACTTTGAGATTTTGGTGGAAAACGCGAGGTATTTGTAGGATCAATAAAGGGAAATGGAGGAGGAGGCAACCCACTGGCCCAAGCTCGATGCATTTCTGTCATTTGTTGTCTTAGCCTCCTGACCTCTTGCTTTAAACTCTCATTTTCCCGATTCTTTGTTTGATCCATGATGTCACTCTCTATATCTTTGTTGAACACAACTAACCAAATCCAAAAGGTTAGTTGTGTTGTGAAGGACCAACCAGAATGCCACAAACCAACCACCTTAAACTGACTCAACATAAAACAATAAATGTGTTAGAGTTCAACACTTTTTCAAAACCTCTTTTTTTTTTAAAAGATCACCAAACCCAAGAAGGGCGCCTACGTATCTCACTCCTGAGAGAGGAGAATCATGTGTGCGTAGTTCGTGAAGTTTTGCCAAAATGTCCAATTAAACTTTTTTTTCTTTCTTGAAACAAAGTGTCAAAAGAATTGACGAAAATCTCTTTTTTTTTTTAGGTTTAAATCTCTATACAAAATGAAACCTGTGATTACCAAAGAAAAATCTTTTTGGGTTTTCGATTTTTGAATTTCATGTGAAAATGAAACTTGAACCTATTAAAAGAATTTTTTTTTGTAGTTTTCTTTTAAAGATGTATATGAAACGCCTACTCTAAATGAAGTGTGAAGAAATATTTTTGGATTTTTTAAATAAGATCCCCGAACCCACAATAGGTTGCCTACGTATCTCACTCCCGAGAGAGGAGAATCAGGGGTGCGTAGTTCGTCCAGATTGGACAATTAACGATTAACTAACAGATTGACCCTAACTTAAGGGACACAACCAAAGACAAACGAATAAAAACTTTTTTAATTAGACATTTCAACTAAACTGACACCAACAATTATGAAGGAAAATCTTTTTTGGTATCTTCATTCTATGAAATGAACAAAACTTCTACCATTTTTCATTTTCTTTTACAAAAACTACTAAAAAAAAATCTTTTTTGAAAATTTTGAATTATGAATGCATGCTAAAGGAGACAGTGAGAAATCTTTTGATGTTTTGGTTTTTGAAAGAATGAGTGCAAAAACTAAAGAAATCTTTTTAAATTTTTAAATTGTGAAAAACAAAAGCCATAAAGAACACTAAAAGCTACGACACTCTTTTTTTTTTCTTCTTTTCGACTCACTTCACTTTTTTTTCTCTATTTTTTTCAACAGTTCTTGCCTACGCACCTTACTTCTAACACATGTTTTCCCCAAATCAGTCCGTCAAATGACCCCATTACCCTCAAAGATGCAATATTTAGCACATAGGGATGCGTTAGAGGTGAGTCTCCTACAAAGGACCAAGTGGGCCTCGCTAGGTCTCAATATGATGCACATAAGCATGACCTAAAGGCTGACCTACGTTGGGGTTCACTAACAAGGCTGTTCGGGGGAGCGTATGGTCGATAGTGGCTGCTTTGCTTTCCACCTACTCCATAACACTGACGGCTCCCCCCCTAAAATAAGGGTGACTCAACTAGAGGTCGTGTACAACACGTGTACTACAGACTTGTTGCAGAAAAAAAGTCTGGGGGTAGACACATGATGCCAGATATAAAAGCGGCAACACATAAGATAAATACTGTACACAAAGAGCACGAAAACATTCCACAATGATAAAACAATAACACAAAACAGCACAAACAAAATGTTTATACACCTACAGTGTCAAACAAAGCCGATACGACTCCAAAATAAGCTCAAATTCTGAACAAGTCCCCAGTGAAGTCGCCAGAGCTGTCACACCCCTTTTTCGACTCCAAAAATAATATATGTATTTTAAGTTCGAAAGAGTTTTATTATTAAGGTGACAAAAATGAAAAATTTATTTTGAAAAAAAAGGATTATTTACATTATTTTTTTTCTTATTCAGAGTCGCCACTTGGCATAATCCGGTGTGCCAAGTCACCTATGGAAAATCCTTTTCGAAATGATTTGACTCTAAAAACTGATCCGCGAACAGAGATTCCGGCTAAGGAATTCTGTTGACCGAGGGGAAGGTGTTAGGCACCCCTCGATCCCGTGGTTCGACCACGGTCGCTTGGTGGAGCGTATCGGCTAATTTGACATTACAAATGTACAAACCACATAAACACACAAAATAAGCAAACAAACAAATCACACAAAATTCAAAACAAACCAAAATAATGTTCAGTCCAAATTATACAATCCAAAATAAAAGAGGTGCTGAAATATAAAACCTATTCTATTCTAAACTAATCTTAAACTAAACTCCACCCGACGTTCCGGGCCTTAATCACGAGCCTCCTTTGCGTACATGCTACTTCGGGGCATTCCCCAGATAAATCAATACAAATCCTTCGGGGCATTCCCCGGCTAAATGAGTACAATTTAAACTTTTCGTGCAATAAAGTAGAAAGTACCATTCACGCACATATTCAAACACTCCAACAACTCGTTATTCCTAAATTTGCCTACCCGACCTATGTTTGCCTACCAAGTTTAACGCATCACAATTCTATCATGTTTAACATTATCAATACATCAAAATTAATCAATATTCATTTTTCTCCATTTTTAATCCCCACCTTATTTCATTCTCAACCACGTGATTAACCCATTTCAATACACAATCCACCAATCGAGAATAACAAAAATTCACCAATCATGCTTAGCACATCACACACCCAAATGTCACCAACAGTTCACATCAACAAACAAACCACGGTATCGAATCACACGCAATCACAATCACATAAGAATTAAATGAAAGAGAAGAAAGAATTGGACCTTAAATTTGAAGCTTTCAAACTCAAAGTTATTCGAATAAATAGAGTCCGCACCCGGAAACCTCGAGCCGAACCTTAACACCAACAATCCAACTCGACAAATAATGATCCGTTCACCGTCACTGTTCACCGGTACTGTTCACCGGCGCCCTTTTTTTTTTTTTTTTTTTGTTGTTGTTGTTCTTGTGAGGAAGATTATTTTGTGATTGTTGTTATTGTGGAGAAGATGATGATTAAAGAATGAGCCTCCCCTTTTTCCTCTTAGAATTTTTCTTTTATAATGGGCATGGATTTGTTATGATGTGGGAATTTTGGTGGGTCCCCCATATATTCTTTCTTCGTGGACAAGAAAAAGAAGGGGGGATCACATGGGTAGTTAGGGTAGGTGGAATCTTTTGATTTGGTAGGTTGTTAGGATAAGATACATTAGTTAGAGGTATTTTTTTTTATTTATTTTTGTATTTTTGTGGGATATAATTATATGGGGTTGGACACATGGTAAGGTGAACTAAAAATGAATAAAATTAGACTTCGGGAGGGAAAAAATTAGGTGTCTACAATAACTAGTGAATTTGTCCGCGCTTCGCGTGGTTATAGTAGATTTCTATCAAAATCATACGTTATTATTTTGAACCAAAATAATTATAAAACTACAATAATCAGAAATTCATATAAAATACAAAATAAAGAGAAACCATAAAGAGAACATGCAAAACAAAAAGATGCAACATCATTCTTACGAACTTAATCATTAAAAACATGAAAATATAATCAGCACCGAAAACATAACAATAAAAATGGTAAATGCATTTTTATAATAAATTAACATTTGAATTTAGTAGCTTTTTTTTCAAAAATAATAATAATAAAAGATTTACTCCTTGAATTCAAACCGCAGAAACAATAGAACATGTCTTAATTATCCATCATAAAGAGCAAATTAACATAAGAAAGTAAACGGAACATGTATAAAGAACAAATTAATAGAAAGGGTGAAGAGAAACATTATTCATGAAATTTATGATAAATTAATATTTCTCAAGAATCAAGCTTAATTCTACAAATAAAAACTAAATTGGCTATTAGAATCAAACATTCGAAAATTAGAAGAAGGGTCTAATATTCATAATTAGTATTTGATCTATATGAATATTTTTCTTCAGTTTATAAAATATCATCACTAAAAAAATTTTGAAACGATAAAAAAACATGTATTTAAAATTTTATGATACATTCTTACAAATTTTCAGCTACTAACATACACAAGAAAAATAAAGTATATTTGTTTACCTTGATAATTGCTTTTAGAGTGATGAAGAAGCATAAATCTATAAACAAAAAAATAATATTAGAAGAAAATTACAACCAATATTGACCCAATGCTTAATTCTGAAAAGTGCATTGAGAAATGCTTATTCAAATGTTTAAATTTATAGAACTTATATTTCAAATATCAAAAGGCATGAGAAGATAGAGTAACATTAAGGATATGAATGGATAATAATAATAATAATAATAGTAAGCCATAATTGCCATGTTTAATTCTCTTAAAAATTTAGTTAAAATGGGAGTTTCAACTTTTAGATGATTTTTGAGTTTTTAACATATTATATAAATTAAAAAGAATAAGAAAAGACTCAATATATATATATATATATATATATATATATATATATATATTATAATAAAAGTATTTTTAAATTCGGAAAGTGGGATGAATTATTTTTTTTCAAGAGGAAGAATAGATAAATTAAATAATAAAAAGTGTGATAAATAAGGTGAGGAAGTGAAAGAGTTTAATAGCATGAGATAATAATCATATTGTAGATTAAACACATTGTGTTTAATTTCTAATAATATAGACATTAATGGATGATTTTTATTAATTTTAAATAATTTATTAAGCTAAAAATAGGAGAAAATAATTCAAAACAATCACAAAATAGATAAATGGCATTAGAAGCCTCTAAGGCATGCCACATAGGATTGACTATTAATCTCTTTTATATATATATATATATTGATTCTTAACTTATTTTCAAAAATCTCTCATGTTTTTCTAGAACAACTTTATTGAAACAATTTTTTTTTGCGAAAATTCACACGCTCATCTTAACTACATTTTTTAAATTCATCTTCATAATTGCACTAAAGAAAATCAATAAATTTCAATAGAACATGCACAACACGTCAAAATATTTAATTTAAAAATTATAAACCTAAACCCAATTTTTCCTCCATCGGTAGTTTTTGAAGAAATATGTAAATATATGAAGTGATTTTTATTTGTGAACTTGTTTTGTCTGAATTCGTATCAAAAGAGTCATAAAACGAGTGTACAAATATATGTTTACATAAGTTATTAGATATGACAAATAAATTATCATGACAATGTATTGTTATGTTAAAAAATTATTTACAATATGTAGTTTCCTCTATACAAACTCAATATTTGATAAAGAAAAATATTTTACTTAATACTTAAAATAGCATATTACATATTGAATTCATACATTGCTACGATTTTATACCAATTTATATACTTTTTTCATACAATACAAAACAACTAATCACATCATATGTAATACAATTTATATTATATACAATTTTTCATATACTTTTTTGATATGATACAAAAAAACTAATCACGTCATATGAGACATCAATTTATATACCTTTTTAAAAACTTTTGTCATGAAATACGAAACAACTAATCAAATCATATGAGACATCAATTTATATACCTTTTTTCATACAATACTAAGTGATATACCTCTTTCATACAATACATTACAATCAATGTATATATAGAAAAATAAAAATAACTAATCACATTATGTTTAATGTCTAGATTGGTAGATCTTCTATCTCCCGAGTTCCTTTAGTTGAATGTAAACTACTTTCATCAACAATTGAATTTCGTCACTACACAATTACATCCATAGTCATATCCCTCAACGTCGTGCCAATGAAAATTTAATAAAGAAATCTGTAACATTCTTCTTTTGATCCTGATTTACCTTAACTCATGTATCATTGTGTATGCTAATTGGCGGGCATCGATCTCTTATAAAGAACTTAATCTCAAAGTGAATTGAGCTAATGCGAATCTTAAGTTGTTTAGCTATTGCATTTATCAATTCTCTATACTTGATATCTGCATCATGCATAATATCATCTACAGAAAAATCTTAAGGCTACCTGTAAACATAATACAGAATTATTGACTAATTAATGTAAGCAAGGGCAGACCCACATTGATTCAAGTGGGTGCAAATGAACCCACTTCATCGAATTTTTTTTATATTTTATATTTTATATAGGTTAAGTTTTGTTATTTCCTACATATATTAGTTTGAACCCACAGAGGCTAAGTTGGACCGCGTGAAAGAATGATCAGTGGGTTCATTTTTTAGGGCGAAGTCATGAGTTCGAAACTCGGACATCACAAAAATTTGAGAAAAGGATACTCGCACTTTTTAAAACAAATAACCCAAGTTTGAAAACTTTTTAAAAAGTGGTCAGTCGGATATATTATTTTCGCTTTATAATCATTTTCTAATTTGGGTCATTTTGGCCTACGTAGTCCATATATAATATTGATACAGTCTATATACAATACTGATATAGTATTCAACTTGAAGAATTCAGCCCTTTTAAAAATATTTTAATTTTTTTTTGCTATAAATTTTTTAACTCATTAAATATTCTGTTTTTTTATTGTTTAGAAATAATAATTAAACTATATAAAAATGATATAATTGTTAAATAGAATATGTATCTATATAAGATATATGTATAGAAATTGTATAGTTCTATCAAATATGTATATGTATAAAATATATATAAAACATCTATAGAAAGTGTATGAAAATTATATAATTGTTGTATAAAACGTGTAAGAAAAATACAGTTATTGTATAAATTGTGCATCAAAATTATATAATTTTCGTACAAAATATTTATATGTATAAGATATGTATAGAAACTGTATAGAAGGTGTGTAGAAATGACATAGAATAAGTCAGTAAATTGAAATGACTAGAAAGTGAAATTTAAATTTTATGATCATTTTCATAAAAATAGTTTAATTTGACGTATCATTTTGCCCTTTCCCCCAAAAATTTCTCATACTTTTTTAGTATTTTGCACCGTGTGTACTGCAAAAGCGCACAGGCATACGTTTGATTTTTTTATTTTTTTATTTTGCACCTTGTAGTTTATTCTTTTTATTCCTTCTTTTTTTTAGTAAAATAATGTCTACTTTATTTGCTATTTTATTTTGTATTTAATCTCTTTACACAAATTTAATAGTATTATTTTTCCCTTAATTTTACGTAAAAAATTTTACAAAGTGAAATCCTATATTATTTCTATCTAAAATGTTTAAGTGCAATCATTGAAAATTTATAATTAATTTGTTAATTCATCCTAAGTTAGTTTATGCTACGTTGTTTATTTATATTGCATTGAAATTGTTAGTTAATTTTAGATTTCTTCTCTTACAATTGTATTCCTTTAGTCTAAGTTATCTCCCTCTTTCTTTCTTTTTTTTGTCCTTTTTGTTTGTAGATAAACAGATTGGTAATTTTCAATTGATTTTTAATTGTCATATTTCTTAAAGTTTACTAGATTGGTAATTTGGGTTAACATTTTTTTATTGAAGTTAACAAATTGTAAAATTCATTCAAATTACATTATTAAATTTTTAAAAATTAAAATAATAGGTCTTTGTTAAGCATTTTAATTTTCTTGACGTCTGCGAAGAGATGTCGAAAAAAGGCTTCAATTTAATCTGGTGCAAAGTCAGTAATACTAGGGCTTTCGAGTTGGAATTTCCAACTATAAAAAAGTGTAGCGAAGTCACCTCCATTCTCGATTTCTATTGCGACAGAGAAAGGTATCATAATAGAGTCAAAATCATGATTAGAGTCAGTCCAGATAAAAGGGAGAATCTAATCTCTTTCTTCCTGATCTCGTTGGCTTTACAGTGGGCCTAAGAGCAAGGAAGTCTCAACTCCCCACCCCCCAGGGTGCAGGGTAAATCTTCTGTCTAATTCAATCTCATCTATTATAGCTTTCGAATTGGCTGAAAGAGTATTTTGATGTCACTTAGGAGAAGTGCGTGGAAGTGTTTTTCTATTTTTTTTTAAAGGAAATAAGTATGCCTATCTCAATCTCCTGTTTTCCAACATTTAGATGACTTACTTATCGCCACCACATACAACAAAGAAATATATAGTTAGACATATTTCACTTATTGATACTACCTTCTTACTACCAATTAGAGTTATTTTTAATTGAACCCACTTGCGTAAAATTTTAGGTCCGCCACTGAATGTAAAGATGTAATGATATAAAATACGAAAAATTTAGTAAATTTTAATACTCACAAAACATACACATCAAAAATGTAAAGATATGAAATATGAAAATTTTAATACTCACAAAAATATACACATAAAAAAAACTTCTAAAAAACACTATGCTAACTGTTTATACTCAAATCAACAAGACTAAAATTATCGAAACTGTGTTAGGGTATGAAAAGGATTTGAACTATGTTCTGTTGACAACAAAATTTGCACAAATATGTCAAAAAAATGCAGTTATGTTCAACAAAACAATATGAATTTCAAATAGAACAAACAAAATTACACAACTAGTTGAATAAAAAAAAAAAAAAATCAGTTACATTTCATCTTCCTCCATGCATTACAAGCAGAGAATGTAAACTATCACCATCCATTTTAAGTCCAATTCAAATAAAATACTTATATCAGTATTTTTTTTAGAAGAAGAAGACAATTTTGGCAAATTAATTCGAAAGAAAATCGTGAAGAAGAAGAAAAATTTAATGTATGATAATGAACATTTGAGAAAAAAATGTAGAATTTTTAAAGAAGAAGGAAATAACTGTTTCAGAGAGAAAAAGGGGGATGATTCATATCTGATAATAACTGACATCCTTTTTAATGGACATGAAATCTTTTTTTCCCTTTACGTAATTTATATTTTGTTTTTTTAATTAAATAAAAATTATTTTCTTTTTTCTTTTTAATATCGAAATTTGCTACAATTTATAAATCAACAAGTTTTACTATAAGTTGCATTTAATCATCTAAGAAAGATTTTTTAGACTTTTTTTTATAAGATTATATTAAAAAGAAATACCAGTACGAATTGGATTGATTGAACTTTTACCCGCTTTTTCTCCATTTCAGCCCAAGTAATTCTTTAATGTATTAATAACTCGTCTATTTATTTATCGTATCTATTTTAACTCATTCAAATTCAGTCCAATCTACGTACCCACTTTGCACCTCTCTACCTGTAAATTAATAGATTTGTTATAACATTTTCAGATTACTAATTTATGGGTCGAGTGATTTGACGTATAAGAAAATTTAATTCTCGTAAAAAGAACTTGTATTAATTATACATTGCCTATTAAGCAAGCATTAAAGCAATCCAACATTTGATTTTGGGCATGAAATCATGCATAACTAATATGATCTCAGTATAATTAATATATGATCTGTATTTAAGACATTCGAAATTTAACAACGTAAAGAAAATACCATTACTAATTTCAATCAACCTTATACAATAATAAATATATTTATTATTTAGATAAATTGAGGGATAATTAGCTTAGTTATTTTAAAAATATGTGAAATCGAGTATCTAAAGAAGAAGAAAAGTATTCCAAAGGGGAATTCTTACATAATAAAATATTTAATATGTTATAAAACAAGAAAGAATAAAGAAGGAGAATAGAGAGAATAAAGTGACTAATTCTTATTTCTGTTGAGGATGAGAGATCATATAATTGTAAATACAATGAATAAAACTCCTCTATTTATAGGGGAAATTTACTCATAGTCTGAGTAAAAGACAGATGTTTCAACTCCTAATAGATATCAAAGTAGATTTTGATAGACATTCACTGTAATGTAAATACATTTATAACACTCCCCCTTGAATGTCTAGTTAGATAATGTGTCTCGTTAAAACCTTACTAGAAAAAATCAGTGGGATAAAAAATCTAGTGAAGGAAAAAGAGTACACATTTATAACAATACGCATATCAGATGCCTCATTAAAAACCTTACAAGGAAAACCCAATGGGACAAAAGCTCGTAAGGGAAAAAGAGTATAGCGCGTATTAACTCCCCCTAATGAAAACATCCTTGAACCTTTGCATCCCGATCTTGTACACCATCTTCTTGAAAGTTGCAATTGAAGGAGACTTGGTGAATAAAACAGCCACATTGTCACTTGAACGAATTTGTTGCACGTTAATATCACCATTCTTTTGGAGCTCATGTATGTAGAAAAGTTTTGATGAAGTGTGCTTCGTTCTATCTCCTTTTATGAATCCATCAAGATGTGTTATGCATGTTGCATTATTTCCGTATAAAATTGTGGGTACATTGTCACATTTCACGCCACATTTTTCACGAATGAGACGTATCATGGATCTCAACCATACTCATTCTTGACTTTCTTCATGAATAGTTATTATCTCATTATGGTTCGATAAAGTGGCTAGATAGACTGCTTTATATATCTCCAAGATATGGCAGTATCCCCACATGTGAACACATTGTATGTTTGAGACCGAGATTTATGCGGGTTAGATGAGTACCCAACATCAGCATGACCAGTAATATCGGGACTGCAATCTTTAAAAAATCATTAAAACTCATATATCTTATCCCATTTCGATGTCTCGTAGTAGGAGTAGAAATATACCTTGCTAATGAATTGAGCGAAAGGCTATATTGGGTCTTGTAGTATTTTATAAGATACATGAGTGCACTAATTGTACTAAGATATGATACTTCATAACTAATCCAAATTGGTATATTTCTCATTTCAGTAAATAATCTTATTGCTTTTGAAAACTCTCCAAATGTTTCAATAATTTTCAAGCTATAAGCTTATACAATATAAGGATTATCAATAAGTTTCCCAGAAACTTTTATATTTTGAATCCTTAAAGAAGTTTTCATATAAATTTTGTCAAGTGACAATATTCAACATTTCATGTGTGACATCTTAGCTTCAAGTGTCTGGACAGCAAATCAAATAAGTTTTACGCTTACCAAGATGCATCCATTCATGTCACTTGACAAATGTTTCTACGTCAGCATGCTTAAATTAACGTAGAATTCAAATCCTCGTAATCTTTCACAATATTGCATCAATATTGTATCAAAGATATTGATGATATATCATTTTGTATCGGTCCACAATGTGACATAACATTTTGAGATCTCATCACTTCATTATTTTCAGGTACCTGAACCTCTCATAAGGTTTCATAAAGTATTATGTCGTAGACATTGCCTTCCTATTATGATTATTTGCTCCTTATCCTTTTCAAGGATTATTTCATTTGGAACCGATTGGTCTACCACGCTTCACGCATGCATAGATTTTGTCCTTCATGGACACAAAATAGGAGCACTTGCAGCTTAAATATGAAATGCTTTCGGCATTTGACTTCAATTATCTTTTGAATGAGGATCTGGTGAAAATTCTAACATATTTCATAGCTGCTTATAATCTCTCCTTTATGTTAGGAAAACTAACATACATTCTCTATCTTCTTTGAGAAATCCATCTTTGTGCATCATGGTCTATTCATTAATCGTATACCGCACATCAAAACTATTAGATGGAATAGTTGGTTCATGACCTTGAACCAATTGAGGGGGAAGAAATAATCATAATTTATTGGTCTAATGCATACAAGTGTTATTGTATGCAACATATCATATTTCAGACCAACACATGAAGCTTTGTTCTCATTAGCGATTGTTTAGCTATTTATCGAAGGCATTCAATGTCAAACCATCATCATCAAGATAACTTTCTTGATTGAACAATCTGAAAATTATGTTTTTAACTCAATTTTATTGAGCAAACAACTTTATGAATGTCAAACTGCAGGTTGACAATGAATGTACATATGATCATATTATTGATGCATCTTTTCAACATATCACATGATAGGTGAACGGACCCATATTCACCTTTTATATTTTTCAAATTTAAGGAATTCAATCCCAACATTAATTGGTCCAACCAACTTATCATAAGAACAAATGACATAAACAATTCTCGAAAAACCTTCTAGTTCTTCAATACATGTCTAATATTCAATATGCACATCTTCAAAATGTCACAATCATTCATATCAATTTATGAACTTTTATTCTAGTAAACTCCAAGTTTACCATGACATGTACTTTTTTTTCTTTAGTAAATTTCAGATTTACTATTACATGAATAAATTTTAGATTTACTACTTTAGAAGTAGATTTTGAAATAACTCTTCTCAATTATTCTGCCTCATTCGGAGGTGAGTTGTGATATCATCACAATCAAGTACACGTTTGCATTAATAAGCTACTCATTCCCCAGGAATGGAATATAATCGTGTCTTACGCCTAACAAATTATGATAGCTTATAACCTCTTTCAAGATTTTGCTACTTCAGGAGCTCATCATATTGCTACTTCAGGAGCAAATTGAGGCATACATATAATGTAGAGAAATTTTCTCTAGCACATCTTATAATCATAATAAGCGTGTGAAAATGTTATCACTTTTGATGATTATTATCATATCATCTCTTCACGCTTATATTCGTGCATTCAATCACTTGTCTTCTTTCAACAATGAAGCAAGTTGTCAACTTTCAGATTTATACTACCATATTCACTTCATGGAATAGAGCATATTAATGGGATATGTTTCATGACCTTTTATTAAACACCCATTATTTTGCCTTAGCCATCATAATACCATCAATATGGTGTATTAAGATTCAAACTAACATCTTATCCATATAAAGACGTCTTAGGCATAAATCGATGAGACTTGAATTCAAATATTATCATCCCTTTTGATAATATTGTTCTTGAGGAATAAATTTAAAATATAAATTGTTCCAAACCAATTATTTTTCTTCAAATCCAACAATAATTATATCATTAATAGAAAAATGCAAACAACATAAGGAATTACTAACCGTAATCTTTAGATTTATAATCTCACCTTATTTGGCAGAGTCTCGTGCTGATAACGTGTTATAAAACAAGAAAGAATAAAGAAGAAGAATAGAGAGAATAAAGAGAGTAATTCTTATTTCTCTTGAGGATGAGAGATCATATAATTGTAAATACAATGAACAAAACCCCTCTATTTATAGAGAAAATTTACTCCTAGTCTGAGTAAAAGACAGATGCTTCAAATCCTAATAGATATCAAAGTAGATCTTGACAGACATTCACTATAATATAAATACATTTAAAACATAATATTATTTATTGCATAACAATATTTACGTTATTATTTGTCGCACAATAATCTTGACATTATAATTAGTAACACAAATAATGGGTCAATTTAGATAATTTAATTGTATACATGTTGTTATTGTCATACTCCCTTTTTAAACCAAAAAAAATTAAAAATATTTTTAAGTTTGAAAGGGTTTTTATTATTAGGTGACAAAATGAAGATTTGTTTTGAAAAAGATTCTTTATATTCAAACTTAGAGTCGTCACTTGACATAAATCGAGTGTGCCAAGTCACCTTTGGAAATCTTTTTTCAAATGATTTTGACTCTTTTAAACTAATCCACGAACAGAGATTCCAGTTAAGGGATTCTGTTGACCGAGGGGAAGGTGTTAGGCACACCTCGATCCCGTAGTTTGACCACGGTCGCTTTGTGAGCATATCGGCTAATTTGACATTATGAATGTATAAACCACACAAAAACACACAACAATCAATCAAACAAACAAACAAAAACAAATCAAAAAATGTAGTGTCCGGTCCAATTATTACATCCCGAAATAAAAAGGTACCAAAAAGTAAACCTACACTAATCCTAAACTACACTCCAATGCTTTACCCGATACCTCGGGCTTTCATCACGGACGTCCTCCGAGTACAAAATACTTCGAAGCATTCCTCGATGAATAAACATATACATGTGACCTCGGAGCATTCCCCGACGAATAAATACATTTGATAAAAATACGATAGAAATAGGAAATCATTTCAAACAAGCATGCACACATTCGTTAATATAGAATCCTAAGGCTTGCCTACCCAAAAAAATCTATAATTTACCTATCGACTTCGACCTATCATGATGCTATCATGTTCCAACAACATCAATGCTTAATCCAAGTTAAATAATCATCAACGAATCATAATAACCAATATTCATCTTTCATCAAAACCAATCCCTCCCCGAATTTATTCTCAAAATAATTAATCAATTATTCGATTGTCAATCCAAGCTTTCACATTCAAATCCAACATCAACCAATACAAAATAAAAATTCAAACATGTCAAATAATAACTTATTCACATTCATGTCAAAATTTAAGGAAAATAAAATAAAATTGAACCTCAATGCCGCTTTCAATCAATTATTATTCTATTAAAGAGAGTCCGCACCCTGAAACCTCGAACCGAGCCTCAACTCAAACTTCAAAATCAACTCGATATCCACAAATAACAATCGGACAGATTTCAAGAATAGTGGCAAGGCATTAATACGAAAACCAATCGCGACCCCAAACAGTTTCGCACCACTCGACGTTGTAAAAGAAAAACCCAAACCGAATTTTGACTGTTTTTACCGGAATCTGGAATGGGGACTCGGTTTTTGGCGATATTTAGTGTTTTCCGGGAAATTTTGGACTGAAACGAGGACTCTTTGCTATGCCGGAGCTCCGGCAAGCTCGACAACAACCGGAATCGAAAACGCGACTGCAACGATGAAATTTTTCGATGAAAACTCATCCAAATTTCTCTCTCGCACGTTTTCTCTCCGTTTCTATCTCTCAACCTCGAATCTCTCTCTCTCTCGCTCATTCCGATCGGGTCTGGCGGCTCTGTGTGCGTGAGATTTGTTTCTATTGAACTCCAAAAATGGAAGAATCCCTTTTCTGTGTGAATGAATTCAATCCAAATTGGGAATCTGTGTGGTGATGGGAATTGAGAGTGTGAGAGTGTTTTTGGTATGTGAATTGTGGGTATGGCGTGTGGATTATTGAAGAAGATGGTCAGTTTTTGTGTTAATGGATCGAAAAAAAATATTTAAAGTGGGGCCCTTTTGTGCGTATTTCAGTGAATCCCCAAAAACGGGAAGTTTTTTTCTGTGTTAATGGTCCATCGATTGTATCATTCAAATGGAAGGAGTTCATCGGTACACTATGATTTGGTACTTTTTTTTCCCTTTAGGAAAAAATGCTTTTCCCTCCCCCCTCCCTCCATAAGACCCTCTTTCTCTTTCCTGAGAGGGAAAAAAGATAAGAAATGATTTATTTTTTAGCTAGTGAACAGTTTTTTCGGGGGAAAAGTAGATTGTATCCTACGGGCAGGCATCTCCCACAACGCAAGCACCATTGTTCGACACCATCTGAGAAGCAAAAGATTCGTCAGTCCAAGATGAAAATACATGCATATAGAGTGATTTAATGTCAAGGTCGATGAAGGAAGCTCAGGACGGAGCCGTATGAGGTGGAAGTCTCATGTACGGTTCTCTGAGAAGGGAGTGGCTACCTACTGAAGCTTCGAACAAGTTTGCGTTAAGTCAAACTTTGGTCACAGATGCGAGTCGAAAGGAGAGGAAAAAGCTCTATAAGATGACAATTTCTTCGTCGAATTCCTTCAGGAATGAAGTGAAGATTCCAATACATGCAAATAAGGATCAGAAATGTGGTCAATATCACGAAGAATAAAGAGATACCGTCTATACCCAAATAAAAATTGATGTTTTCATAAGGAAGCCATCGAAGGCTTTCCACAATTTTTGCCTCCCCAAATCCGTTTTAGATTTTTGTTATGAAAAGGAATAAAACATAGGGGTGTGTAAAAACTGAGCCGATCAATAAAGTGAACCGATAAAAATGTTATTGGGTTATCGATATAGGGTTAACGATTTTTTATTGGTTTTATAAAAAAAATTATGGGGTAAACGATTTAGTTTTGGTTTTAGCTTGGGTTATCGGTTAAACTGACAACCCAATAAGGATACACTAAGTTATTGTTTTACTTCTATCTGAGTTATATATATAAATATTTATATTACTAATATATATATATATATATACACAAACATACACTACTTACTCGCAATTCAGAGATTCACAAAGTATTAACCTATTCAGGGCAACAAAGACACAATACAAAGCTCGGGTATTGTCGTATTGGAAAGCTTGAAGCATTTAGTAGCTTCCAACAATTAGGATTCAGTTTTTTTTCGAACTAACATTCAGTTCAAGTTTGAAGATTCTTGTAAATGAAAGTGCATTGCGTATGATTTTGACGGCAACTAAGATTTCTTTTTTTTATTTTAGTTGTTACTATTTTTATTTTATGAGTATTGTAGACACCTAATTTTGTCCCTCCCGAAGTCTAATTTTATTCATTTTTAGTTCACCTTACCATGTGTCCAACCCCATGTAATTATATCCCACAAAAATATAAAAAATAAATAAAAAAATACTTCTAACTAATTTATCTTATCCTAACAACCTACCCAATCAAAAGCTTCTACCTACCCTAACTACCCATGTGATCCCCCCCTCCTTTTTCTTGTCCACAAAGAAAGAATATATGGGGGACCCACCAAAATTCCCACATGATAACAAAATTCATGCCCATTATAAAAGAAAAATTCTAAGAGGAAAAAGAGGAGGCTCATTCTTTAATCATCATCTTCACCACAATAACAACAATCACAAAATAATCTTTCTCACAAGAACAACAACAACAACAACAAAAAGAAAAAAAAAAAGGGCGCCGGTGAACAGTACCGGTGAACAGTAACAACGTGAAAAGTGACGGTGAACGGGTCATTATTTGTCGAGTTGGATTGTTGGTGTTAAGGTTCGGCTCGAGGTTTCCGGGTGCGGACTCTCTTTATTCGAATAACTTTGAGTTTGAAAACTTTAAATTTAAGGTCCAATTCTTTCTTCTCTTTCATTTAATTCTTATGTGATTGTGATTGCGTGTGATTCGATACCGTAGTTTGTTTGTTGATGTGAACTGTTGGTGACATTTGGGTGTGTGATGTGCTAAGCATGATTGGTGAATTTTCGTTATTCTCGATTGGTGGATTGTGTATTGAAATGGGTTAATCACGTGGTTGAGAATGAATTAAGGTGGGGATTAAAAATGGAGAAAAATGAATATTGATTAATTTTAATGTATTGATAATGTTAAACATGATAGAATTGTGATGCGTTAAACTTGGTAGGCAAACATAGGCCGGGTAGGCAAATTTAGGAATAACGATTTGTTGGAGTGTTTGAATATGTGCGTGAATGGTACTTTCTACTTTATTGCACGAAAAGTTTAAATTGTACTCATTTAGCCGGGGAATGGCCCGGAAGATTTGTATTGATTTATCCGGGGAATGCCCCGAAGTAGCATGTACGCAAAGGAGGCTCGTGATCAAGGCCCGGAACGTCGGGTGAAGTTTAGTTTAGGATTAGTTTAGAATAGAATAGGTTTAATATTTCAGCACCTCTTTTATTTTGGATTGTATAATTTGGACTGAACATTATTTTGGCTTGTTTTGAATTTTGTGTGATTTGTTTGTTTGCTTGTTTTGTGTGTTTATGTGGTTTGTACATTTGTAATGTCAAATTAGCCGATACGCTCCACCAAGCGACCGTGGTCGAACCACGGGATCGAGGGGTGCCTTACACCTTCCCCTCGGTCAACAGAATTCCTTAGCCGGAATCTCTGTTCACGGATCAGTTTTTAGAGTCAAATCATTTCGAAAAGGATTTTCCAAAGGTGACTTGGCACACCGGATTATGCCAAGTGGTGACTCTGAATAAGAAAAATAATAATGTAAATAATCCTTTTTTTTTGAAATAAATTTTTCATTTTTGTCACCTTAATAATAAAACCCTTTCGAACTTAAAATACATATATTATTTTTGGAGTCGAAAAAGGGATGTGACAGCTCTGGCGACTCTGCTGGGGACTTGTTCAGAATTTGAGCTTATTTTGGAGTCGTATCGGCTTTGTTTGGCACTATAGGTGTATAAATATTTTGTTTTTGCTGTTTTGTATTATTGTTTTATTATTGTGGAATGTTTTCGTGCTCTTTGTGTACAATATTTATCCTATGTGTTACCGTTTTTATATCTGGCATTATGTGTCTACCCCCTGGCCTTTTTTCTGCGACAAGTCCGTAGTACACGTGTTGTACATGACCTCTAGTTGAGTCACCCTTATTTTAGGGGGGGAGCCGTCGGTGTTATGAAGTAGGTGGAAAGCAAAGCAGCCACTATCAACCATACGCTCCCCCGAATAGCTTTGTTAGTGAACCACAACGTAGGTCAGCCTTTAGGTCATACTTATGTGCATCATACTGAGACCTAGCGGGACCCACATGGCCCTTTGTAGGAGACTCACCTCTAAAGCATCCCTATGTGCTAACTGTTGCATCTTTCAGGGTAATGTGATCATTTCACGGACTGATTTGAAAAAAAAAATTGTTAGGAGTAAGGTGCGTAGGCAAGAACTGTTGAAAAAAAATAGAGAAAAAAAAAGTGAAGTGAGTTGAAAAGAAGAAAAAAAAGAGAGAGTGTCGTAGCTTTTAGTGTTCTTTATGGCTTTTGTTCTTCACAATCCAAAAAAAAAAGAAGATTTTTTACCTTTTGCACTCATTTCTCAAAAACGAAAATATCAAAAACATTTTTCCTTTGTCTCGTTTAGCATGCATTCACAATTCAAAAACTTCAAAAAGATTTTTCATTCATAGGAGTTTTTATAAAAGAAAAATGCAAAAAATATAGGAGTTTTGTACATTTCACGAAAATACCAAAAGATTTTTTTCTTCGTAGTTGTTGGTGTCATTTTTAGCTGAAGTGTCTAATTAAAAATCCAAAAAAAAAAGATTTTATTTTTTTGTCTTTGGTTGTGTCTCTTAAGGTAGGGTGCAATCCGTTATTTAATCGTTAATTGTCCAATCTGGATGAACTACGCACCCCTGATTCTTCTCTTTCGGGAGTGAGATACGTAGGCAGCCTATTGTTGGTTCAGAGATCTTATGTAAAAAATTCAAAAAGATTTTCTTCACTCTTTATTTAGAGTAGGTGTTTCATACATACTTGAAAAGAAAAATACGAAAAAAAATAAATTCCTCAATAGTCGTAGGTTTCATTTTTGGTTGATCTTATTTCAAAAATTCAAAAAGATTTTATTCGCTCTTTATTTAGAGTAAGTGTTTCATATACATCTTTAAAAGAAAACTACAAAAAGATTTTTCTTTAATAGGTTCAAGTTTCGTTTTCATATGAAATTCAAAATCAAAACCCAAAAAGTTTTTTTTTGGTAATCATAGGTTTCATTTTGTATAGGGATGTTAAAGCCGAAGAATTCAAAAATATTTTCGTCATTTCTTTTGACAAATTTTTATTTTTCTTTTCTTTTTAAAGTTTCAAGAAAAAGAGCTTAATCGACCATTTTGGCAAGACTTCACGAACTACGCACACCTGATTCTCCCCTTTCGGGGGTAAGATACGTAGGTGCCCTTCTAGGGTTCGGTGATTTTTTTTTCAAGAAAAAAAAAAGTTTTAAAAAATGTTGAACTCTAACATATTTGTTGTCTTTTGTTCAGTTAGTTTAAGGTGATTGGTTTGTTGTTTCCTGACTGGCCCTCCATATCACACCAAATCCAAAGAAGGGTTAGTTGTGTCCAACAAGGATATAGAGAGTGGCATCATGGATGAAACAAAGAGTCAGGAAATTGAGAGTTTAAAGGAAGAGAATTTGAGACTGAAACAACAAATGATGGGAATGTACCGAGCTTGGGCCAGTGGGCTGCCTCCACCTTCGTTCCCCACTTTTGACCCTGCAAATACCTTGAGTCTTCCACCAAAATTGCAAAGTCAGTTTCCTACTGTTGTTGATGCACCACAACATGCCTCAGAATCCATTCCACGTCAAATGCACCTCAACACTTCCACATACTCTTTCTTTATCTCCTCAGTATAAGTCTACCACGTTCACCCACTCAGGGCTCGGTCCAATCAAATAAATAATTTAGAGTCACCCAGTCAAAAGAAACTGGGGCATGAGTTAATCCTCATTGTTTGAGTCGATTCCAAAAGTTGTAAGTCCTACCCCACTTCAAGTGTCGTTTGGGCCCCATGCCATCCTTTCTTTCTAACCTTATCCAAAATACAAGTTACAACCAAAGAAAGACCTCCAGATCAATCTTTGAGGATGTTAAGGCGTAGCATGCAAGGAATATGATGATGCATTTGGGAACTATTTGTCTTCCTCAGCATAGGGAATCAAGAGAGAAATAAAATGAGAGAGTCTTATTGGTGAAAACCCTTACGGGCATCATAAGGCGATGGTAAGTTGAGAGAAATAAAAATGAGAGAGTCTTATTGGTGAAAACCCTCACGGGCACCATAAGACGATAGTGAGCCGACAGAAAATGAAAGAAGCTTGTTGGCTAAAACCCTTCAAGGCGCCACTAGCCGAATGAGGTCTTAAATACAATTGACCTAAGAAAGCAACTCACTTTCAAGGCCATTAACTCTACAACAATGGGTAGAAAGTTTGGATGAAAGATCAAGCTGCTTAATTCAAAATGCATGGCATAATCATTAGTGTTGACTGTCATTTTTTAAATGAATTTTTGTTTGTTTGTTTTAAAAGGGGACATTCATTGTGTTTTCTTTCTTCTCTTTATTTTAATTTTGTCTTTCTTGAGTCAGTTATCAAAACAAAAATTGTCATTTTATATTTTTTTTTTGTTTCTTGTCTTTGAGTCAAGTCCGTGTCAAAATAAGTGAGAAAAGATTTCAAAAATTGGTACCAGCTTCTTTAATTGCAAAAAGCAGGACAAAAGCTAGCACATGAAAGAGACATGATTGTGAGCCCCAAAAGGGCATGCAGAAAGTTTTGTCAACAGAGAAATCGAGGAACTCATGGAAATACCAAGGTTCAAAAGCTTTATTTGAGAAACACGACAAAGCAGAAATACTGTGTTTGTTTCAGAGTCACTCTTAATAAGCTGAGTTTGAGTCAATGATACAGCAAGTCAATGACATATGCTAATGGTTGGAAGCAAAGCTAAATGTGATGGGGGAAGGAGCAATTGCCTCAAAATCCAAAGCCACAAACTAGCCACCATGTTTTTAAGCTCACAAGTTTTCTTTATATGTAATAGGAATACATGTTGCATTCAGATCAAGGATTTCAGAGCCTAAACATCAAAGAACGTAATTTCTCATCTCAACAAATGCAAGAGGCAAGGTTGCTGCACAGGTTTGGTAATCAAAACCATGGTAAAACTCATCATTCAAGATCTCTAGGAGACGCACTTCCTTGTTTTGGTAATTCAAGCAACTTTGGTAAGGAGACGCACTTCATTGTTTTGATAATTCCAACAAAATTGAGAAGGAAACACACTTCCTTGATTGGGTAATTTGAATTTTTCTTCTTAGGTAATGAACTTCCTAACTTAAGTCTTGATTCCTAGAAGACGTACCTTTTAGTCGAGTCATTTCCCTTGATTCCTATAAGACGTACCTTTTAGTCGAGTCATCCCCTTTGATTCCTAGAAGACGTACCTTTTAGTTGAGTCATTTCCCTTGATTTCTATAAGACGTACCTTTTAGTCGAGTCATCCCCTTTGATTCCTATAAGACGTACCTTTTAGTCGAGTCATCCCCCTTGATTCCTAGAAAACGTACCTTTTAGTCGAGTCATTTCCCTTGATTTCTATAAGACGTACCTTTTAGTCGAGTCATCTCCTTTGACCCCTATAAGACGTACCTTTTAGTCGAGTCATCCCCTTTGATTCCTATAAGACGTACCTTTTAGTCGAGTCATCCCCTTTGATTCCTATAAGACGTACCTTTTAGTCGAGTCATTTTCCTTAATTCCTATAAGACGTAACTTTTAGTTGAGTCATCCCCTTTGATTTCTATAAGACGTACCTTTTAGTCGAGTCATTCCTTGATTCCTATAAGACGTACCTTTTAGTCGAGTCATCCCCTTTGATTCCTATAAGACGTACCTTTTAGTCGAGTCATTTCCCTTGATTCCTAAAAGACGTACCTTTTAGTCGAGTCATTTCCATTGATTCCTATAAGACGTACCTTTTAGTCGATTCATTCCCTTTGATTCCTATAAGACGTACCTTTTAGTCGAGTCATTCCCTTTGATTCCTAGAAGACGTACCTTTTAGTCGAGTCATCCCCTTTGATTCCTATAAGACATACCTTTTAGTCGAGTCATCCTTTTTGATTCCTATAAGACGTACCTTTTAGTCGAGTTATCCCCTTTGATTCCTATAAGACGTACCTTTTAGTCGAGTCATCCCTTGATTCCTATAAGACGTACCTTTTAGTCGAGTCATCCCCTTTGATTCCTATAAGACGTACCTTTTAGTCGAGTCATCCCCTTTGATTCCTATAAGATGTACCTTTTAGTCGAGTCATTTCCCTTGATTCCTATAAGACGTACCTTTTAGTCGAGTTATCCCCTTTGATTCCTATAAGACGTACCTTATAGTTGAGTCATCCCTTGATTCCTATAAGACGTACCTTTTAGTCGAGTCATCCCCTTTGATTCCTATAAGACGTACCTTTTAGTCGAGGCATCCCCTTTGATTCCTAGAAGACATACCTTTTAGTCGAGTCATTTCCCTTTGATTCCTATAAGACGTACCTTTTAGTCGAGTCATCCCCCTTGATTCCTAGAAAACGTACCTTTTAGTCGAGTCATTTCCCTTGATTCCTAGAAGACGTACCTTTTAGTCGAGTTATCCCCTTTGATCCCTATAATACATACCTTTTAGTCGAGTCATCCCCTATGATTCCTATAAGACGTACCTTTTAGTCGAGTCATCCCCTTTGATTCCTATAAGACGTACCTTTTAGTCGAGTCTTTTCCCTTGATTCCTAGAAGACGTACCTTTTAGTCGAGTCATCCCCTTTGACCCCTATAAGACGTACCTTTTAGTCGAGTCATCCCCTATGATTCCTATAAGACGTACCTTTTAGTCGAGTCATCCCTTTTGATTCCTATAAGACGTACCTTTTAGTCGAGTCATTTCCCTTGATACCTAGAAGACGTACCTTTTAGTCGAGTCATTTCCCTTGATTCCTAGAAGACGTACCTTTTAGTCGAGTCATCCCCCTGGATTCCTATAAGACGTACCTTTTAGTCGAGTCATTCCAATTAACTCATAGAAATTGCATTTCTTTATTTGGGATAATTTTCTTTTCAGTTTTGATGTAATTTCAGGAGCATACCCGAAGCACAGGGTGAATAAATGGAAAACCAAGCAACAAGGTGAAGATATTGAAAGTTAAACAGATTGAAAAATAGCAAGTCAGGAGCCCGCTTGCAGAACAGGGTGAAGAAATTAAAAGCATAGCAACAAGTTGATGAAATAGCAAGTCAGGAGCCCGCCTGCAAAACAGGGTGAAGAAATTGAAAGCATAGCAACAAGTTGATAAAAATAGCAAGTCAGGAGCCCGCCTGCAGAATAGGGTGCAGAAGTTCAAAGCATGACAACAAGTTGATGAAATAGCAAGTCAGGAGCCCGCCTGCAGAACAGGGTGAAGAAATTTAAAGCATAGCAACAAGTTGATGAAACAGCAAGTCAGGAGCCCGCCTGGAGAACGGGGTGAAGAAATTGAAAGCATAGCAACAAGTTGATGAAATAGAAAGTCAGGAGCCCGCCTGCAGAACAGGGTGAAGAAATTGAAAGCATAACAACAAGTTGATAAAAATAGCAAGTCAGAAGCCCACCTGCAGAACAGGGTGCAGAAGTTAAAAGCATGGCAACAAGTTGATGAAATATCAAGTCAGGAACCCGCCTGGAGAACAGGGTGAAGAAATTGAAAGGCAAGCAACAGGTTGAAAGAAATTACAAATCAGGAGCCCGCCTGAAGAATAGGGTGATAAAAGTCAAGCTAAAAGTCCAGAAGAAGCTGCATAGATAGGATTTTGTAATTTCATTTATGTTTTTAACTTGTAATTTTCATTTTTGATGTAATAACAGAGCCGCGGACTGGAATCTCGATGGAACCTCACTCGACTCTCCAACTCGGTATAGTCCATCTCTTTCCAATCTTTTGAAATACCCGTGACTTGATTCTCTCATAACTTGGGTATGTAGGATGTCTTAAGTCAAGACCCGATTGTCCTTCTTCCTTCTGTTTCTTTCTTTGAATAATGGTCGGGTCAAAATTTGGTTTCGCTATCTACTTCTTTGTCTGAAAACACTTCGTGTTTACATTCAAAGGGGGCATGATGTAGACACCTAATTTTGTCCCTCCCAAAGTCTAATTTTATTCATTTTTAGTTCACCTTACCATGTGTCCAACCCCATGTAATTATATCCCACAAAAATACAAAAAATAAATAAAAAATACCTCTAACTAATTTATCTTATCCTAACAACCTACCCAATCAAAAGCTTCCACCTACCCTAACTACCCATGTGATCCCCCCTCCTTTTTCTTGTCCACAAAGAAAGAATATATGGGGGACCCACCAAATTTCCCACATGATAACAAAATCCATGCCCATTATAAAAGAAAAATTCTAAGAGGAAAAAGAGGAGGCTCATTCTTTAATCATCATCTTCTCCACAATAACAACAATCACAAAATAATTTTTCTCACAAGAACAACAACAACAACAACAAAAAAAAAGGGCGCCGGTGAACAGTACCGGTTAATAGTACCTGTGAACAGTACCGGTGAACAGTAACAACGTGAAAAGTGACAGTGAACGGGTCATTATTTGTCGAGTTGGATTGTTGGTGTTAAGATTCGGCTCGAGGTTTCCGGGTGCGGACTCTCTTTATTCGAATAACTTTGAGTTTGAAAGCTTCAAATTTAAGGTCCAATTCTTTCTTCTCTTTCATTTAATTCTTATGTGATTGTGATTGCGTGTGATTCGATACCGTGGTTTGTTTGTTGATGTGAACTGTTGGTGACATTTGGGTGTGTGATGTACTAAGCATGATTGGTGAATTTTCGTTATTCTCATTTGGTGGATTGTGTATTGAAATGGGTTAATCACGTGGTTGAGAATGAATTAAGGTGGGGATTAAAAATGGAGAAAAATGAATATTGATTAATTTTAATGTATTGATAATGTTAAACATGATAGAATTGTGATTCGTTAAACTTGATAGGCAAACATAGGCCGGGTAAGCAAATTTAGGAATAACGAGTTGTTGGAGTGTTTGAATATGTGCGTGAATGATACTTTCTACTTTATTGCACGAAAAGTTTAAATTGTACTCATTTAGCCGGGGAATGGCTCGAAGAATTTGTACTCATTTAGCCGGGGAATGCCCCGAAGTAGCATGTACGCAAAGGAGGCTCGTGATCAAGGCCCGAAACGTCGGGTGGAGTTTAGTTTAGGATTAGTTTAGAATAGAATAGGTTTTATATTTCAGCACCTCTTTTATTTTGGATTGTATAATTTGGACTGAACATTATTTTGGTTTGTTTTGAATTTTGTGTGATTTGTTTGTTTGCTTATTTTGTGTGTTTATGTGGTTTGTACATTTGTAATGTCAAATTAGCCGATACGCTCCACCAAGCGACCGTGGTCGAACCACGGGATCGAGGGGTGCCTTACACCTTTCCCTCGATCAACAGAATTCCTTAGCCGGAATCTCTGTTCGCGGATCAGTTTTTAGAGTCAAATCATTTCGAAAAGGATTTTCCAAAGGTGACTTGGCACACCGGATTATGCCAAGTGGCGACTCTGAATAAGAAAAAAAATAATGTAAATAATCCTTTTTTTTTGATTTTTTTTTTGTCATCTTAATAATAAAACCCTTTCGAACATAAAATACATATATTATTTTTGGAGTTGAAAAAGGGATGTGACAAGTATTTTCTTATTGGTTAAATCAAAAACCAAACCGTTAAGCACCAAAAACTGATAAATCGAAAATCTATAAGAAAATATCTTATTGGTTGGTTATTGGTTTTGCATATTTAAAAATCAAAAAATGATAAATCGAACCAATAACACATAAAATCGAAACGAACCGACCGATGCACACCCCTAATAAAACGTGACTTGTAGGGTGGGGTGGGTATGTGGGGGTAGGGGGTGGTGAGATGGGCATAGGGGTGGGTATAATGAGGTGTAAAAATTAGTTAGGATAAGGAAATATTAGGGATTAGGGATTTAATTTGGTAGGATTGGTTATTATTTGTTTCCTTGTGAGGAAAGTGTAGAATGAGTGAGAATACGTGGTAAGGCGAACTAAAAATAAATAAAATTGAACTTCGGAAGGAACAAAATTAGGTGTCTATAGTTATATTTGTTAATTATATAAAAAGTAAATCCAAAATAAAATATTAAATAGTAGGGCTCCTTCCTATCGTTTTAGTTGTCATATGTGTTTTTTCACGTTTTTAAGAAAAGTTTTTTCTGACTAATATATGTTGAAAATATGGACTTACATTATTTAAAATAATTTATTTATATTAACTCTTTCAAATCATATGGTGATTCATAAACGTGAGCTCAATAATACTGTAAAATGATAATAGGTCGTGTATTTTATGTATTTGATGGGTCTAATACGACGGTGAATATAGGTTAAACCCAATAAGATCCGTGTTAAGAGAATCTAAAAATTACACAAATACACAATTTATGTTTTCAATATTACAAAAAATTTAACTCCTTAAATATATTACAAAAATTTCAACATATACACAAAATATTATGTATATGTCGGTTATATTATGCATATTAATAGATAGATTGAGAGAATAAACTAATTAAAAAAATAAAAAAAAATATAATTATTTTCAAAAGAATTGATATTTATGTTATTTATACTTAGAGAATTTAGAGAATTCGTTAGTGTTTCACTATTTATAGTTAGATTCTCTCTCTAAGACGTACTTTTGTCTTCTTTTATTATCATTGCACAAAGAGAGTGACACATAAGTGTGTGGTAGTTGCCTCGTTGAAGTCACCATGCCATCTTGAGGCATGGTAATAAAGAGGCAAGTCTAATTAGTTCTGTAGTTGTGGTGTGAAAAAAAGTACTGTCACACCTCTTTTTTACGAAAAGTTTGATTCTTATTCAAAGTTCAAAAGAATTTTCAATTATTGAAAGTAATTAGAAAAAATGTTTCAAAAAAAAATTTATAATTAAAATTTAAAATCGCCACTTAAAATTGATTTGGTGTGCTAAGTCACCAATTAGATATTTTATTTTCAAAATCATTTACTTTAAAAGAAAAACTAATTGGGAAAAGAGATTCTTATTAAGAAATTCCAGCGATCATGGAGAAGGTCTCGGCACCCCTTGATCCATGCTTTTAACACAGACACTTTATTGACCCATATCGGCTTACGTAACACTATAAATAAATAAAACATATAAGCGCATAAACAAATAAAGGTTCACAATAAAACGAAATTTAGTCCAATTATACAATTCAAATGAAAAAGAAATTACGAAAACAAACACTATCTACAACTAACCTACTCTTTACCTCACATTCCGAGATTTATCTCGAGTGACCTTTGAATGCATAGTACTTGGGAGCATTCTCCACTACATGAATACACTTGAAGAAGAAGAATAAAAAGGTCAAACCCCTCGATAGCTCCCTCAACTTGACACCATCTTTCACTTTGACACCTCAAGTGGACGTTGTTCACTTTTGGCACCTCAAGTAGCCATAAAGTGTGTCATTTTAGCACCTTTCGACATCAGCACTGGTGCGTGTGTCTCACTCGCTGCCAACGTGAATAAAATGACCAATTAATTTGTGACAACTCATTTAAATTGTCACATCACTATATGCACCTACAATTTTTTTATTTTTTTTGAAAAAAAGACTAAAGCACATGACAATTATGTCCAATAAATTAATGACACGTGTTTTTTTACAAAATAATTACAGAAATGCCTCCAACAATGTCTCCCCCACCCAACCTTCTTAAAATGGAGGTTAAATTTTCTAAGGATGATAAACATACCTTCCCATTCTCTAAGGTTGACAAATACGCATTAAAAGCTTCACGAATTTCAGACACAAGCTATAAAATGTGTCATTTTCAGACACAAGCTTCACGAAAACATACCTCCCCATTCATAATTGCTTCACGAATTTAAGAAACAAGAATGGTTAAAATCAATTGAAGAAAAAATCAACCATTCTTGTTGTTGAACCTCCCGCCCCCCAAATCCAAACAGCCCCGTCCTCCCTCCGCCCCCCAAATATCATCTTCCCCAACATCCCTTCCCCTCATTATTGAGCAAAATTTAATTACGAAAATAAATTTTTTAACAGGTACCCCAAATTGACAGGTACCCCTAATATAATACACTAGTACAGTAATCAACACATGCCTGCAATAATAATTGAGCAAAATTCAATTACGAAAATAAATTTTTTAATTAAATTGTGCAAAATTCAATGGAAAAAGTGATGTAGTGGATCTAATTTAGAGGCATTGAATTGAAAAGAAATGAAGTTAATAGTATAATCTAGTAAAAATTGTTAAAATTTATCATACATTTGAAAGAGAGTGGGGGAGAAAGCAACCATTTTTATTTCTTGATTTCTTGTTTCTTACAGAATGGAAATTCTTGATTTAACCATTCTTGTTTTTTGATTTCTTATTTCTTAAAGAAAATATTTTTGGTTTAATCATTCTTTTTTTTCTCTGTTAATTCAGTTAATCAAGAGAAAATTAGCATAGACATGTATTAAGAAAAGGAAAAAAAATGGTGGAAAATTAATGGGTTGAAAGAGTGAAGAAGAAAAAAAAGAAAGATGAAGAAATTACGAAAATATCCCTACCACACGCCCAAAAGCGAGTGTGATACACTCTCTTTGTCGAATCAGCAAAAGGTGTCAAAATGACACACTTTATGACTACTTGAGGTATTAAAAGTGAACAACGTCCACTTAAGGTGCAAAAGTGAAAAATAGTGCTAAGTTTAGGAGACCGTCGATGTGTTTGGCCAAATAAAAATGAGCATGAAGGCAAAACAATTTAAGCATGTCCATAATTAGCAAGTTAAGCTTTTACCTAACCATCCCCTACCTAAACATGCTACTGCAAAGCCGAACATATCCAAATTAATTACAATAAACGAACTAAAGTACAACTGAAACTATGAATTAGTCAATTTTTCCATCCCAACCCAAATCGCGTTAAGCCCGAATACATTTAATGCCAACTTCATACTATCAATAACCAGTTGTTTTGGAACAATCCCAATCAAATATTAGCAACAACATTCAATCATACAACGATTCAAACATACAACAAATCAACATTCACATGCAAACCAAATAATCTTTAATTAAAATAATTTTTAGAAAAATGAACCTCTTGAAACATGCTTTTCAATTGAAATAATGTAGACACGTAATTTTTGACCTTCCCCTAATTTTTACCTATTTTTAGCATAAAAAATTTATTTATTTATTTATTATGAGCTTTTTATTTTCAGTTTTAGTAGATTTTATTTGAAAATTGTAAAAAAGATTTTCTTTAAAAGTAGAGTTGCATTTTAGGATATATTTTATTTTTATTTTTATTTTAATAATAAAAATATTTTTTTAAAAATGTGTTTTTCTTTTACATTAGATTTCAATAAATAAGTTAGCAATTTTAATATTTCTTAATTATATTTTAGGCCTAGTTATTTAACTTTTTTTAATATATATATATATATATATATATATATATATATATATATATATATATATATATATGTTAGTTTTAAATAGTTAGCTGGTATTTTAATTATTACATTAGTAATTATTTTAATAGTTGGATTGAAAACATATTTAAAACTCTAGTAAATTGTTTAAAGATAAAAATAGTTGTTTATGAATACAGTATTTGGTAGCTTCCACTACAAGAAAATGGTTTAATTGTGACGGAATATTTGAGATGGAACACTTTCGTCACAATTTGTGACAGAATTTTGATGAATTTATGATGGATTATTTTTGCATAAATATGAAAAATTTATTTTTTTTATTTTCACATAAATATTCAAAGAGTAACAGATTTGTGATAATTTTTTGACAGATTTGAATATAATTTTTGTGACAAGACACATTTTTGTCACAAATTAAAGTTGAAAAGAAAAAATAATAACTTTCTGTCAGTCACAAATCCGTGACTAAATTTGTGACAGATTGAGCATTCCATCACAATATTTTTTTTAAAAAATAATTAATGTAATAAAAATTTGTGACGAATTTATTCCGTCACAACAAAAATTAAATTTTTTTTATTTATGACGGATCTTTTTCCGTCAAAAGCAGAATTGGCTCTAAAATAGATTTTTCGTTTTCCCTCTTTTTTTTTTACATCGTTTTCCCTCTTTTTCCATCTAAAAGCAGAAGGGTTTCCTCAAAACCCTTCATTTTCATCGTCTCACTGAGTGAACTTCTTCAATTGCCATAATCTTCTGATTTCTTCTTGATCTTTTCCTTTTTTTCTCATAACTTATCCCTCTAGATACCCATTCTGTGCTGTCGTACTTGTTGGGAAGCAAAAATTGAAGTTTAGTGGAGCAGTTTCTGTTGGAGACTTCGATAGTTAATTATGTATTATTCCCATTATAAGACGTTTCAATCTCATATTCTATCCTTTTATTGTTAATTTGGCAGATTTGCACATAATTGGTGGATTGGTGCCTCTTCTTGGTTACTTAAAGAACTCCCATGCTAACATTAGAGCCAAAGCGGCAGAAGTTGTAAGTACTATTATTCAGAACAATCGGAGGAGCCAACAACTAGTAATGGAAGCTAATGGCGCAGAACCTCTTCTGTCAAATTTCACCTCAGATCCTAATGTTACTGCCGTCACTAAAGCTATGGGTGTAATCTTATGGGTATTTTTTCTGTTGATGAATGGTTTATTAGTTGACTGAGTCATTTAATTTTAGGTGTCATGTCATACGCTTTCCAGTAGCACTGATCAATTGGCTTTTTATTTTTCCCTTTATTAGCTTTAATCAGGCACAATAAGCCTGGGATTGCTGCATTTCATCTTGCAAATGGTTATGCAGCTTTAAGAGATGTTTTGAGTTTTGAGAGTCTGAGATTTCAGAGGTACCTTTAATCTTAGGGTCCTTTTCATATTATTAGGATTCTTAAATTCTTGGATATTGTATGTCAAGTTATTTATCCTTCTTTTGTAATCTTGAGATATTGTTGTTTGTATCTTGAAGTAGTGAAGCCGTGTGGGGCCAATTTTGATTCACTACACTTGTTGCAATTTTGTACTCTTGAAAATCTGGTTTTTGTTGAAATCTTCAAGTCTAGTGAAGCCGTGTGTGGCCTATTTCGATTCACTAGCATTGTTGTTGACATCTTGTTGTTCTTGTTGTGGTTTGCTTCTTGTTGTTCTTGTTGAAATCTTAAAGATTTAGAGAGGAATATTTCTGAGAGTGGTTTAAGAGAGACATTGCTTTTAAAACATTTGGACCCAAACTGAGCATTTGAATAATCCATTAGATTAAGGGGCCAGCCTAGGCTCCAAAATAATTTGTAACTACATCAGCTTTTTAGGATACCTTGTTGAGGATTCTGAGTTATTTCGTGGATACTTCACAGTTAGTGGTGGTGCTTGGTACATCGAGTGATCCTTAGGATAGTGTTGGGATTTGTTGTTGTGCTACAAGTCTCTTTATTAGTTTTAGAGTATGAGTTTCTCAAGTCGACCAGAGATACTCTTATGTTATTTCCTACATGGCATGAGTTGGTGTAGGTATTTTTAGAGGATTGATTGTACTACTTCTCTTGCAATCAGAGAACTTAGTAGCAGCTAGATCGTTATTTCTCTAGGTTGTTAACCATGTAAGGACTAAAGAGAGGGAATTTATTAAGACATATGGAGGTGACAATAAGTGTCCATGTAAGTAGTTTACTGTTAGTGGTATTCCATCTAGGAGTAGAATTTTGCTTTAGAGTAGTAAAACATCCAGTAGTAGATTACTTCATAAAAGAGGTTATGCCAAAGTTGTCACTGATTCTTCTTCTTCGAATCTTCAGTGATGGATACATGTGTTGTTGGGGAGAGTGCAAACAACATAGGGTATGATTCCCACGGGATGCGGAACTTGGAGCAGTAATCTATTACTGAATTTTGCTTTAGGTGGCCATTCAAATTTAGGGACTACTTTACTTGGCACATGGCAAACAGTACCAGTAGATAGATATCAAAGTGTTAGAATATTACTATTAAGAAGAAAACTTGGTACTTGGACCAACTAATTTTCATTGCAAATGAGACGAGTGAATAATGTATTCGAGCACACCCCTAAACAGAACAGAAGCTTTCTCCAATCCAGATACATAATTAGGTTAAATACACATAGTTCAGATCATATATCTACAAGGAACAGGGTGTGAATTTAGAACACAGAAAATGGAGATTTAATAAAACAAAAGACACAAAGGGTCACAAGAGAAAGACCCTTACTCTTGAGATACATGGTATAGTTAATACACAGCTTCTGCATTCCATATGATAATCCTGAGCTACAGATTCTTTATATGCTGTGTAACCCTGTTCTAACTTCTAGATACAAATAAATAGTTATCTCTGGTGGTTGTGAAGGACCTATATTTCTTCTAGTTTGTGTTCTATTTAGCTTTTAAAAGTCAAAAAGATTCTTTGTAGAATTAACATCATTGTCATCTTGATACTTGATTAAGTAAAAAAATATGTGTACTTGTGGCACTTCCTGTTAGCCATCTCTAAGATTAACGATGGTTTGTTTTTTCTGTCCTTTAGAATTTGAAAAGATTTGTGTTTTAGTCACCTACTTAAATATGACTTGTCAAATGTCTAAACGCTGAATTCTTGATGCTACAATAGTGACTTATTTTAAACTTCTTCTATGGAAATCAGCATGAAGAACAAAATAATTGAAGAGAAAAAGATCACGTTCTTAAAGATTTTCCTGTTCTGTGCCTGACATAGTTTTCTTGTGTTTTATTTTTCTTTTCCCTTTCATATTGAAATGAAAAACAAGAAGTCGTTTATATTTTCCTCTGGTGAGAGATAAAAATATTAGGTTTCCAATGAATTATTTTCTTATTGTGCTTTTCATGTCAATTGTTATCTTCCAAGTGATGCTTTCGGTCAATTTGCTATGTGGAGATCTTTTAGTGACTTCTTGTGCCTCTTGTTTGCAGCCTAGGAACTTGGAAAAATGAAATGCATAAAGCTTCATGCTTATTGGTCCAAGAAGGTACAAAGTTTCCATCTTTGATGTTTTGTACTGCAATACTGTCCTAAGATCTTATTTGCTTATATCTGGTGAACAGATTTTAACTAAATCTTTTCATCTGTCAATGGAAATATCTAAAGTTAAGCATGGAAATAGCTAGTTTTTGCATCAAGACTAGTTACCACAGTTGATCTAGACTTGTCTGAGTACTTGATCTTCTATACCCCTTCATATCTTAATATCAATAATATATGCTCTTTCCTATTTTATGAGGTTTTAAAAGTGTTGTTGGGAGCTATTTCTTTTGGTGAAGAATTTTGGGATAATATGAGAAGATATGGTATTTATGCATTGACAGTTAGTATGAGAGTTCTTTGGGCTGTTTTTCAATCTATTTATGAACTTTTGAAGAACCCCATTTCTGCTATTTTGATCTTGACTATTATGGGAGGAAGTGTTTACATTGTGTCTAAGGTAGTATCAGCTATGGTTGGTATTACTGATTTTAGTTATGATTATAATTATCAGTATGAGTTATGTTTATGTATAAAATGACCGGTGCACTAAAGATTCACTATGCATGAGGTCGCAAAGGTCCGAACTACAAAGGTTTTACTGAATGTAACATTTCTGTAATAGGATATTTCGACGACTCGAACTCGTGTTTATGTATAAAGAAGATTTTTCCTTATATGCTTATGCTCAAGTACAATTAGTTTTATATATTGCCTTAAACTGCTTGTGCTGCTTTTTTGTTTTAGTGTACTTTCTTGATTGTTCACTGTTGAGATAGTCATATTTATGTGTATGAATATTGCCATTCCAGTGTGATTTCAGTTTATAATGCCTCCTACCCCTACCTAGCTTGTAGTAGCTTCTGGCTATATGAAGCTAAATGAGTATTCAACACCTTCATCCTCTTTCATAACTTTATGTTTAATCGATAATTGACACAATCTTGTGCCAGTGTACCTTTTCCCATGAATAGTCCACAATACTGCTAAATTCTTGATGATAGAGCATAGTCCTGTACTATTTAAAAGGTTTTAGTGGAACTAGTACATAAGTTTTAACAGATGCATGATAACATGTTTGGTATTTCAGATTTGCCTATTACCATTTTTTTGTTTTCATACTATTTTTGTTGGCTGATTATTTGTATTATTCAGGATAAAATGGAGGTTGTCATAGCTACTGCTCTTTTGGGATCAACAGATGATTCATCAGAAGATCAAGAACTCGATATAAATCGCATGTACTTTGATATTACGGGTGGAGCAAAAAAATGATGTGTGTATGAATTGGGCTCTTAAGCTTTAGCCTTGTATAAAGATATGACATGCAATTTGCCTGTAGTGTCCGATCATGTTGTCGAAGAGTGCATCAAAATACTTGAGAAAGAGGTGTCGTATATGAGAGAAAATCAAGAGAGAGTTCTTCAACAGCGTATAGAGTTGGAGGTGCAACAACGAGTAGAGCAAGAGGTTTTCCATTTGAGGCAACAAAGTGATGATCGATTCAAATCTATCGAGGAGCAATGGTCTCGCATGATGAGCGATATTACATTATCTTCTCGCTCATTTAGTAATCCTACTCTCCCTAATAGGGACTCATCTAATTCTTAAGTGTTTAATATTTTGAGACTTTTGTTACTTGAAGTGTCGACTTGAACATTTTCACACTTTTTTGGATAGTTATATGCTTTAAATTTTAAACATTGGTAGACTTTTGCTTATTGAAGTTGTGATTTTGCATGTTTTAATTAACTTCAGATGTTTTTTATTATAAATCTCGTATTATGTTTTATATATATATATAGTGAGAGAGAGAGAGAATAGTATTTCATAATTATTATTTATTAAAATTAAAAATTCAAGTAAAATTTGTGACAGATTTAATTTGTTACAATCTATTCTAAATTTGTTATTAATATAGGTAAGAGAGTCATATTGTGACTAAACTAGTCTGTCATAAATTATTTGTAACGAAATATATTGTCACAATTGTGGTGACTAGGTTTAAAATTTGTTACGAAAATTATTCTGTCACTATTTTATAATGGAATATTTTGTCAAAAATCTGTTATAAATTTATGACGGAATTTAAGTCAAATTTAAGGATTTATATTGTGACGGACGATCTGTCTCAGTTCTGTCACAATAATTTTGTGACGGAAATTATATTTGTCACAATGATTTTATGACCAAAGGTTTTGAGATGTACATTTTTCCGTCACAAATCCATCACAATCAATGATTTGTAACAGATTTGTGACTAAAATCTCTGTCACAATTTCGCCATTTTCTTGTAGTGTTGATAACTTAAAATGCAAGTTTGAAATGTAACTGATGTATACTAATTTATTTTATTATCTACTATTTTTGTATGGGAATTTTGGTTGATGAGTCTTCAGTTGTTTAGTACGTGATACCTCTCACAATTTTGTAAGTCATGGGCTATGATTTTCTTTGAAAAAATTGATTTGGCCACGTGAGTTTGGGTTTAGACTTACCTAATGCATAATAGATTAATTCTACTGTGAGAAAGAGCGAGATAAGTTGTATATTTATTCAAGACTCGTCGCTATTGATAAAAGAAAAGAAAGGAAAAACCATCTGGGAGCGAATTTGTAAGAGAATGATTCAAGTTCTTAACCTCTAAAAATTATAGTTTAATACAAGTGAAAGTTAACAATGAAGTTGGAAAGCCCTGCTACCGACCATTCATTATAATAAAATTTATCATATCATTTGAAGCCGGTCTAATGGGGTTGGGTAGATTTTAAATATGTTAGATGCTTACTTAGACTTGGAAAATATGGGAACGAACTATAAACGCCTCAAAGGTGCGAGAAATATATCAAAACTCGTGGTATGGTCGGAAAGTACTGCTACCGACAAGCCACACATTAATATAATTAAATAATTTAAAAAAAAAATTAAAAGTGAGATGTAAGTAATTTCTAGGCTAACAAATCCTTTATATCCAAAAGATTAATTTAAGCCAGACATAAGTCATTAAAGCTACCGTATTAGAACCACGTAATTCGAGGAGTGCCTCATACCTTCCCATCGGTCAATAAAATTTCTTACCCGGTCTTCTATTTTCATAGACCAACAAAGAGTCATTTATTTTTTATTAGAGATTCAATAAGATGACTTAAAACACCATCACTTAATTTCAAGTGGCGACTCTATAAATAAATTAATTCATATTTAAAACATTCACTTTAATTGAAAAAAAACCTTCAACTCAACCTGAGGTGAAAAAGGGGTGTGACAAACAATATCTTAGATTGAGAGTCGTATCTAGAAACCTTGATTCTAACTTTAACGACAAAACTTCGAAATAGAAAATCTACTATTTCGCACAACTTCGGATGAAAAATATAGAAATACTCATTATTTGAACAACAGTGATGAGTGTTTCTCTCTATTTTTTGACGTGACTGAGTGAAGGAGTCGTTTGAGATGGTTAAGGGCGGTGGTCTTTTTCTTTTTATTTATCGATCGGCGTCAACCAATTTTTTTTTTTAAAAATAGACTAGAATAGTTGGAATTATTGTTGTCTATAGGTGATTAGCAAAATTGGAGGAACTGAAGTAGGGGTAAATTGATGGATGTGTTCATGGTGTCAAATTGGATAGAACTGGAATTGTTTATTGGGGCGGAAGTGAGTTTAGTGTGGAGATGAGATCATGATGGTGAAGGAGGAAAAATTAATGGGGTGCTCTTATGTATGGGTGTATTCACCATGTGTTATCATTATTTTATATTGGTGTTGTTGTATGTTTTTGGTGTTGTTAGTGGTGGGGTGGAGGAAAAAGTCGTGAGGAGAGGGTTGGGTGTGTACGTATGAGTAAGTAGGTGAGGTAGAGGATACTTGCCTAATGTGGATAGGGAAGGAAACTTCCAAGAAGTTGGGGCAGAGGGGACATTTATTTGATATCTGTAGGTTTATGTTAGTGTAGGTGATTTTTGATTGATGGTCAATAAATAAATAAATAAAAATAAAAATAAATAATTAAATACCTAAATTTTTTAGATGTGGATAAAAATAGAATATTTATATAGAACAAATTTATTTGTATTATTTTTTGGATTTTTCAACAAGTGATTAAATAAATTCAATACAATAAAAAGATTTGAAGCTCATGAAGGGTCAAAAATCACATGTCTACATCATTCCCCTCTTTGCCTGTAGACACAAATTGTTTACAGACAAGGAAGTCGGCAGTAAGATAAGTTTTGATCCGATTCAAAAGAAAAAAATAAAGATAGAGTGTGACCGACCCTGATTTTAGATATCCTACCTATTTTGTGTTATAAGGCAATCAAGTCATGTATAGTTCAAGAGAGTAAGAAAAAAAATAAATTATAATAGGATGGAGATTTGAGTGAGGTCCTGTCGAGGTTTCGAACAACAGCTCCTGTCATTACATCAAAAATAAAAATTAAAAGTTAAAAAATTATAAAATTCTATCTATGCAACTTCTCTTGATTCTTGACTTGAAACTTTAATACTTTCTCAATTGATGAGATATTCACTTTCCTCTTGAGTTGATTTTGAAAGTAAACTCTTATGTCATGTTGACTCTTGATTTTGAAGATTAACTTAAAAATTGACCCTATTCTTCAGGTGGGCTCTGTTACTTCTACCTTTAAAACTGAAGTCGATCCTATTATCTAGACGGGCTCCTGAAACATAAAATTAAAGTGATCCTTGTTGTCTGGGGGCTTATGAGCTTGAAATGAGATTGATCCTCGTTGTCCAGTCGGGCTCCTAATCTTGAAACGAAAGTCTTCACCCTATTCTCCAAGAAGATTTTCGAACTTGAAATAAAAGTGATCCCTATTGTCTAAGCGAGCTCCAGAGTTTGGAATAAAAGTCTTCACCCTATTCTCCATGGGGGTTTCTGAACTTTAAATAAAAATGATATCTATTGTCCAAGCGAGCTCCTAAGTTTGAAATGAAAGTCTTCACTCTATTCTCTACGCGGGTTCCTGAACTCAAAATCAATAGTGAACTAGAACAAGAATTATCTGAAAAGAGTTATGATAAATAAGATCTCATTTTCAGGAAGTTCTTGAGCAGAAAATTAATGTATCATTTTTCAGGATAATCCGGCTAAACTAAATCTCTTTTTTCAGGAGGGTCCTGCTAATCCCATTTTCCAGGATCCCATTTTCAGTATGGTCCTGATAATTCCATTTCTAGGAGGGTTTGAATAATTTCATTTTCTAAGAGAGTCCTACTAATATTATTTCCCAGGAGGATTCTAAACATAAAATAAAGTCTCTCTAATTATTTCAGGAGGGTCCTGATAATCCCATTTCTAGAAGGGTCCCCGTAATCAATTTTTTAGGAGCATCCTGAATAGAGAATAAAGTCTCATTTTATATTTAATTTTTCAGGAGGGTACTGAACAAAAAATTAAAGTTATATTTTTTAGGGGGTCCTGACAATAAAATAAAGGTCAATATTTTAGGAGGTTGTGAATATAAAATTAATGTCTCAGTTTCTGGGAGGGTCTTGAACAGAAAATTAAAGTCCATCAGGAAGGTGCTGAATATAAAATTGAAGTCCTATTTTCCAGGAGGACACTGAATATAAAATTAAAGTCTTATTTTCCCTGAGGGCTCTGAATATAAAATTAAAGTCCCATTTTTAGAAGGGTCCTAAATATAAAATAAAGTTCTATTTTTTAGGGGGTCCTGAACATATAAAATAAAGTCATTTTCCAGGAAGGTCCTGAACAAAAAATTAATGTCTCATTTTTCAGGACTTTACAACAACAACATACCAACGTATTCCCATAAAGTGTGATCTGAGGAAAGTAAAGTGTAGGCAATCCATACCACTACCTTAAACGAAGTAGAGAGGTTGTTTTCGATAGACCTCCGGCTTAAGACAAATAACAATATAAAAATAGGAACAACAAACAAAATGGGATAATACACCAATAAATAACAAAAGAAATAAGAAACCCACAATATAATGCCATACACAATCAATCCAAAAATCATGAATATTACCAAAATTAAATTGAGCCAAGTCTCATTTTCAGGAGGGCCCTGAATATAAAATAACGTCCCCTTTTTCAGGAGGGTTCTGAACATAAAATTAATGTCTTCCTTAACAGAAAATAAAGTCCCATTTTCCAGGAGGGTCTTGATGATAAAATGAAGTCCTATTTTTAGGTGGGTCCTAAACATAAAATTAAAGTGTCATTTTTCATGAGGGTCCTAATTAATATTATGAGAACTCACGAACATGCTTTTTCCAAGGGTATAAACACTTAATGTAAAAGATTTTGCCCCTGTTTCAACCAAAAAAATTATGAGTTAAGAACTTGGTGATGATTTGCGGCACTTGGATTTCAAGGCATTTGCTCCTGCACTTGTCACATTCAACTCTATTTTGGATCGTTGGTATGTGTCCTTGACTTGTTGCATCATTGACCCAAAATCAGGCTAATGAAAGTGACTCGGACCCAAACACCATACCTCTATTTCAATGTACATCTAAGATAAACTCAATTTAATCTTTGTATTTTCATGAGTCGAGAAGCATGTCTGCTAGTGATCATTCTCTGGATGCTTTCCTTAACTAAATATCATGTTGCCTTCATGTGCTAGCCCATTTGTTTTTCTTCAAATAATTGAAAAATTGATAACAAGTTTTGAAGTCCTTCCTCACTTGTTTTGACATGGACTTGACTCAAATACATAAGAAAAATAATGATAATTTTCTGTTTTGACAACAAACACAAGAAAACAAAAAAAGTATAAAAAAGAAAGAAAAGACTATGAATGTTCCTTTTTCAAAAACGAAGAAAAGAAAACCTTATTTGAGTATGACCGTCGGATCTAATGATTATGACATGCATTTTGAATTAAGCTGTCTGATCTTTCGATCTAAGATATTCAACAATTGTTGTTGACTCATTGAACCTAAAATTGAATTTTTTCCTTAAACCCATTACGCCCTGATCATAAACCTCATTTGTGACGTTCTGAAGAATTTTTCTAATGAGCCCTCTCATTTTTCAGTTCCCTTAATTGACCATCGCCTTATGGGGCTTGCAAGGGCTTTTACTAATAAGACTTTCTCATTTTCATTTCTCTCATTTCACCATAGCCTAACAATGTCCATGAGGGTTTTCACCAATAACCTCTCTAATTTTATTTTTCTTATCTCACCATTTCTTTACAATACCCATGAGTATTTTCATTGATAATACTCTTGAATTTTTAATTCTTTCAGCTTTCAATCACCTTACAGTGCCAGTGAGGGTTCTTACTTATAAGACTCTCATTTCATTTCCCTTAAAATCCTTATGCTGATGAATACATGTAATGCCCAAAAATGAAACTTCATATATTCATTGCACGCTTAGGCCTCATTTGTTTACACTTAATGGAGGTCTGAATCTGAATGGTTCAGACTTCAGACCATTAAGTGCATTTTTTTTATTAAGGTTTTAACTCTTAATTGGTCTGAATAGGTCTTAATCATTCAGATCTAGAACCAAGTCTTAATAGGTCTAAAGGGATATTCTGGTGTTGGATAATAGTCACCACTCTATTCATATTCAACAGTCACCACCACTAACCACCTCTGCCACCATCACCATTGCCACCCACCATCAGCCACCACTACCACCAGCCACCTCCACCATCACAACCACCATCGACAAAAAATATCGCTACTAACCATAATTGTCAACCACTACCACACCTACTACCTTTTTTATTCTAATTATATTCACCGCCATCACTGCCGTCAACAACACCACAATCAGCAACCACTACCGGTCAATCCCTACCACCAACCAACTCATATATCACAACTAGCACCACCACTAACTACCACTAATACATCATAACCTCAACACATTCTTTGGCCTCCACCATCATTGTCACTAATAACGCCACCTCTACCACCACTTCAACCAGTACCATCACTACAATTTATCTCTACTAACAACCATCTCCACCATCACAACAAATAACATCTCCAACTAGCACCAACACATCATCAATCATCATGCATTCATGTTTTAGCCATCAAAATCAATGCCTTAAACTACTAACATCAAGCAATGTCACATCACAACAACTACCACCACCTTCAATTGCCACCATCATAATAGTCACTACAATACCAACCATCATAATTATCACCACCAACATTATTAATCACTAACATCAATCATCGTCACCACAACCACCATTATAAGCCATTTCCACTATCACTAACAAACATAAATATTTTTTCTCAATCAAATACTAATAATTTTGTTGTATTAAATTACATACTTTTTTAATATATAATTAATTTTTTATTTGAATTGTATTTTTTATTTTATTATGTATACAAATAATTTTTTTTTTACACATTCAGATGTTGAAAAATAAATAGTCTTAATCATTCAGTTTTCAGATCTAGAGACAACATCCTAATCATTCAGATGTGCATTCAGATTCAGACGTCTGAATCTTAAAAAAAATAAATGGAGCCTTAGCCTTGATATTCTCAAATATTGATATAAGGTATTTTTTTGTTGTAACACAACTTTTTTGGGTAGAGTTGTAAAGAAAAGACGGCATGAGGCTAAAAAAACACTAAAAATAGGGTGAGACTTACAACTTTTGGAATTGATTCATTCGACAAACACTAACTCTTTCCCTAATTTTGTAAAACTGGGTAATTTAAATTTTTACTTGGTTTAGCTGAACCCTAGAGTAAGGCTACCCACATATCTTATCATAGCATGAATCGAGAAAAACATAGTTAAGGCAACTTGTTCTATTGTTTTTTCTTTTGTTTTTCTTTGACTCCTTTTCTCTTTTTGAACTTTTTCTAACTCTTATCTTTTTTTATTGACAATTTTCTCTTTCTGGAACTCTTTTTGACTACATATTTTTTTACACATTTTTTTTGGGATTTTCTAACTATATTCTATTCTTTTTTTTTCAAACTCTATATTGATTTCAAAAGAGGGGTATGAAAGAAAATACAACTTAAGCTCAAAAGGACTAAACAAAGAATGACATAATATTTGGATAGCAGAATAAAATGTCTTCGTTATATCAATCCATAAATTAGAGTAGAAAATGAGTATCATACCCAAATCATTCTAGAATACTAACATTGATTTAATAAGTGTGTCACTTCTTCCATTCTTGTCAACATACAACTCCATTGTGATTCTCAAAGTTATTACCTCAATCCATTTAAGTGAGGTTTTAAATTGGTCACCAAATGTCTTAAAACTTTAATTATTTCCTTGTATGTTCTTTTTTCCAATTTTAACTTCTTGATTCGATGTTTCATGATTGAATTAGGTTTTAAGATTTGTTAAAAAATTTTGTATGCATGTCATATCACTAGAATCAACTTAGAAAGATTTGTGTAGGAGAAAAAAACAAACAAACAAACAATATATATTAAAATAAAAAAGAAAACGGGGCTCTGTATATTATTGAAAGAAATGATAGAAGGGTTTGAACATGAAAAATAAGAAAATAAGACAAGAAAGATCCCAAACTATAACTCTGAAGTAATTCGGGTAACAAAAAAATAAATAAAATAAACTACCAAAACTCCCTTCTTGTGAAGAAACAAGTGACTTCCCAATTTTCGAGCTTAATATATTAGCTATTGATTTGCACGTCAGCATGACTAGGACTTTCACCACTATCAAACACATTTATCTCAACAAATAAGTTTTAGGTCCCCATGATGTACTCATTACTCTCCATAAATTGTGCATTATCGTGTGTTGGCTTAGGATTCTGTGAGATGTTTGTAGTTTCAATGTCTTACACCACAGTTATTTTTTCTTGGATCATCCATTTTATTTCTCTTATCAAAGTGCGACAACTTTCAGTACTGTGGCCCTATATTAGAATGATATGCACACCATACAAAAGAATCAAAACTTTTGAATGCGAGTCATGAGCATATCTGATGAGAGGAGTGGTCATACCTAACTACCTTAATTTTTAAAATAAACTAGTATAAGATTCCCTAATTGGTGTGAAACTATCTCTTTACCTCTTTCTTCTTTCATATTCTAGCTTGGGTTAAAAATTAGATTTAGGAGGATCTTGATAAGTTTGTGGTGGTGGAGAATGATTTTGAAGTATTGGTGCATGTCATTATGTATAAGAGGATGGATGACATATGGTTTCGCATTGTACAAATGATACTGAGGAAAATAATTTGAATATTTTGGATTTTAGGGAAAGAAACCTTATTGTTGGTGAATATATGGATCTTTTGAATAAGCTCAGGGTTAAGGATGACGGTATTGGTGAGTTGGACCTCTCGAGTTACATTGTGGCCCAAGTATAATAATAACTATATCTTTTTTCCCCTTCTTCACTCTAATTCCCAATAATTGCTTGTAATATCGTCCCAAGTGTGGCATAGGATCCCCATGCCCATCATACTTCTCAAAATTTGACAAATTAAATTTTGGAGGGAGGTTATTACTTGAAAACATGTCCAATTCGTTATATGAAATACCTTCATAATCCGCAAGTCCCAGCAAATTTTCGTAGATTGTTCCAACTCATCATTTTGCTAGTCATTCCCTCTTGCTCTTTTGTCATGCCAGTTTTCACTATATCAAAAAGAAATTTTTGTTGTTAAGTTAACTTAAACATGGGATTAGGAGTATATCAGTGATTATCAAGAGTATAGAATACAGGCTCACTAGCAAATAGGGAAAGCATAATTGTTGGGCAAATAGCTAACGTAGGAGCCGTAGTAGGGGGAACAACAAAATCATGGACAGTAGGTGGCGTTGTAATTGTGGTAGATCTATACCAAGGAGCTAAAAAATCAGCAGTACAAGAATTAAGGTAGTGTTTGTTTGGAGTGAATCTCGATGCAGATTGTGGTTCATAAAAAAAGTAGAAAATTTAGCCTGCAACACTGGTGGAAAACTAAAGGTATTTGGAAAGATTAATAGGGATAATGGAGGATGAGGTAACCCACTGGCCCAAGCTTAGTGCATTTCTATCAATTGTTGCCTTAGTTTCAAAGTCTCTTGTTTAAGTTCTGAGCCCTCTTGATAAGAATCGGGTTACTTGAACAAAAAAAATAGTACGAAAGCAAAAATACTAAGATTAAAGACAAGAAATTAAAGATAAGCAAAATTTGAGAATAAAATCTCCAATTTCGAGAATATGTGTTAATAACCCTAATTAATCTTAGTGTTCAAAATTAGAGAATTAAGACTAATTATGATACTAATAGAGTCAAGAACTTAGATAAAAGTGATCTAGACCCTTATTTCAAAGAAATTAAAGACCACAATTAGTATAAGACTAATTAGCTTGTTTAATTAACTTTAATAGAAATCAAAGATATTAAGTTAAGAATTAATCTTACCTGCTAAAGAATAGTTCTTATGGAGTTGCAAGACAAATCCATAGTCACCACATACAAAGGTGTAAAGAAGAGAAACTTCTCTAATAATATTATTCATCATGTTCTTCAAAATAACAAAATACCTATACATAGAAAAAAACTATCCCAAATACAATAAGATTCGAATACTACTTCAATGGGAATATAATTCTAGAAAAGTTTAAACTTGAAAACTTTTAGATTTGCAAACTTTAAACTAGAAAACTTTTAAACTAGAAAAACATGTAAAAATAATACCAAAAATTCTTTCCTTAGAAAATTAGAAAAAGTTTCAAAACTTAATCAAAATCCATATGAGTCAAATCTTCTTTCTTTTGGACTTGGACTTGAATCGTGATATATGTGTAGAACTTAAACCATTCTTCATAATTCTTGGACTCGTTCTTGGGTTCTTGTTTCCGTCATAAGAATCTTCTTCATTTCACATTGAATCCCACAATCATAATGCAAGTGAGATAGCCTGGATGCGATCATTCCTTTCTGTTTGAAAAAAATTAATCCTCAAATTTGAATCTCGCATAAAAAAGAAGACATACAATAGTAAAGAATATCCATTACTTAAAATCAACAATGGTAGGAACAAAACAAGATAATGTAATGACCCTTCGAGCCATTTTCCATATTCCCTCTTATTTTCACCGTTAGAGCTTTTCCATAGCTACCCCAAGTTATTTATGACTTTATAGAATTGATAGTTTGGTTACCAAGAAACTCGTTTAGTTTTTAGGACCAATTCCTCGTTTAGAAGTCTTCGCTGGTTATGAATGGCCACCAAGCGACAACTTCAGCAAAACAACCTAGGATGCAAATTCCAACTGCACCAATAGCTTTGGAATATCAATTTTAGTCTAAAAAAACCCTTGTTTTGGGTCCCAATACACTCAAGTTCATTCAGACCTATTAGCTGAAAAGTTGAAAAATAAAAAAGATATGGGTGCGGGGCCCACAATTGGTATAAACGGCCTCACATGAAAGACTTTACCAATGCATTTGAAATATCTAATTTAATGGGATTACACAGTTTGTTAGCAAAAAATGGAGTCCGAATGAGTCTGGGAGGTCAAAAATAAGTTTTGACCTTGCGGATTCCATTTAAGCATGTTTAGAAAGCCCCCTTGGCCAAATTTTGGCCATTTTCCACTTCCCTTTGAACTCTAGAAGCTCTAAAATAACTTGGTAACTTCAAATGGATTCTGGAGGGTGAGTTAGAAACTTGATTAACATATATATATATATTATATTCGTGATTAACAACAGATTTGAGGTAAGAATCCTTTCATTTCATGCTCTAATTTCTTTAATTTTTGACCAAAACCCCAATTAGCTTGAGGGCATAATTTTAGCCCAAATATTCTTGGTTTTTATTTGATTCTTGAGTGTTATGATTCCCTATTGATAGTTGAACGTTGGGTTGGCCTTGAAATTATATTTTTCGTATGTGTGACCGACTTGGGGGGTCTTTGATGTAGTTTTTGGACCTGAAGCACAATGGTATAATATGGATATTGAAATTCTCCTAATGATGTGTAGATTGTGTTTTTGATATCTTGACACCTTGAAGAAGCTTCTCTAAAAGAAAAAGCAAAGGTTTAGTGGTTCGTGAGCTTTCTTTGGATTTGAGGTAGGTTTGGCTTACTTCTTGTTAGATTGAGTTATGTTATAGTGTAATTGTAAAATTTTGTTGTATTGGAAGGGGTTCTAAGTTTTGGATTGATTAAATGGTAACACTTAGGATTAGTTGAATTATTTAGTCTATTTGAACTCATATTTTGGAATACTTGACTTGTAGGCTAGGATCTTGGTTATTTGGACTTCATGTCACGTGGATGGCATAAGAATGATCTAGTTGATAAGAGTTACCGTGTAACTCATGTTACGGGTAAGTTGACCCTAATTACCTACACTTGTAGGAATGCTTTAGTTTCTATGAAGGAGTTAGGAGTAATGCTTCAGATAGACTTTTACCTTAAGACTATTGTGGCTCGCGATTCATCTAATACTTAACTTAGACACCTTATATTAGTCCTGGGTATAAGATAGACTTAGTGTATACTTTGGTGGATTAGTTGTGGGTTCTTTACCCATCTTAAGTTTGGATCGATATAGTGTCCTTGGATGCCTTAGATGCTTGTTAAATACTTAGAGAATGCACTTGGGAACATGATGTCTAGCTTCGATAAATGAATTATGGTGACTACATTAGAAGTAATAAATTTGGTAGTTGACTAAATTATGTTTAATTCTATGAGTAGCTATGTATTTTTCTATCAATCTAGCCCATGACTATTTTATTATTCGTGCCATTGACTATACAATTATTTTGGGCTTTAGTCTATGATATTATTTATGTTATGATTTTTTCAAGTAACTGAACCGTCGATTATGCTAGTAATCCCTCGCGTTGCTAATATTGTGAGTCGTGATACGAAGGCTCTAGGAGGCGTATTTGTTGATTTCATGAGGGGCCATGCTACTAACTATGTTGAACCTGATAATGTATTATAATATTCATGCTATATATATTCATACATCTATGGATAAATTATCTTCGACGACGAATGATGAGATGTGAAGGTATGATCTTTCTTACTCCTCTTTTACTTTATCCCTTGTAGGGATTGCGCTTTACTTTAGCCCTTGTGGGGCTCAACTTTTATTTATTGGCATTTATTTATATATATATTGAAGTTATGATAATTTTCGTCCAGGCCGGAGGATATACTGATGTTATGATGATGCCCGACAAGGCCAGAGGATATGTTGATGTTATGATGATGTTCGGCAACGCCGGAGGATGTATTAACATTATGATGATGCCCGTTTCGAGTCCGTAGTAAATGTTGATGATATTGATACCCAGTTCGAGTAAGGAGGATATGTTGATATTGATATGTATGGTAAATATATATAAATATATATATATATATATATATATATATATATATAGATGCACATATTTTTGTATGTATATATCCACGTGAGAATGATGGTTCGATGTGTACCTTAGGGCGTCAGTTATGGACCACTAGTGTTAAATACTTATAAAGTGGAGCAGTCAATGTTTAATAATAAGTAGAGAGTTATAACAGTTATTAGTTTAATGATGAATCAAGATTAGTTGGTAAGTGGAATGTATTTGTAAAATTAGTATCCACCTTGTGAGTAATGTTAGCATTAAATAATGGTTAATGAAGGAATATTGGCCATTAGAATAAGCTATGGGGTGACTAGTTGACTATTAAATGATTATACGACTTGATGACTAGAGGTTAATGAACTAGTTAATGACATTTGTATAGTAATATACATTAGTTAGTAAGAATGGATAAAATCATAAATAATGATGATAATATAGAATGAGGGCCTATGGTTGAGGTTGTTGCCTAATGAAAGATGAGAAAATGATCGATTGTGAAAAATGTGCAAAATGGTCGAATAATTTTGAGTTTTGGATACGTTATTGGTCATGTATATATATTGTTATTATTTTCTTGGGTGTACTTTTCGGTGGTATGGGACACCGTGATGGGTTCTTTTACTTTTTGCACTAGTTGGTATATGGGAGCCAACTTTGTACTTGTGTTGTTTGTGAATGTGTTTGCGTTGTTTTATGATTCCAAATCATTTATTTCTTATGCATGATGGTATTAACATGTCATGATGCGTTATGGTATATTATTATTTTGATTGATTATTTATATTATATGCAGTGATGATGAAGATGATTCAGGTTTGATTCTGTACCTTGACTTAGATATGTTTATATTGCATTATATCATCTCTATATCATGGCTTTGCTCAGTCGACCGATGATGCTTATTGAGTACTCATTGTTTTGGTACTCATTCTACACTTCTGTACCTTTTTGGTTCAGATGTGAGTACTAGCTACCGCCGTTGAGTTGAGTTCATGTCGTGTTGACATTTTGGAGATAGGGTGAGTTGTTGGAGTTTTGAGTCACCCATTTTCTTTTATCTTTGATTCAATCTTTTATATTCAAGATAGATGTATTAACTATTTAAGATTATTGGGTTGTATTTCTTTTACTATAGTATTTTGGTGCTCTTGTACTAATATTACCAGGTCATGAGATTGGCATCCATAGGTGATTATCTTTTTATATTAGAGTTGTGTTTATGTATATCTTGTGTTCGTTGATTTTAGCCTAGTTGGGAAATTCCTACCTAATTAACCCATTGCATTAGCTCCGGATTAGCTATTGGCTTACCTACTAGCGAAAATTGGTAGGTGCCATCGTGACCACTAAATCGAGTCATGGCAGGTAGTGTCCATGTGTCCACTTAACCCAACCAATCCTTACATATATAAATACACCCTTATAAAGAATTGCACACCATCATCCCAATAAAAAATTCTCTTTCTTGTAGGAGCAAAACAAAATTCACATATAGATGTCGTAGAGAACGGTATGCCCTCCCAAATTTAGCTATATCAATAACATGCTCTAGTAGGCTTGAAAAAGACAACATCAGGTCCCTAGGATATGTATCAAATTGAACGCTTTTATGATATAACTAAGCACACTCAATTGTTCCTTTCACTGATTCTTTCTTATACAATCAAGTCACATAAACATTTGAGTTTTCAAAAGAGATAGTTGAATCCTTAAACTTCAACTCATTTGTAATCCTCCTCACACAAACCTCATGCTTCTTCTCAACAAGTGGAATCCACAATCAATAGTTAATGATTTATTACATAGAAAAATATTATAATCCTCAAAATTAATAAAATCACCAACATAATAATTAAGAGTGTAGTTTATTACCTCCAAATACACCTTAGGTGTTCTAGGAATATAGAAAATGTGAATAAATCAATTATGCTTACTATACTTAGTCTTATGTAGCAGATCAATAAAATCATCTGTTTTTCTTGCTCGTTGGTATGAGATCCACAACTACCTTATTGGTCTTCTTGTAATGAGTCCTATCTTAAATTGACACCAAATAATTATCTTTACCTATATCCTTCAAATACCAGCTCAACTGGACATGTAGCGTCAACCACCTTAGTATTATGCTCATCCAATGATGATTTTTTCCTTGCAAACTTTTCAATGAGTACCTACAGGAGAGTTAAAGCAACTCAAAGAAAAAGCAGAAATATTACAGTTAGAATAAGAATTATCCTCACTCAAACTTTCTTCCTTTTCTCTCTATAACTTACTATCATCTATCTCTATTTTACTATCATGAATATGTCTCTTTCCATTCTTCTCAACCTAACTTTTTTCTCACTTGACATCCATTCTTTTCATACAATGCAACCGTTCCTTTTTCCTTTCTTGGGGATATCTGCATGTACTCCCTCACTTCTCTCATTCTTTTCTCTCTTAAAATTTTTCATTACTTCTTTCACATATTTTGGATCTTTATAAACTTGGGAGTAGCTAAAGGTTCAAGTATTTTCTTTTGTTTAGCTGAAAAGAAACTCTATTCTTTTCCCTATCATAAATTGCATTCTATCAAACTATCATGGAAGTCCAAACATGATATGAAAATCTTCCATTAGTATTACATCATATAGAACATTATTAAAATACCTCCCAATGGAGAAAGAAACCATGCATCGCTCAGTCCCGTGAAGTTCATGTAATCCTAGTGCATGCATAAGAGAATTAAATCCTGATAGCTAAGTGTTGGAGACTTAGCCATTTTAAGACCTCCTAACTTCGAGGATTTTTAAGTTGACCTTCCAAACTCCAAGACGATGGTTTTGGGTTAATTCATTTTCAAGGGTATAAGTAGCATGTCTTGGGGAAGTTTTTGATTTTTTAGACGAGTATTGGGTCACTTTTGGATTTCTATTCTAGAACCTCACCGCGATAGTGGTGCATCACGATGGGTATAGCGATGGGCACATCATCGCATTGCGGTGAAGATGTTTTCATCTTGTTCTTGAGTTGTAATTTGAATTCATGTGTCATAATATTTATCCTAGAGTATGATGATAGGCGGATTTACACGCCTATATCAATATATTTTGCCCATATTTTAGCCTAGTTTTGAGAACAAATTATATATTGCATGCACTTTTAGTCCTTTTTCCTGTAAATGAGCTAACGAACATGATTAGTAAAGTTTCAGGTATAAATGATGCAGAATTCAGCATTTTATGGCTTACTTGACGCAAAAGAAAGCTCACGAAGGAAGGGAAGGAAGTTTACACGCCTAAGGACCAAAACTGCTGCATGGAAAATCTGTCCCGGGCTAAAACAACAATTCTGAAGACTTTGGGGACTTACAGACACAAAGCTGGATTTTGACAATGATACATTAACCTAGTACAATTAGGTTATGTATTTCATTATTTTATGTGGATTATGATAATGTTACCTTAACCTAGTACATTTGGGTTAAGGATTTCATTAGTCTAATAGGATTTGGTTATTTATTTCATTAGCTTAGTAGGATTAGGATATGGGTATTATAAATACCCTATCATGCTAGAGATTTTAGAACATCTTCTTAACTTCTCGTCTTACAATTCAATTCTATTAATCTACAATTCTTCTAATCTTTCTATTAATTCTATTTTTCTTCTTCTACTCTTCTATTCTTAAATTCCACAACAAGAGAATCGTTACTTGCTAAGGAATCACCCCTCACGCCTATCACTTGATCTACACGCCATTACTCAATATCGTGATATAATAACAATGTCAATCGTGATTTCCTTCGCATTCATGGGTAACTAAACTTCTCTGTTGGGGTTATGGAAGCCGTATGAGATACTATCTATTGCTGTGAGTTTGTGAGTTCGAGGCACGTATATTGCTTATATCATTATTCTCTTCATCTTAATCTACATTCTTTGCGGTTGCAAACGCAAGAATACGCCAGTCTAACATTTAACTTGTTTGAGAGAAAAGTTATTTGTCTGGAAAAGAGATAATGTCAAGGTAGTAGGACACCCTTTCCTATTAAAAAGCTAGTGTCGTAACTGGACTAACCTCTTGGAGAATTCGTACCGTTAGATACGCTTTAAGCTCGAGAGAGTTAAAGTTAAATAGTCCTTGTTTAGGTCGAGAGACGCTTGGATTTACCATCGACTACAATTCTCTATAAGCAATTGCATGACAGAATTCTACACACTCATAGCCAATAGAGACGTATACCTCAGAAGGTGGACATAACCCCAACACTTCAATTCTCATTGTTTACAACCAACGTAACAATCTCTCTCTTTTTACTTTATTATTTTCAGCTTTTTTTTACATTACTTGCAAGACAAGAATCCCCCCTTCTTACGAGACTTGCACCAAAAGTTTAGTAATTTTACTTACTTGTTGGCCAAGCTATTCCCTGTGGGATCGACACCCAACCCAGGTTGGGTTCTATATTTGCTAACGACCGCTTTACACTCAAACGAGAGCTGTAGATTAAGCGTTATCAGAGTATGAAGTGCATATGAGGTGAAAAATGTTCATACGAATCACTTAGAACAAAGTTGAGCTAAGAGTCTTTGATTCATCCAAAGTTTGGTATTTGATCCTACAAGGGTCAACTTGAACGTGTATAACTTTTGACATATAAGGAATTTTTCATCTCAAGACCCACCAAATTTTAGATAATTGAATTATTATTCCAACGATATCAATTTATCCTTAATTTGATACCCAAGCAAAAAGTTATGATCATTTTCGTCAGAACTAGTAAGCCACCGCGATAAGACCGCATCGCGACGAGCCTTTAATCCGCATTCCAGTTATGAATTTTTGGTTTAAATGATGGTGGGACAATTGAATATTTTTCCACTTCAAACCAATTCATAAAAACAATACCTAAGTCTTCAGTTAAGGCATTTGTAATGCCCCGAGTCTGTACCTTGGACGCTATACGGTGCTTACGACCCCGAAGGACCACAAGCTAACCCATGACTGATATCTGTTGTGAGCACCAAATAATCACTTGGTAATAATAATAATACTAAAATAAATGAAAAATTTAGGCTGAAGTCGTCATAAGGTTCACAACTGAAAACATATACAGAATACTGATAAATGAATACTGAAAATTGAATATCTATCTGAAATACTCTAGTCTGAAAGTCTCTAACTGTCTGAATATGGAGTTGATGGGACAAATCCCTAACTAACTCTGTCTACTGAATGCTGAACTACTGAAATACTAAAAGATAACATCGTCCTAGAACTATGAGGACTCACTTCTAAATTTGCAGCTAAAAATCTAGGCTGCTAAGTGCGGTCAGGAGCCCATGTGTCTGAACCTATGATATAAGACATCATAGCACAAAAGAGTATGCATCAGTATTTTGAATATACTGGTATACTAAGTGAGGTAGGCTGATATGCAAGAGTTCATATGCATGGACAAAAACTAGCTGAGTAACATGTACGTAACTGAATGAGAGTACATGCATGAATACATAAACTACAACTGAGATCATGTTAACACTAGATACTGAGTTCTGAATACTAATTAACTAATATCTGAGTTTACTGATACTGTAGTACTGATAACTGAGTGACTATTTCTAACCGTCCTAATTCTATCGAACGGAACTGAGTTCTATACTGAGCTGGGTGACTGTGTCTGACAGTTCTGAATCTATTGAATTGAACTAAGTTCTATGCTGAGACTAAAACTAAAACTATGGGAGAAAGTTTCTAACCGACATGCCTCTCTCCAAATGGATTGGGGTCCAACCTGTAACCCCAGTTGGAAGGGTGTCAATACCGTTCCACGGGTAAAGATAAGCTGTGAGTTAACCCTCTCTAACAGAAAATACTTTCGTCAACCCTCGCTGGTAGGAAAAATTATGTGAGATATATCAACCCTAGTCTGGCAGGAAGATATCTCAACCTATGCTGGCTACGTAGTTCTGTAACTTAGGTATTGCTACTAAGGGTCAAACCTTATGCTGGCAAGAATGCCTCTATCCCTGGGTTTTCTCGGTGCTAATTCTTACTCCCACCTAAATAGACACTGAACTTATTTTTAAACTATACAAGGCTTGACTGAACTATTACTGATCGTACTGTCTAACTGAACTAAACTGAGTTCACTGAGTTCTGAACTGACTACTGAACCAAGACAAGGACTGATTACTGAGTATTACTATTTATGATAGAGTATTACTATTCGTGACACTACTGAGACTATTCTGTAACTACTGTAGCTCTAGGTATACAACTAGATTTTTGGGTATTGAATACCCCCAGGACTCGATAATATGAAAAGTAGCATACTGCATGACTTTAATAGCATAATAGTACTTGCTTACAAATAATGCATTCATTTAGAAATTTTTGTCGAACACTTAATATACATGATCTTGTGCATGAAAGAAATCACATAAGAACATGTCATGCTTTCACTAGTCAATTCACATGCATTTTGACAAACATTTAGGAAGCAGAGGTATTTCACATATCAATAAACATGTAATACTATCATGGATACTACATTCAACTTGTAATTCAAGAGTTCAACATGAAGTTCACATAATTCAATCCACAATTAACTAGTTTTCATGGAATTTGTGATAAATCATGGGATTGAAAACCCATTTAAAATTATAATCAATATTACATTCAAATCCAATATGAAATCTATGAAATCATTTAACTTGTAATTTAAAAGAGTTTCTTGAACTCCAAGGGTCGAAGGAAACCCTTGGATGAACACTTCATATACCTTGGTACTTGAATTAATGAAGGTTGATGGTGAATTTATTGAAGCTTAATTTGAAATTAGATCTCCTAGGGTTTTGTTCTTGAGTAATTGAAGAGAAATAATGAATGTTTTTTCCCAAGAAGTGATTAATTTTGTGTTTTTGAGTATGAATCAGGGTGGGAAAATGACCGAAATACCCTCATGGATACGGAGTTTTAGTGACTTAAAATGAGTCCAGTGAGGCGCAACCCGACTTGTCGCATCGATGGGGTCGATGCAATGGCCGCAGCGCCATATCGAGCCCGCATCGACGCACTAGAAATTAACACTGGGAGCTGGGAAAAATATTTATCAATGTGATAGGCGATGCGATGCGTCGAGATCACGTTGATTCACTAGTTTGGATTTCCAAACGTGATTCAAACAATGTCCGAAAAATCCAAAACTTATTCGAGAACACCTACTGATATACTTGATCATGAATCAACCTATAAACCTACACTTTAAGGTCTTCTAGGTCAAAAAATAGGATCACCAACTTATGAGGCTAAAAATAATTCTAGATCACCAACTTATGAGGCTAAAAATAATTCTAACAGTAAATAGTTAGCTAAAATTTCTATGTATGGGACCCCTTATCAAGCTCTAAGGGCTGAGTTAATCTTAGAATTTTGCGGGGTCTTACAACATTATATGCCCATATTCTCCAAATTTCCTCTCAAGAACAATCCCTAGTCATCCCCAAGTTCATCCGTTCCATCATCTTGTCTTCAAGAAAAACCAAGAATTTAAGTTCCCAAATCCAAAAATTTCAAGAAAGTTTTCAAGATCACCTCCAAGGCTTTCAAGCTCAAGAATTCTCCACCAAGTCAAGTCTATTAAGGTATGTGGGGTTATGAACAAGGGTATCCTTTCACCTTTGTGCCCAAATTGCATGATTTTAAGATTCAATTTACTTGTTTTGAATTAGGGTTCATACCCAAGTTTCTATATTCTTGAAGCACGTGATTATCATGAGATTTAAAGCTTTGAGTATATCAAAAATTTCTTATGTTTATGTTTTAACTTATAATATTTATATTATGAATGAGATTGCACGATCTTGATTTGAGATTGTTGAAGTATTTCAAGATTGTTATTGAGCATAAAGTGTTGTTATGAATCTCCATGATTTTTAAGCATGAATTTCAAGTCCTAAGTTTAAGTATTGATATTTTAAGAGAATTATATTCTTAAGTTCTTCTTTGATAAGTTTATACCAAGATTTAAAGAAAGAAGTGATCTTTTTATCCTAGCTAAGATAAGGAATCCATATTTGTTCATCTTGAATTTGAATTAAAGCAAAGAGAAGCATAACTGGTTTTCATTCTATAAACTATTATGTTATTTTAAGGTTGATTTCCTAAAGTATGAGCATATAAGTAATAAGGGAGTAGTATTTAACATCGAGTTAGGTATGATTCCAAGGTCACATGCCCCAGAACTAAGATCCAATGTAGGTGAAGCTTATTCCTAATAAGGATGAAATTAAAGATAGTGTTCACTTAAGTTAAGGTTCTATTTCGATGGCAAGGGTAGAACAGCTCTCCCCAATATGGATAAGACGTTGGACTCCATGATAGCTCACATGGTTTATGTTGCTTAGAAGAACTTCCCAAAAGAAAGAATAAAAGTAAATCTTTTAGAACTAAGTGTTATGACTCACAAAGTTTATCCTTATGCTTCATTACTCATGTTTATGATTTTATAATTTTTGTTTTATTCAAGCTCAAGGTGAGTCATCTACACTTAGCATGCATTATTTGACAGTTTATGAGTATATTCGGTTATTTTTTTTGTTATACATTCACCCCCATATACTCAGTACATTCCAGAAATACTGATACACATATATGTCTATGTGCTACATTGTCTCATAATGTAAGTACCAGTTGTAGCACATCATAGTCAGACTGTTCGCAGTTTTCATCCAGCAGGTGATGAATTCTTTTGATTTGAGGACTTGAGTAAACTATAGTTTCAATATCCATTATTTTATTTAGTTGTATTGATTAGAGATAGATGGGGGTCATGTACCGACTACCTATAGTCTATATTAGTAGAGGCTTCATAGACAATCAATATAGTTGATGTATTTAATTTCAGTTTTGTTTTGTGTAACCAGAGTTGTAATCCTTTTTGATAGTTTTGTTTTTTAACATATTCATCAAATATATCTCTTTTGCTAGTGTTTTTCATATTAATGTATGTTATTTAGTTGCTCCCGAGTTATACCAGTATAAGGGTTAGCTTGGGATCACTTGTGGTTCTAAGCACCGTGTGACTTCTAGGGATAGTCTCGGGGATATACAAACTTTGTATCAAAGCACAGAGTTCAAGTGTCTAAGGGTGTCTATGAAGTCGTGTCTAGTAGAGTCTTTTGGAATGGTATGGAGACGTCTGTACTTTTCTCAGAGGCTACAGGTCATTTAGGAAATATTTTCCTTCTTTCATGATCTAGATCATGCTGTAAAGTCTTTCTCTCAGAAACTTTTATTGATTCATGTGTTACTCTATAATTCTCCATCTATGACTTTCCAAGATAACATGAGTACTATATTCTAATTCCTCCTAAGATGATGCTCTTATATTTACTATCAGTAACTTTAAAAGTCACACAAGGGGCTTGAGAGGAGCTCGCTAGTGTGTTATAAGTCCCTTAAGTTGAAAGTTATATCCTCATCCATGTGAGTTATTCAGTTAATACAGAATAAGTTATGTATTTAGTTTCTTTATTAACCCTTTAATACAGATAGTGCTCATGAGAGGAGATAGTATGAACCTAGATTGTTAAATAGAGTTTGTATTTGAGGGATTTGCAACCTAGAGTGTTATGATTTATAACTAGTAGAACCTTATTATAGTTGGAAGTGTGGGTTTAGAAGTGTAGTGACCAGAAAAGTGGGAATGGCGATTGGTGAAAGTATATAGATAAACTTATACATACTATCGAGTTTGTGTTAAAGTGATATATCCTTGTGTGTCAGCTTAGGGGTAACGAATGTGGTATAGGTTCCTTGATTAAAGGTAGAGAAAGAGTTATTAGTTAAGGTGAATTGTTGCTTGCATGAAGTAGAAAAGAAGTTATTGATGTTATTTGTTGTGTTAGAAAAGTATAGGTTGTTAATGAAAGAATTTGGTGGTTAAGGATTGTTAATATAGTCTTCCCCGTGTGGCTGAGAAAAATAAGATTGGTTGATTTTTTAAGAGCTATGAATATAATTGAGGTATAAGGATGGGTGAATAGTAGTGATATGTAGAAGTATTATGTGCTAATAGATTATAATAAGATAGGCCATACGATCATGATCAATTATTGTTATTATGAGGTTCTAGTGGACTAATGTTTCTTGATACTTTATTTTATAGCTTCCAAGTGAGCATAGTATGTGGGGTTGGGATGTAAGTTATTTTTAGCTCTAGACGTTAAATTTGAACAGTGGATGATCATCAAGGTGGAAGTAATAATTGCTTTGTTAGTGATGCTAGTTATATGGAAGTGATCTAGTAGCCTTGAATAGTGTATGCAACAGTTAAAGTTCAGTTATTCGTAATTAAGTATGATGTTGTAAGTATAATGTAGAGGTATACCCAAGGAGATATGGTGTTGCATTATTTTCTAAGGTTATTAAGTATTGTGTGTGGTTAGTAGTATCCTTGAGTTTCTAAATGGGAAGAAGGCTAGTTATATAGTATATGGTGCTCTTAATAGCTAAGTTAAGGAGTTATGGATAGGTGATGTTGAGTCTTTTGGTATGATTTTGATTCTCATGGTTTAGGAAAAAAATATAAGTTTAGAGATGTGATATCAATAGGCTATTATGGAAGTAGTATGGTTCATTAAAGGTTTGGAGATATCCATGTTATGTGTTAGAATCTAAGTTTGAATGTTTGATAATTGAGCTAATAGAAATAAGAGTTGAAGCTCTAGATGGTGTGCACTCCGAGTATGGTGATACTCATGAAGATTTTAAGTTAGTAAGTGTTCAAGATATTATATGATGACTATTGGAGATATAAAAAGATAAGAGTTGTATCTAAGAAGGAAGTATTAGCAGTGGGTTTTACACTTTCAGGTGTAGTCTTTCAGGGTAAGTTTATTAATTTAAGTGTATTGTTATATCCCAGGATCTATAGTACAATGACTATAGTCCATTTCAGAGCTTAGTAAAAGGTTTCACTGACTTAGAATGGTGGCTTAAAGCTAAGGGGGAGATGATAGAACAAGTAACTAAGTCAGGATCTCAGATTCTAGTAGTGATGCCAGTGTATTGTAGAACATTAGTAGGGGAGGAAGATGCCCGACCCATTCTCATCTCAATGTAAGATTTTGTTCTTCAGTCCTTACAATATCCACTCATGCCTTACATGTCAGGTCCATGATCATGCACATAATAGAGAATTATGTACTCTCTTAGTTCTTAGTATGAGGAATTCCAGTTCATTTAGTTGTACGAATCATGTACCATGAATTTATGAACTCCAAACTTAGGTCATGCAACTCATGACTCATGTACTCATGCTTTACAGTAAGTTCAGTTCCAGGTACTCATGCTACACTCCTAATGATCAACAAAATTTAGTTTATGTCATGTATGCCCTCAATTTAGATCTCTTTGATGAATACATGATGTTGATACTCTATTCCTCAGGCCTCAGTAAAGTGTCAAGTTATGCATAGTATCCTTTCATGTTTCAGGTCCTCGTGTTCTAACCTTTCAGTGACCTTTCCTTGTGTCGAGATAGTGATGATGAACAGTTGTTTAGAAGGGAGAGAGTAAATATTTCTTGTTGATGAAAGATTGTTGTATGCATGTATTTAGCTAGGGCTGTAAGTGTGAAGTAAGATTGAAGCCAAATTTTTTGATTCATGTCATAGTTAGTTGAAATTTTGTATGTATGTTCTTGGGGTAGTGCATGGAAGTTGTTAATGATGGAGTTTTGGAGGATGTGAGAAAGATGCTATTATGGGTGTTTATTTAGAAGTTCATATGTGGTTAGAAAGATAGGCTTGGATGTCATGGATATATATGTGTGGATGGATGCATTGCGCGTTAGTGAATGTCTAGTAAGAGGTTGAATATAGTCGTTGAAGTGGTTCATAAGACGAGGAGTTTTGAAACTGTAGGGTGTACTGAATTCATGATTCAGACTAGTATTTCAGTATGATGTGTGCACTTTGTAGATTCTGGTAGGCTTGAACATAGAGAGAGAATTAAGTTCAGATCAGACTTCAGTAGGTAGAGTTATCAGTACCCATGTGAATATTTTAAGTAGCCTCAAGTAAAGTGCAGTTTTGAAGTGGAATGTATAGTTGAGTATAAGCTTTCAGTATAATTCAGTCTGTATGGCCAGCAATCCAGTCTAGCAGAAAAACAGACAAATTCCTATAGTTTTTCCATCTTTTGATCTAGTATTACTATCTGAAGTTATATGAATGTGGTCATTCCAAGAGGTAGTTTGTTCACATCCATGTAAATTCTTAATCCATTTCAGTCCATGCATCATGTTTCAGATTCAGATATTTAGTGATAATTCATATCGTAAGTGTCCCATGCATCATCTCAATCTTTCCTTAGTATTTCAGCCAAGTTAGTCTCATTCGAGGACGAATGTTGCTAAGGGGGAGATAATGTAATACCTCGTATTAGACTTAGCTTGGTTCAACTCCTAGTGCATGCATAAGAGGCTTAAAGCCTAAAAATTTAGCTAAGTGCTGGAGACTTAGCCATTTAAGACCTAACTTCGAGGATTTTTAAGTTGACCTTCCAAACTCCGAGATGATGGTTTTGGGTTAATTCATGTTCAGGGATGTAAGTAGCATGTCTCGAGAAAGTTTCGAATTTTTAAAATAAGGATTGAGTCACTTTTGGAATTCAATTCCAGAACCTCACCGCGATAGTAGTGCGTCGCGGTGGGTATAACGATGGGCATATCATCGCATCGCGGTAAGGGTGTTTTCATTCAGTTCTTGATTTATAATTTGAATGCATGTGTCGTAATCTTTAACCTATAGTGTGAAGTGCTTATGAGGTGAAAAATATTCATAAGAATCACTTCGAACAAAGTTGAGGTAAAAGTCGTTGATTCGTTCGAAGTTTAGTGTTCGTTTCTATAAGGGTCAACTTTGAACATGTATACCTTTTGACTTATGAGGATTTTTTTTGATAATTACACACCAAATTATAAATAATTGAATTAGCTTTCAAACGATACCAATTTTTCCTTAATCAGATACCCAAGAGAAAAGATATGATCATTTTCGTCAGAACCTGTAAGCCACCGCGATAAGACCGCATCGCGATGAGCCTTTAATCCGCATTCCAATTATACTTTTTTGTTTTAAATGATGGAGGGGCAATTGGGTCTTTTCCTACCTCAACCCAATTTGTAAAAACATGACCTAAGGCTTCAGTTAGGGCATTATATGCCCATATTCTCCAAATTTTCTCTCAAGAACAAACCCTAATCATCTCCAAGTTCATCCATTCCATCATCTTCTCTTCAAGGAAAATCAAGAATTTAAGTTCCCAAATCCAAGAATTTCAAGAAATCTTTCAAGATAATCTCCAAGGCTTTCAAGGTCAATAATTCTCCACCAAGTCTAGTCTATTAAGGTATGTGGGGTTATGAATAAGGGTATTCTTTCATCCTTGTGCCCAAATTGCATGATTTTAAGATTCAATTTACTTGTTTTGAATTAGGGTCCATACCCAAGTTTCTATATTCTTGAAGCACGTGATTATCATAAGATTTAAAGCTTTGAGTATATCAAGAATTGTGTATCTATATTTTTTAACTTAGAAGATTTATATTATGAATGAGATTACACGATCTTGATTTGATATTGTTGAAGTATTTCAAGATTGTTATTGAGCATGAAGTGTTGTTATGACTCACCATGATTTTTAAGCATGAATTTCAAGCCCTAAGTTTAAGTATTGACATTTCAAGAGAATTATGTTCTTAAGTTCTTCTTTGATAAGTTTATACCAAGATTTAAAGAAAGGAGTGATCTTTTGATCCTAAGCTAAGATATGACGTCCACATTTGTTTATCTTGAGTTATTATTAAAGCAAAGATAAACATAATTCGTTTTCATTCTGTAAACTCTTATGCTATTTTAAGGTGGATTTCCTAAAGTATGAGCATATAAATAATAAGGGAGTAGTATTTAGCACCGAGTTGGGTACGAGTCCAAGGTCGCGATGCCCCAAAACTACAGTCCAACGTAGGTTAAGTTTATTCCCAATATGGATGAAGTTAAAGATAGTGATCCCTTAAGTTAAGGTTCTATTCCAAGGACAAGGGTAGAACAACTCTCCCCAACGTGGGTATGACATTGGACTGTATGATAGTTTACCTGATTTATGTCGGTTAGAAGAACCTCCCAAAAGAAAGAGTAAAAGTAAAGCTTTTAGAACTAAGTGTTATGGCTCACAAAGTTTATCCTTATTATTCATTACTCATGTTTATGATTTTATAGTTTTTATTTTATTCAAGCTCAAGGTGAGTCATCTACACTTAGCATGCATTATTTGAAAGCTTATGAGTATATTCATTTATTATTTTATTTATGCATTCACCCCCACATACTTAGTACATTCTAGAAGTACTGATCCACATACATGTCTATGTGCTACATTATCTTATAATTTAGGTGCCAGTTATAGCATATCATAGTCATACAGTTCGCAGCTTCCAGCCAACAGGTGATGAGTTCTTTTGGTTCGAGGACTTGAGTCAACTATAGTTTTTGAACTCATTCTTTTATTCAGTTGTATTGATTAGAGATAGCTGGGGGTCATGTCCCAGCTACCTATAGTCAATATTAGTAGAGGCTTCATAGACACTCAGTATAGTTGATGTATTTAATTTCAGTTTTGTTTTGTGTGACCAAAGTAGTATTCCTTTTTGATAGTTTTGGTTTTGAACATATTCAGCAAAGATATCTCTTCCACTTGTTTCTTTTAGATTAATGTATCTTATTTAGTTTCTCATGATTTATTCCATTATAAGGGTTAGCTTGGAATTATTTGTGGTCCTACGCACCGTGTGACGTCCAGGGGGTAGTCTCGGGGCGTTACAGTTCACCAAAACTATTCAAACATTGTCGCTTATAAGGAGTAGTGTGTTTGATGCATGTAAGTTCTAACTTGTCCACCACGTATGAACTTATCACATTAACACCATTTTCAAAATCAATAATCATAGAGAAAATATTACCTTTTATCTCACATTGAATCGAGCTATGTTCACCGAATTAGGTAGATTTTAATCATCTATGTTCACCGAATTAGGTAGATTTTGGGTGACCTCTAACGCATTGAATCAAGCATAAATCCTATGAAACACTTCAGCTATGTCGTTGTTTTGAGTACTAGTATCAATATCTTTTCTGGTTTGAGACATCTCAAAAATAATATCAAAGAAAACAAAGACCTCTCAGTTTTTAATCTTTTTCATTCTATTAATCTCACTCTCTCTTGTCCTTTTCCCACTTAAATTACTTCCTTTGGCTATATCCTTTAGGATTTATATATAACCCTACTAGTAAAAATCTTTAGAAGCAATTTGTAGCAAAAAAAATTATCAGTACCTAGACAAATTAGGTTTGACGAGCGAGAAAAGACTAATTTGAGTAAATTGACAACTCCAAATTTTCCCTCTTCTTGAATCCTTCTTGATTGTTAAAACTAAGAAACACATTAAACCCAGAGTTTGTAAAAGCAACTTAATTCTCAGGAAATTGAATTTCTCCTTTTTTCTTTTCTTTTTTGGGCTATGTAGCTTACATTTTAACTACCACAATAAAAGGAAAAAAAATAATTTTTTTGTTTTTGAAACTACCAAGATTATCAAGAACAGAACTTTCATAGAACCGCTCTAATACCACTTGATAAGATTATGTTACTTTAATAAACAAGAAAATAATGCGAAAGCAAAAATACTAAGATTATAGACAAGAAATTAAAGATAGGTAAAACTTTAGAATAAAATCTCCTATTTTGAGAATAAGTGCTGAAAACCCAAATCCATCTTTGTATTCAAAATTATTAGATTAAGACTAATAACTATACCAATAGAGACAATTCAAGAACTTACATCAAAAGTGATCTAGACACCTATTTTAAAGAAATTATAAACAATAATTAATATAAGACTAACTACCTTATTTAATTACCTTTAATAGAAACCAAAGATATCAAGTTAAGAATTAATCTTACCTTTTAAAGAATCATTCTTACGGAGTTGCAACACAAATCTAAAGTCGTCACACACAAAGGTGTAAAGAAGTGAAACCTCTCAAACAATATTAATCATCATGTTCTTCAAAATAACAAAATTCATTCCTTGTTTGCAGGGAAAAATTTATCCCAAATATAATAGGGTTCGAATACTACTTTTATGAAAATAATAATTCTAGGAAACTTTAAATTAGGAAAATTTTAAATTAGAAAAATTTAAAGTAGAAAACTTTAAGCTAGAAAAATATGCAAAATAATACCAAAAGTTCTCCCTTAAGGAAACAAGAAAAAGTTTCAAACTTAATCAAAACTCATATGGGACCAGTCTTATGAGATATGTGTAGCACTTAACCCATTCACCTCCATGATTCTTGGGATCTTCTTATATCATAAGCATATTTTTTATTTCATGGTGAATCCCAATAATATGAATGCAAATGGATCAGCCAGGCTGCTATCATCTCCTCTTTGGGTCTTTTTAGTGGGTCAATGAGAAAAATTTCTATCTCTTTGTTGGCCATAAAAAAAAATTCTTTTGACCTGGTGAAATAAGGATGACTAGACAGAATGCCACAGACCAACCACTTTTATCTGAAATAACATTCTCATAGAAAACAAAACCTGCTGGATTAGGTCATTCAACAGATATGGTTATCACATTCCATGCTATGCACCTACTTTTTATTTTCATTTCTACATGACATTAAGGGTACTAAGGTCATTTTGGCATCCTTTCAGTTTGCTTGCATTTCAACTTCCTCTTATTTTTTGCTCTTTTTTTTTCCTTTCTTTCTCTCACTCTTTATTTTACTATTATTTTTCCACCCTTTCACTATTCTTTTTGGCTCTTTTATTCTCGAAATAATTTTATCAAATCCAAAGTGGGTTTCCTACGTATGATGTTGAACATGAATCAAAGCTTTAGGTTGTTTAGTAAGATTGCAAAAATAAAAAATTAACATAAATAAATTGATTTTTCTAAAAACTTAAAGAAAAGACAAGCAACAAGGAAAAGATTGATAACACTGGATTAATTTTCACAAGAGCTGAAACTAATTTTGACTCCAAGACATGGACAAACTTAATACCAACTTATCAGAACACAACAACATTTTAGACATGACAAACAAAGGAAAAACATCATACTCCAAGACTAAGACATACTTGATACCAACATATAAAACACAGGAACACTATGACAGACAAAACGATAATAAAAATAATAGACTCCCAAAAAATAAAAGATAAGATATATTCTTTAAACAAATCTACAATGCGATAGTCCTAATTGTAATGGATCTGTCTGTGAAGATCTTAGATGTGAAGTCTTCGCCTTCCTACTTGAACTCAAACTTTATAACATACTTTTTAATGATACTTTGATGCTAGGGATGAATCCTTTGTTTGTGTCCCAGCCTCTTGAAGGGTACACCTAAGAAGATTCTTATGATAACCTTCAATAATTATTACCAAACCCATTAACTGCACTCTTAGAAACTTAATTTTTGCTCCAAAATATAAATCTTCCTCTTTTTCAACAATGTCTGCTTCATGTACTTGACCTCTAAGCTTAGCCAGTAGTGGACTACTATGCCTTGAGGGATGGATTATAACCAGATCTAATTTTCTTATGTGTATACTAAATTGACAGAATCTTCTACAAAAGTATCTCTACCCAACTTCGTTGCATTACACCAAAACTATTAATATTTGACCTCATTTATTGATTTACCCTAAAGTATTTGATGTACCTATGAAGATTCAATACTTCTGGGACATCTGAAATCGACCTAACTATTGTATTACTTTGATCGGTATGTATGGCCAAGTGAAACTAAATCCTATCAAAACTAGGAGGGGTTGCATGAGACACCTAACAAGGATTACTTTTTATGAAGCCACAGGTAGGCCCAAAGAACACTGTCACAATTCCTCAACCGATAAACTCAATCAAAGCATTGACACCCGTAGGTAAAGAGAGTATATCAAACTACATCTTGTGTTCAATGACTTCTACTCGGTTACGTAAGCAATGGTCAACCAAATTAATTTTGGTCAAAGTAGGGGAATGCAAATGCTCTATCATCCACAATTGTAACACAAGGTTGCTCCCTTCAAAATCGCATGCCACATTGACCTCAGTCCAAGCCTTATATATCTCCATAAAGTTATAGGTATAATGGTGATACTTGGCTCTTTTGTTTATAAAATAAGGTTATCACCATTGACTGCAAATGGGTTCTAGTGCGCCTTTCATCTAGCAGAAACACCAATATACCTAACAAAGAAAGACTAAAAACTTTGAGGCGACGCCTTTCCTAATTCTTTGTGATCGTGAAGAATTTATCCCAAAAGCAATCAAAACCTTCAAGAGGCCCAAATCTAGTGAAAAGATAATCTAAAGAGATCCAGGACTGACTATGATACTTGAGGTGCTTGTTATCCTTCTAACCAGAGTCGTAGAAGAATTTTATGCCAGAATAAACTCAGGCCCAAATCATATCTTTGTTGAGGTAAGACAATTAAATTACACTATCTATTTCTACCAATGTGGGTCTTATCTTACAATTCTGAAACCTAAACTCCACCTTATTGGGATCCGAATAAGTCAATATTGACTTGATCAAATCTATATAAGGTATGATATGTAGGAGTAAAATAAGGGTGCCTAATGTTATCTTCAACTTATGTTTTTCAGAATAATTGAAAATATCCCACCATTTGATTAATTTTCTAGGTACCTTAGAGGCCATTAAAACTTTAGAGTGTGTCAACGGGTCTATCTTATAATGCAGCATCAATCTAAGATGTTAAAACTCCAAAGTAGGGTGTAAAAATTCCCAACCCTCGATATCTTAACATGGCCAGGTGTCATGCGACACAATGGGATTGGAAATATATTACTTATGACATTGAAACACTAACTTACCAAAATATACCTCTAAGGGAAAATCAACCTATGTGACTATGACTGGCTAACAACACCTGACTAAATAGAGATTGCCCCTAGTATAGGATGATGATGATGACTAAATTATGAAGGAATTACTGGATCCATCGAGAGCTACTTACATATCTTGCCTAGTAAGATGAGAACCGAGTGTTCGTAGTTCGCCCAAATTAGATAGTTAAGGACTAAAACAATGACTAGACTCTGACTTGAAAAATCCACACACTCATTTTGTAAAAATAAAAATGAATAAAATCCTTTTTTATTTTTTTTACCATGAAATCGTCTAAACAATGACTCAAAAATAAAATACATTTTTCAAAATTGTTTATTTAAAAAAGCATAAGGACACTAAAGAAAATTCTTTACTTTTTTACATAAAAATGTACAAGAGCTCATACCGAATAAGGAAAACTCTTTTTGAATTTTCTAATATAAATGTGTGCTACTGGAAATAAATAAAAACTCTTTTCAATTTTTTTATATTTAGAAAATGAGTTCAAAAGAAAAAAATAATTTTTTTTTGAAATTTCAATTTGTGACAAAAAATACCATAAAGAACTCCTACAAAGATAATAAAAAAAATTGAAAGGATTTTTTAGAAACAAACGTCTTAAAGAACTCCTACAAAATAAGAAAAATCATTTTATATTTTTCTTGGCTGTCACCCTATCTTGTCCCTACTTTTTTAGTGTTCTTAAACATCTTCTTCAAACCAGTGTGTCAAATAACCTTTTCCCTTAAAGTAGCATGTAGGGATGCTTTAGGATGAGTCTCCTACATAGGACCAATTGCGTCCTACTAAATCATAAAATAATTCAGATGAGCATGACCTAAAGGCTGACCTATGATGGAGTTTAGTTAACAAGGTTGTTCAGGAAAGTATATGATCAATGCTGGTTGTGATTTCTTCCCACCCAATCAATATACCGACAGCTTCCCCTTCTAAGAGTAAGGATGACTCAACGAATGTTCATGCATGTGACACGTTGTTAATGAATGTTCCCCTTCTATGAGTAATGCATGTAATCATAAGTATAATAAAGTAATTGATAAGAAAGAAAATCATAAGCAAATATCTCGTAGGAATTTAACAATGATAAAAATAATAATACAAACACAACATCTATTCAAATGTAGTATCAACTAAGTCGGTACAACTTAGCATACAAACCTCAAACTCTAAATTCCTCAGCATTGTCACTGTAAAGACCATTTTTGTTGTTACGGATAAGTCTACATATACATGTTTGGGTTGATTTTCCCCCCAAATTAGAATTTAAATTTTTTAGGTTGGGCTAGTCTTGGATGAAATCTAAGTGAGCTATGATCTAGAGAAACCTGAGAATAGATTGGGTAAATGTACTAAAGTTTAGCATGATTTTGTGTTATCTATGATGATAAGAAATCCATAGGACTTTTTGAAAGTGAAATCGGGTGAGTAGAATACTCGATATCGAACCTGACACAAAGGGGTTAGTTCAAAATTCCATGATTTGAGAATGTATTGCAAAGAGCCAAAATTGGAAGTAATCCCAAGTTTCTGCCTCACCACACTCGCTATAGTGAGTGGCAGACTACTATAGTGCCACTTCTATAACAGAGAAATTTTGACTATAGTGGGATTCAAAGTTTTTTCAATCCCGCTATAGCGAGTAGATTCTGCTATAGTGATGCCGCTATAGTGGATCGGGTTGCTATAATAGGATAAATTGCAGTTTATGTAGAAATTTTCCCAAAAATGAATTATTATTTCTAAACACATTTTGGGTGAATTTAGGGTAATTTTCAGCTATTTCTACATGAATTCTTTGTAAAGATAAGTTATTTATCCTCGTTAACTATTTTTTTGATTTCTAACCTTAGAATTATTAGTTTATGAGTATTGAGGAGGGTTTAGCTTGACTGAGCTAATCTTTCTAGTACAGGGGGATAATTTGGATGTAAAACCTTTGGGTTGTAGTCTAAAGTTGATTAATTACTTGCATGACTATAATTCATTAATGTAACAATAGAATTAGATGTTTTATTGTGAAATTATTGTTTGAAAGCCCTAGAATGGAAGAAATGCTCATGAAATTGGCCTTAAGATTCAGGATTAGGCTATAGTACTTGATATTGTAGGTCATTTGGTTGATTATGTATTATATTTCTATTCTTAGATCATAATCAAGCTGGGGTATCAAGGATAGGAAAAGCTCACCCCAATTTGAGTTACAATATTTTAAGCTTAGATTGAGTTAGGTGATGGTCTTAATATAGTTGAATCCCAATTTGTTTTATGTGTACATGCTAACAATTCCTTAGTATTTCTTGTACAATTCATGTTCAAGGAAAGTGAATTACTATTTTATATCCGAAGTTTTAATTGCATGTAATGAACTTATATGCAAACCTTGTTGGTTGGTATAAGTGTTAGTTTTTTATTCACTGCGGTTGTGATTGTTATGATATATGTCATTATTGTTCGATGTATCAATATTTTTACATCTTCATGGGATTGATTGGTATAAAGTTAGTGGACATTAATGTATGAGACTTGTTACATGGAAAAGAGTTCATCCCTTGTAGGTCATAACTAGTGGGCGACCATAAACCCTTTGCATGTATGTACAAGGTACATCTGAGTATGACAATTCCATGAGAAAAATGAGATTTGTGTGTTTTCTTATTATATTGGTTCCTTGATTTAAGTGGGCTTAAGTGTTTTCATTATCATGTCAGTTCCTTGAGTAAACCAGGTTATGTGTCTAATTGTTAAGGATATTTTCTTTATGTAAATTGGGATGCATGATAATTACGTCATCGTTGTTCTTTTAGATCTTTGAGTTGTTTGGGATAATTACAAGTTGTGATTTACTCTGTGTTTTCTATTACTTATGTAAATGAGACATAATTAAATGATTTTTGTGTCATGGTTGTCGACTTGGAGTCTTAATGATGGTCATGGTTTGACTTGACTTATTTTCCTTGTTGACTTATATTGACTAGACTTGAGGGTATATTTGTTACAAGGTTAAGTGGTATGAACTTATGGTAAAGTTGCATGATAGGGATCATGATTTTTTTATTATACTACATTTTGGTTATATGCTCATATTCTCGTTTTGGGATCATCGATGACCCTATCAGTACAACATTACTTCTTTTATATTCTGACAATTATTTTGAGACCTCGACTGTGATTTAGACTTATCTAAACTTAAGGGTGAATTGCATCGTTTGGACTACCATGAGTTCTCTACTTATTTTTCTAGACCATTGTTCGAACCTAGATATTACTTTAGTATTTGGCATCCCCTCTTTTGACATTTATTAATGTTTTGGTACAATGACTTTTAGGTTTTAGAGGATGGTTATTCTGTACATATATTTTTATTAGTTTTTGTTTGAGTTTGAAAACTGGTTTTGCTAATGGGATTGTTTTATTTGCCTATTTATTTTCTAAGTGTTAGATAGTTTATGGGGTTAGTTAGTTCTTTCACTAATGGGGTAGTGTGGGTGTCACTCATGACAAGTTTGGGTTGTGAAAAAGTTGGTATTAGAGACTCAGGTTCATTGATCTCTTTGTACCAAAATATGTCCAGTAGAGTCTTGTGGAACCAGTTAGAGTCGTCTATACTATTCTTTGAGAGGCTATAGGACTTTAGATACTATACTTTCTTTTTTCGTGCTATAACTTGATTGCAGTTAGTATCTGGCTATCTAAGTTGGTATCTAATTCTTCAGTCTTTTTTCTATAGATGGTGAATATCAAAGAAAATGAAGCAAGAGTAGCACCTCCAGCTGTAAAATTAGTTGTTTAGGTATAAGGGTGAGGAAGGGGTAGAGAAGAGGAATAAATTGAGCAATACCCACCAGGGGTTGAGCTCAAGCACCAGCTGACCAAGCCCATCGAAGGTTAGTATCATCTCCCCCACCATAACATTATCATGAGGAGGATGAAGTAGTAGACGAGGACGCTATGGAATAGGAGATGACAATACCAATTGGAGGTGTAGCTCTTCTTCTAATGTCTTTTGAGGTATTCAACGGGTTTTGACTTTTTAGAATGGGTTGGATAGAATTGTAGCCCCTCCTATTATGTTAACTTTTCAGGTTTTGAGTACCTATTATACTGCTACTTTATCTTCCAGAGTGGATGAGGCTTTAAGGACTAATGTATTCCCTCATCCTGCGCTAGGCCCCATTATGACCAACACCAAACATGCGTTGAGAACTAAATTATTGAAAATAAACCTCCTTTATTTATGGTAGAGATTAAGGATATATTTGAGTTCATCATTAATTGCTATAAGAGGATACACTAATTGGGATTTATGCAATAATGTGGTGTCGAGTTCGTGACTTTCAAACTGCAAGGGGATGCCAATCAATGGTGGAGATCCTAAGTGTTGTGTCACTCAACAATTTTTCCTCCATTTACTTGGGCCCAGTTTCATGCCCTATCTTTAGAGAAGTATGTGCCTCATACCCTTCATGACCACAAGAAAGATAAATTTATGGCCTTTGAATAAGGTCAATATGTCAATTGTATCCTATAAGGTTAAATTCCAGGATTTAGCTCATTATGCTATTCAGTTGTTGGGCATTGAGGAGGAGAGGATTTGGTTCTTTGTTAATGGTTTGATCATTGATCTTTAGGTATTGTGAGTTAATGTGATGTGTGTAGGAAAGAGTTTCAATGACATTGCTGATTATGTAAAAAATTTTGAGGTAGTTAAGAAGGTTAGTCAGGATAAGGCTTTAGCCAAAAAGTCCTGGAATACGGGTAACTTTAGTGGTTTTATTCCAGGGGTCATATCCAGTAGGAGCATCTGGCTTTCCCCATTTAATCATCTTTTCCAACCTCTATAGGTAGTCATTCAGGGGTTATTCAACAGTCTTCAATTGTTCTTAATCTTTGGCCAATAGGCCTTATCTTAAGCAAAATGTTATTATTGTGGTGATATAGGGCACTTTAAGAAAGAGTATCCTTTGAGGCATACAGGTAATCAGACATACCAGCTAATCAATGTTGTGTTCCCAACAGGTAGAGATAGAAGTGGAAATACGAAAGATCATACACAAGGTGGATGGGGTAATAATCATGGAGGTTATAGTGGACATAAGGGTAATAATGATGTCGAAAAGGTTGAAGATCAGCCTACTATAGAGGTTGACCATCTTGAGAATAAAGCTCACTATTTTGCCTTCTTAGGCAAGACTGAGGTCAAAGCTTCAGATGCAGTTATCACAGGTACTATTCTATTTTGTGATCAAATGGCTTTTGTTTTATTTAATTCAGGTCTACTAATTCATTGTAACACCCCAGGTTTTAGCCCTTGAAATTTCTTTGAGCTTTAGTCTCACAGCCTTGGTAACAACTTACCTTATGAGTCATATAGTGTCTTAATGGGTTAGGTGACCCTAGTCGTAACTTGTCCAGAGCGTAGTGTTAAAGTTACTGACCTGGGTACGACTTGAGTGTATGAGTTGTAAAGACTCATACGAGTTGTTGGGGATGAGTCATGAGCAAATCAATAAGTTTGTGACTTGATTTTGATCGGAGTACGAGTAGCTCACTAAGAGACGTGAGTATATGTTATGAGTCATTAGCTGTAATCATAGGGTGTCTAGTGTAAGTCTCAAATTTTTGTGATGTATTGATTATGATTGGACCCTACGAGCCTTAGGGCCTCATTATGGGTTGGTTGGTTGAGTCATAAGGATAATAGTGTAGGGGTGCCTTGGTGGTACTTCCTTGGTTACAACTCGTGGTAATGAGTCGTAAGAAGAGGCTACGAGTTAAGGGTTGACTCATAATCAAAGACGACCTTTTCACAGCTTGTAATTTGAGGGCACGTTAGACATTTACCACTTAAAACCCTTTAGACCCCACGTCCATAAAAAAACTTTTAGGGAATTCATTCCACACTTTAACGGATTAAACACTCTGAAAGATCTCTTAAAATTCTCTTAAGGAAGAAACTTAGGGTTTCTACGAAGCGGTCATCGAAGGGGTCAAGAGGTTAATTTCTCTCTGTTAAACTTTTATAATTCAGGCATGTTACTCTTCTCTCATTGTTAATTTTACAAATCATGTGATTTTATGTATTGTTCATGGGGTATTGATGTTGGGTTTTGAACTATGGGTTGAGGGTTTTGAATATAAATGGTTTAAATGCCTCTTCTATGATATTTGTGAAATAGTTTTTTTTTAAATTAATGGTTGGTATATTCTTTGGGGTGGATGGACATGGGTATAATTGAATCCCTAAAATTGGTAAATCATGGAATTACGGGTACAAAGGAATCCCCAAATAAATTGGTTTAGTATGGGAATTCGTAACAACCTCAACCCACTTGCATAATTATTTTTAAATATGCATCATTAGTTGGTTTGATTTATCTCTCGGTATTAATATATAGAGTAATTGGTAAATTGGATGGTAATGGTCTTGAAAACCTTGTGGGGTATATGGGAATCCCCAATATGATTTTTATAATAGATTCTATGGGATATATGGAAATCCCTAAGTCTTGGCTTAATGTGATTGCTTGCAGGATATAGTTGGTATGATGGTACCACTTAATAACACCTTAATAATTCACTCCTAGAATTGGTGATTTGGTTATGTGTTAAATATTTTAATTGGGCAATAATGGGGGTAGTACTAGCTAGCCGTGATGGTATGAGTCCGAACAACGAACAGTGGAACATCATGTTTGCCAATATGATGATTTTCCTTGATGACCAAGTGCTCGTGGGGCATAAGCCAAATCCATAAGTGCATATATGTACATATGTATCATAGAGGATAAAGGGTACGAGGAAATCTCCGACCACTTATTGTATCTCCAATTTGTGTAGATAACACACACTGGGGCCCATCCAAGGGTTAATACTGGACCCATATAGCTCGTGGGTAGATTTATGATGGTGAAGCTACACAACCCAGGTTAAGGTTTTAAAGTGCATGCTAAACTTTATTCCCTATCCTGACAGGATATATGTAATTGCATATGCTTATGAGTATTGGTTTGATTTGGTTTTGAATTTGTGGTATTACTTTATCTTTATCCCTAAGTTACATGCTAGCGTTCACTCACTAACCGTCTTCAGACGTTGTATCCACGCACGATGCAAGAATCGACCATACTTTTACTCCTGCTCAGTGACTAGGTGATTCGAGGACAACTTTTTAGTCAGATTAAAGTGGTGAGCTTTCATACTGTAGAAGACCCCATTTCATGCTATGAATTTTATTATGACTTTACTATTCTTTTTGTTCTTGGTTTTTGTTATGGTTGGGGTCATGGACTAGATATTCTTTGGTTTTTATTACAGTCTTGGTTGGACTACTATGGACAAGGGTGGTATTGGTTGGTTATTTGGTTATTGGTGGTTGGTTTTGGATTACATGCTTATTATTGGTGGTTGGTTTTGGATTACATACTTATCATAATGTCTGTAAATTGATATATTATTATCTTGTTATATGTTTGGAATTCATCCGATAAGGGGTGTAAGGTAGTAAATTGTTTAGGTATTGGGGGTGATCTCTGGTCCTAGTTGGACTTGAGATACCCCCGTTACAGCCAATCCATGGTTTGGGTTATGACAAGATGGTATCAAATCCTAGGTTCGGTATCATTGGGTATCCAACAAATTCGTGTCAAGTAGAGTCTCTTTTATGGGTATGTATTGTGCCACACTTACAAGGGAGAGGCTGCAGGGTATTCAGGAATATTTAACTTTCTTGTTGATCTATTTCAAGCTGTAGAGTCTAGGTTTTTGAATTCATCTTATCCCCATTTGCTTATCTTTCAGATCATGCCTTCGAGAAGATCTGATGTATGTAGAAACTCTTTTATCTCATTTGAGGACAACGTGGATGGAGTTAGTCCAACTTCTGAGGTTCAGACTGGGTCAAGGGTTTCTATATCTAACTATCCCCGTAGAGTCCACCGATCTCCACTGATCCTATTACTAAGGGTGAAACTAATGCTCAACCACCTCAAGGGGATATCACTAATGTTGAGTTTCGTCGCTCCATCAACCTATTGGCCCAGTTGATGACATCTCAGTCACAATAGTTGGGTCCTTTGGGCATTATTATGAGTTCATCAGAGACCACCAGAGTTGACTAATTTATGAAATTACATTCTCCAATATTTACTGGTTCCAAGATTGAGGGGGATCCTTAGAGCTTCATTGATGAAATAGAGAAGAACTTCTGGGTTATGCATGCTTTGGATGTGGAGGGTGTAGAGTTTGTTTCCTACCAATTGAGGGATGTAGCGTATTAGTGGTATGAAGAATGGGAGTACTTAAGAGGTGAAGATGTTGATTCTACTGTATGGGATGATTTCTTAAGTGCTTTTCTGGACCACTTCTTTTCTTAGGATTTTAGGGAGGTGAAGGCAGAGGAATTCGTCAATCTGATGTAGGGGAGGACGATAGTCAAGGAGTATGCCTTAAAATTCCATCAACTGTCTAGGTATGCTCTCGAGTTGGTATCGAGCATGAGAGATAGAATGAGGAAGTTTGCTTTCGGGATGTCCTCGACACTTGATTTTAGAGAGTAAGCTTTCCAAGTTGAACAAGTACATAGATATCTCCCGACTTGTGGTATATATATAACAAGTCGAAGAGGATAAAAAAAGAAGGTTAAGATTGGGGAAAGGCAAAATAAGAAATTTTAGTATTCAGAACAAGGGAGAGGTCAACAATAGAGTGGTAGGGATGGTGGTAAGTGGTCCAAGAAAAAGTAGGGAAATTTTGGGTCTTACTCGATGGCTAGTGATCCTTACTCAAAGCTGTCTGGTGACCGGTGTTTTCATGGCGATGATTCTTATAGGGCACAAGGTGTTCAATCTCAGGGAAATAAGGCCCAATCCTCTCCATCCAACCCTTACTGTAGATTTTTTAGTAGAATGTATTGTGGCTTCTGTGATAAGGGGGACAAGTGCTTCATGTATGGAAAGCCAGGGCATATGCTTAGAAACTGTTCTATGGGTAAGGTTTCTTTCGGGGAATATAAAGTTTGTGTTGCGTCTTCATCAGCTCCTACACCAAAGAGTGCCCTATCAGGCTCCGATACTGGTTGGAACCCTCTATATGCTCTCACTATCTGTCAGGAGTCTGAGGCATCACCTGATGTCATTAATGGTATGTTGACACACTTTTCCCGTGATGTGTACTATTTACTTGATCCGGGGTGTACACTCTTTTATGTGACCCCATTTGTGGTTGTACATTTTGGTTTTGGTCCCAAGTGTATTTTGGATCCCTTTTCTATTTCTACCCCTATAGGTAACTCTTTGGTGGCTAAAAGAGCCTAAAAGGGTCATATGGTATTTGTGGGTGGTCGAGAGACCTTGGTGGATTTGTTTGAATTAGACATGGTTGACTTTGATGTCATTTTGGGGATGGATTCGTTGTACTCGTCTATGCTTTCTTAAACTGTCAGACCCATAAGGTACTGTTTAAATTTTCAAATGAACCAATTATTAGGTGGGAGAGAAGTTACCTAGTGCTTAGTGGGACGTTTATATCATATCTTAAAGCCTGGAAACTTATTTCAAACGGGTGTCTCTATCATTTGGTCCGGATTAAAGATTCTAACTCGGGGGGTCCTTTCTTAAATTCTGTCCTGATACTATATGAGTTTCTTGAAGTCTTTCCTGATGATTTTCTTAGTGTTCCTCCTGATAGGGAGATTGATTTTGGGATTTATCTTGTTCCAGACACTCGTCCTATTTATATCCCTCCGTATAGAATGTCTCCAACTAAGTTAAAGGAGTTTAAAGAGTAGTTAAAGGACCTTTTAGATAAGGGTTTCATTCATCCTAGTGTGTCCCCGTGGGGTGCACCTTTTCTGTTCGTGTGTAAGAAGGATGGTTATCTTCGGATGTGTATTGATTACAGGCAACTAAATAAGGTAATGGTAAAGAATAAGTACCCTCTTTCATGGGTAATGATTAAGGAAGTAGATATCCCTAAGACTTCCTTCCGTACCTGGTATGGGCTTTTTGAGTTCTTGGTCATGTCTTTTGGATTGACCAATGCCCCGACGACATTCATGGACTTGATGAACAGGGTCTTCCATCAGTTTCTAGATTTGTTCGTGATTGTCTTCATAGATGATATTCGAGTGTACTCTAAGGGTAAGGTGGATTATGCCGATCACCTTCACATTGTGTTGCAGACCTTGAAAGGTCAGCGGTTGTTTGCCAAATTTTCAAAATGTGAATTTTGGTTGAACGATATTACTTTCCTGGGTCATGTTGTGTCTAGTTAGCGGATCATGTGGATCCACAGAAAGTTGTGGTGGTTAAGAAGTGGCCTAGAACCAAGAATCCAACCGACATTCGGATCTTCTTGGGTTTAGCCGATTATTACAGAAGGTTTGTGGAAAGTTTCTCCTATATTGCTGCCCCATTAACCAAATTGACTCGAAAGAAGGTGAAATTCTCATGGTTTGATGCTTGTGAGGATAGTTTCAACACGTTGAAGTATAAGTTGACTTTGGAACTTGTCTGACTCTGCCTGAGGGCACTGAGGGCTTTGTTGTTTATTATGATGCTGAAACACCCTAGTTTCTGGACCATAGAAAATTACCTGGAACTCTGATCTCTGGACCCAATACGACTCATGGGACTGAACCATATGTTGGGGTACGGATGGTATGGTCCAGCCGTATGTTGACCAGTTTTCATTGGTGGGATAGTTTTGGTCACTGGAATGGGTACGACTTATGGGTACGACTGTAGAGGTGTTCATGGGTTTGGTTAAAAACCAAACCGAACCGCTAACAGAACCAAACTGATTAAAAAAATCGACGTTTGGTTTGGTTTAGTTAGGTTTGATTTTAACTTTTAAAAAACCGATGCTATTTTGTTTGGTTATGGTTTTACTTAAAAAAATCGTGAAAATAACCAAACCAAACCGATAAATTATATATATATATATTATAATTATTTATATATAATTTATAAATAAAATATAAATATTTTATTAAATTTAATTTTAAACTAAATTTTAATCTATGTCTAGCCCAACCAATACTTTAGCCCAATTGCCTAAAGCCCCAAACCCAAGACCAACTCTACCTACTATTACAAATAAGTTAATCCTACGATCCCTAGCTCACTTTTTCTACTTCAGTTTTCACAGTACGTAGTACATCAGCTGCTGCTTCTTTTATTCTTCATTGAAAGGAAACACCGCACCACATTGAAAGGAGTCTCGGCTAGCTCTGATATTGCAATATTTTCTTGTTTAGTTTTTTAACCCCCTATATCTCGTTTACGCTCACTTTCGTAGTGTAGTTTCTCTTCATTTTTTGTGAGATGTTTTCGGCGATTAAATCTAATACTATTCTATAGTAAAATCCTAAAGTTTCATGGGATGTAACTTTAGTCAGGCAATGTTGTAGAGCGGTTTTATTAAATGTTACTGAATTTTTATTGATGTATGGTTTGTTAATAACCCAAGAGAGATGGCATGAATGATGACTGAAACTGTAATCCATATGCTTCTTCATCTTCGGTTACATAAGCAAAGATTCTTTCAAACGAGATACCATGGTCCCTGGTTCAAATGGTAGTTTTATGTCTCCTTGTTTTTTCTATCTTTTCCCTATATGATTAGCTCACCTAGATAGTCTATAAAGTAAACAGATTACTCAAATTTCCCCAACTCTGTCTCTTCTTGCAGTACACTGCAACAGAATACAAGGCTCTGTTTTACAATATACATGTATGTGTTTGTATGTTGTTGGATAATCTTAGTGCTTACAATACAAAGCTAGTGCTTTTCATCTCAATGTTGGTTTTGTTTAATGTGTTTGTTTTGATTTTTAAGAGTTTATAGTGTCATTTGTCCATCACTGTAAAAATATTTCATGAGAAATTTTTCAATGTGATACTCTTTTCTATGAGTTAAAAGAAGGAGTTTATTCTAGATATAGTTTGAGAAGGCTAGTCAATAACCAAAAAAACCAAAAAATTGAACCAAACCAACACGAACCAAACCGACGATTATTTTGTTTTTGTGGTTTGGTTTAGTTTTAGAAATTAAAATACCGACTAAATTGGTTTTGGTTATGCTTTTAACCACTAACCGATCCAAACCGACCCATGAAGAACCCTAGGTACGAGTCGTATTGGTGGTTACAGATCATTTGGTTCCTTAACTTAATCTTAGACTTGGTTACTTAGGTTGGATCTGAGTACAAGTTGCTCACCATAAGCCATAAGACAGGGTACGAGTCATACACAGTACTCGTATGGGGGAAAGTGTCTAAATCTTCCGTGGGTTTATCTCTTCCAAGGGTACGGATGAAGGGTAGGGATTGTATGCTTTGGATACAACTTGTCTAGATGAGTGATATGCTGGACTATATTTGATCCAAAGGTTGAGTCTAGGATATGAGTGGAGGGCACTGATGTTAGGCGTATTTACACGCCTAAAGCACCTTAATGTACCCATATTTTAGCTAAGTTTTGAGGACAAAATATATAATTCCTACACTTTTAGTCCTTTTTCCTGTAAGTGAGCTAACCAAAGTGATTAGAAAGTTTTCAGGAATAAATGATGAAGATTTCAGCATTTTATGGACTGTTGGACGCCAAAGGAAACTTCACGTAAGAAGAAAGGCAGCTTCTGGAAGCTTGTGGACTGAAAGTGATGCATGGAGAACTTGTCCCGGGCAAAAACAGAATTTCTAAAGACTTGGGGGATCAACAGTAACTTAGTAGGATTAGGACAAGTATGCAGTAACCCAGTAGGACTAGGACAAGGATAAAAACCCTATTTCAGTAGGACTAGGACAAGGATGTTATAAAAAACCCTATTTGCTGAATTTTTCAGCAAGCTTTTTATTATTCACTCATTCATTAATTCAAGTCTTTTTCATTCGACTTTTGCTCCTAATTCATGTTACAATATTCTGTAAGTATAACACAGAGAACTCGGCTCTCTTGAGAAGAACGGCTAGGGCAAAATGTTTGAGAGCTTTTGACGCCATATCACTTCCATCGCCAAGATTATTCTAAGTTGTGGTATGATGATTATATCTATTGTGATTTCCGTTGCACTCATGAGTAGCTAAACTTCTCTGTTAGGGTTATGGAAGCCTTATGATATACTATCTATTGCTATGAGTTTGTGAATTCTTGATACGTATGCTGCTTACATCATTACTCTCTTCATCTTAATTGAATTCTTGTGGTTGAAAACATATAGAATACGCCAGTATAGCATTAACTTGTTCGAAAGAAAAGTTACACGTCTGGAAAAGAGAGAATGACAAGGAAATAGGGCTACCAACCCCTGTTTAAAAGTTAGTGCCGTAACTGGATTAACCTCTTGGAGAATTCGTACCATTAGTATACGCTTTAAGCTCGAAAGAGTTAAAGTGATATAATCCTTGATGGTCGAAAGACACTAGGATTTACCATAGAATACGAATCTCTATAAGCGCATGCATGTCTGAATTCCGCATAACTCATAGCCAATAGATACGTAAAACTCATAAGGTGGACATAACCCTAACTTACAATTCTCATTGATTAAAATCTTACTAAACATTCCGTTTTTACTTTGCTATTTTGATAATTTTACTTCACGCATAAAATCCCCTCTTTATCCGCAGAACTTTCACCAAAAGTCTACTAATCGTTGCATACTTAGTGACCGAGTATTCCCTGTGGGATTCGACACCCAACCCAGTTGGGTTCTATATTTGATGACGACCGCTTACACTCTTACGAGAGCTGTAGTTTGAGCGTTATTAGGCACCACTCGTATTGGAAGGGTACGACTCGTGAGGGTCAGTCGTACCACTGTGATGGAATTTTGGTGCAACTTAAGTAGGGGTATTCTGGATATTTCCCTACTTATCCTAAAAACGTCCCATGACTTCTAACCTACTTGGAAGGTTATTTACCCTATTATTCCATTCATTGACACTTAGAAACTCTTCTAAACACTCTAGAATTCTATCAAAAACTTTTGGGCAAGGAAAGCTAGAGTTTCAACTAGAGGATTGATTTGGGGCTTGTCTTGGTGATTTATTTCCATCACCATCTTGGTTTAAGGCATGTTCTATTCCCTCATTGTTAATTTTATATTTTTTATGAATGTTTTCATGATTTCATTAATTGTATGATTTTGGTTTTCAGATATAAATTGGGGGTTTTGATATTAAATAGTAGGTTATGGTTTTCCATGGTTTTAATTTTGCTTTTATATGAATTAATGGTGGTTTTAGATAATTGGATTGCATGGGAATGGTTTAATGGTAATTGGAATTGGTTTTGATCATATTATGCCCTTAATGAGTTTGACAAAATGCTTATAAAGATATGTTCATTGCATTGATTTCTTTTAATGGAACTCTTACATGTTTTAAAACTTGGTAAAGGAATTATGCATGGTTTAAATAGCTTGAAAAGGGAAATGTCTAAATGTTTATGCTTTGGAGGTACATGGAATCCCCCAAGTGGTATAATATGGTAAATGGAAAGGCACTTGAAAGTCCCATTAAACCTATACATGGTTGACTATGGATAATACTTGCAAGTAAGGATTGGTATGATGATACCAATATTAATGGCCTTGGTTAATAAATGGATAATGTTTTGATTATTTTGAAATTAGTTTTAATTGGGCAATAATGGCGAGATGTGTAGCAAAGTCGTAGAAGGTGGAGGTCCCGAGGGGACCAAAATTGGAAACTCATATTTGTCGATATGAGGTTGGTCTTGGTGATTGTGTGCGTGATGTCATACTATATTTTGGGGGATGTACTAGTAATCCCAAGGTTTTCTTTCCTATTCATGCATCTACATGTATTGGGGCCCTTTCAGCAAGGGAAATGAACCCATATAGCCCATGGGTGGTTTAGGATGGAAAAGCTACACAACCCAGGTAAAGGTTTTAAATGCATGCTAAACTACATCCCTTTTCCCATCATGGTTATATATATATATATATGGTTGCGTACATGTGGATGGTCTTACTTGGATTTATAAATGACATTATTTTATCCTTATCCTGAAATCATGCTAGCGTTCACCTGCTAACCCATCTACTGGCAGCTGTATACCTATGCTATGCAGGAACCGATCGTTCTACTCCTCCTACATAGTGATTTACTTGAGGTCAGCACTAGGACTGAAGTGGTGAGCTTCCATCCTTTCAGAAGGCTCTTTTTCATATTATGGACACTTTTAGACACTTAAGTTTATTTTTGGATATTGGTTTTGGCTATGGTTTAGGGCATGTCCCAATTGGATTTTATTACTCTTTTGGTTAGAGGCTTTGTGGTAATTCTATGGGTTTAAATGGTTAGGATCGGTATTGGTGTCGGTCTTGTCATTAGAATAAGCCAGTGGGCTGACATCATTGGACGATATTTTTGGATGTTTAATCCTTTTTCATTTTGGGATTAATTATATTATGTTTTGGAACATCTTTCGTTATGGCCTGGTTTATGGCCATTGGTATGGTTTGGTGTGGTTGGATTATTGGTACGGGATGGTTGGACGCGGTTGGGTCGGTCATAGGTGTGATCTTATATTAGAGTCTTCATGTGAGTTGTTGCACTATCTTGCTACATGCTCAAAATTCAGCCAACTCAGGGCAGGTAGCTGGAGGTTGGGTTGGGTAATGGGGGTGATCTTCGGTCCCAGTCGGACTTGAGACACCCATTACGACATAGCCCCCGATCGAGTCGCGTCAGATGCGTCCCGAGTTGGATTGGGCTATGTGTTGATACAGCATGGCAAGGTTATTACATATGCATCTAGACAGTTGAAAGTGCATGAGAAGAATTATCCGACTCATGACTTAGAGTTATTAATTGTGGTGTTTGCGTTGATGATATGGCATCACTATTTATATAGGGTTCATGTTGATATCTTTTTCTGACCATAAATCCTGCAATACATGTTCACTTAGAAAGAGCTTAATCTTAGGCAAAGGAGGTAGCTTGAGTTGCTGACGGACTATGATATGAGTCTTCACTACCACCCAGGTAAAGCTAATATAGTTGTTGATTCTCTTTGTAGGTTCTCAATTAGTAGCTTATCGCATGGTGATAAGGATAAATGGGAATTAGTGAAAGATATTCATCATTTGGCTAACCTTAGAGTTTGTCTTTAAGACTCTGAGAATGGTGGTGTATTTGTGCAATAAGTGGCGCAACCATCCCTTGGTACTGAGGTAAGGAGAAGTGGGTATTGGATCCTATCTTGATGCAAATCAAGAGTGATGTGGGAAGGAAAAGGTGATGCCTTTCATAATTGGCGGCGATAGTATATTAAGGTACCATGGGACGTTGTGTGTTCCTAATGTTGATTGGTTGCGAGGCAGGATTTCGGCAGAGGACCACAGGTCATAGTACATGGTATATCCTGGTTCAACAAATATATATAATTACCTCAAGGAAATATATTGGTGGAATAACATAAAGTGGGATGTGGCCAACTTTGTGACTAAATGTATGGTGTGTCTTCAAGTAAAGATGGAACACATGAGGCCCAATGGGTTATCTCAAGAAATTGAGTTTCTAGTATGGAAATGGGAGATAATTAATATGGATTTTGTTACTGTTCTTCCGCAATCTCGGAATTAGTTTGATTCCATTTGTATCATCATGGATAGGATGACCAAGGCAACTCACTTTTTGACCGTGAGTACAAATTATTCCGGTGATGATTATGCCAAGTTTTTCCTTGAAGAGATCGTTAGATTGCATGGTGCTCCGATGTCTATATTTTGGATAGAGGTATGCTATTTTCATCCTATTTTTGGAATTTTTTTGAGGGGCTTCGGGACTAAGGTAAGCCTTAGTATCATTTCTTATCCCCAAATGGATGGACAAACGGAAAAATAATTCAGATGTTGGAGTATATGCTTTGAGCTAGTGTGATTAATTTTGGTGGTAGCTGGATTTACCACTTTCCCCTTAATGAGTTTGTATATAACAATAGTTGCCATTTTATCATCGGTATGGCCTATTTGAGGCGTTGTATGGTAGGAGGTGTATATCTCTGATTGGGTGGTTTTAGGTTGGTGAGGCGGACATATTTGGCCCAAATTTGGTTCACCAAGCTATGGAAAAGGTGAAGGTGATTCGAGATAGGCTTAAGACTGCCCAAAGTCACCAAAAGTGCAATGTGGACGTAAGGCGAAGATAATTGAAATTTAATGTTGGGAATTGGGTATTCTTAAAGCAGTTTCCCATGAAGGGAGTGATGTGGTTAAGAAAGAAGGGAAAGTTGAGCCCCTGATCTATTGGTCCTCATGAGGTGTTAATAAAGGTTGTTGATATTGCGTACGAGTTACAATTGTCTCCAAATTAGGGCGTTGTTCATCTGGTGTTCCATGTGTCCATATTACGGAAATACATGGGTGATCCTTCATTGTTTTTTCCATTGGAGAACATTAGTGTGTTAGATTCTTTGTCCTACGAGGAGGTCTCGGTGAGGATTTTGGATCGGCATGTTTTTCGCTTACAGATGATGGACATAGCTTTGGTAAAGGTTCTATAGAGAAACCACAAGGTTAAAGAGGATACTTGGGAAGCCGAATAGGACATAAAGTCCAAGTATCCATTTTTGTTCTCTACTTTAGATAATCATGCCAAAGATGTGTGTTATTATTGACATCTTTGTTTACTGACTTAGTTAAAGGAAAGAGTGATTTCCTTGACATCATTGTTTTCTAACTTTGTTAAAGGTAAGAGTACATGTATATGGACTCCAATGGTGATATTAAATTCCTTGTCCTATCATTCATGGATGAATGATCCTAAGGGGGAGGGGGGAGAATGTAACGCCCAAGGTTTTGGCCCTTGAAATTTCTTTGAGCTTCAGGCTCACGACCTTGGTAATGACTCACCTTACGAGTCGTATAGTGTCTTAATGTGTCAGGTGACCCCAGTCGTAACGTGTCCAGAACATAGTGTTGAAGTTACTCACCTGGGTACGACTTAAGGGTAGAAGTTTTAAAGTCTTATGATGAGTCGTTGGGGACCAGTCGTAAGGAAATCACTAAGTTTAAGGCTTGATTCTGCTCTGAGTATGAGTGGCTCACTAAGAGCCATGAGGATATGTTATTAGTCGTTAGGTGTAATTGTAGGGTGTCGAGTGTAAGTCTCCAATTTAGGTGTTGTGTTGATTACGACTGGACCCTACGAGTTGTAGGGTCTCATTACGGGTTGGTTGGTTGAGTCATAAGGATAACAGTGTAGGGGTTCCTTAGTGGTACTGCCTTGGTTACGAATCTGGTAATGAGTCGTAAGGAGAGGCTGCGAGTCAAAAGTCGACTCGTAATTAAAGACGACCTTTTCACAACTTTGAAGTTGAGGGCACTTTAGATATTTTCCACTTAAGACCCTTTAGACCCCACATCCATAAAATACTTTTGGTGTATTCATTCCATAATTTAACAGTTTAAGCAATCTCAAACCCCTCTTAAAATTCTCTCAAGGAAGAAACTTAGGGTTTCAAAAAAGTGGTCATCTAAGGGCTCAAGATGTTGATTTCTGTTCGTTAACTTTTATAATTCATGAATGTTACTCTCCCCTTATTGTTAATTTACTAAATTATGTGATTTCAAGTATTGCTCATGGGAAATTGATGTAGGGTTTTGAACTATGGGTTGAGGGCTTTGAATATAAATGGTTTAAATGCCTCTTCTATTATATTATCCAAATTGTTTTGTTTTAATTAATGGTTGGTATATGCTTTGGGGTGCATGGGAATAGTGGATGGACGTGGGTACAATGGAATCCCTAAAATTGGTAAAAATCATGGAATTATAGGTACAAAGGAATTCGCAAATTAATTGGTTTGGTATGGGAATTCGTAACAATCTCAACCACTTGCATAATTGGTTTTTGAATATGCATCATCACTTGGTTTGATTTATCTCTCGGTATTAAATATAACATAATTGGTAATTGTAGGGTAATGGATTTGAAAACCTTGCAAGGTAAACCGGAATCCCTCAAGTGATTTTTATAATAGAGTTTACGGAGTACACGGGAATCTCTAAGTCTTGGGTTAATTACATTGCTTTCAAGCTATAGTCGTTATGATAATACAGCATAATAATTCCTTAATAATAGGCTCCTGGAATTGTTGGTTTAGTTATGTGTTAAATTTTTTAATTGGGCAATAATGGGGGTAGTGTTAGCTAACCGTGAAGGTGTGAGTCTAAAGGACAGACACTGGAAACTCATGTTTGCCGACATGAGGATTGTTCTTGAGGACCATGTACTTGTGGGGTACAAGAGAATCCCCTATGTGTACATATGTACATTTGTATCTTATAGGATGAAGGGTATAAGGGAATCACCTGCCACCTATGGTATCTTTGGTTCATGCATCTAACACACACTGGGGCCTGCCCAGGGGTAACACTAGACCCATATAGCACGTGGGTGGATTTATGACGGTGAAGCTACACATCTCAATTTAAGGTTTTAAAGTGCATGCTAAACTTTGTTCCCTATCCCGGCATGATATATATATACACATATATGTAATTGCATATGGTTATGTGCATTGGTTTGACTTGGTTTTGGATTGATGACATTACTTTATATTTATCCTTGAGTTATATGCTAACATTCACTTGCTAACCATCTACATACGTTGTATCCCCACACGATTTAGGATCGGGCTATACTTCCTCTCTTTCTGCTCAGTGACTACGTGATTCGGGGACAACTTTTGAATCAGATTGAAATGGTAAGATTCCATACTTTGGAAGAACCTATTTCATGCTTTGGATTTCTTTATGTCTTTACTATTCCTTTTGGTCTTGGTTTTGTCTATGGTCAGGGGCATGTCCCGACTAGATATTCTTTGGTTTTGATTAGAGACTTTGTTGGACTACTATGGACATGGGCGGTATTGGTTGTTTGTTTGGTTGTTGGTGGTTGGTTTTAGATTACATACTTATCATAATGTATTTAAATTGATATTTTCTTATCTTGTTATACGTTTGTAGTTCATCTGACATAGGGTGTAAGGTGGTCAATGGCTTGGGTATTGGGGGTGGCCTCCGGTCCTTGAATGACTTGAGATACCTGTCATGGACATGCCCTGGTTTGGATCATGACATTCATATTCATCCATTAGATTTTCTTTGGGTTTGTACTTGGTTTATAATGTACACGATTATCCTGTATATGTTTCTACTCTGATTGGAGATTTTATGGGAGTAACTCATGTATATCATGCATGTTCTATTTTGTTCATGGGTTTCTAGACTTGGGTAGATTTGATCATTTAGGACATGCTCGATTTTGATAATATTATGGGTATGACTCAGTTATCTCCGTATCATGTTGTCTTGATATGTAATGCTGTGATAGTGACTATAAAAATGTTGAGAATGGGTAAACTAGAGTGGGAGAGTGTGTATAAGTCCAAATTAGTGAAATTCATATCTTTTATTTTTAGCTAGAAAGCTGGTGGAGAAGGAGTGTTCAACTTTCCCAGCTCATATTTGGGATGTTATTATGGATTCCACTTCTATTGAATCAGTCAATGTAGTCTTAGAGTTTCAGGAGGTATTTTCCATGGATTTTTTTGTATGCCTCCAAATAGGGATATTGATTTTTATATTGATTTGGAATTAAGCACGCACCCAATTTCAATTCCTTCTTATCTTATGGCTCTGAAAGAGTTGAGGGAACTCAAAACTCTATTATAGAAATTCTTGATAAGGGATTTATTCATCTTAATGCTTTACCTTAGGGTTCTCTAGTTTTATTAGTTAAAAAGAAAGATGGAATTTTGAGGATGTGTATAGATCATAGAAAGTTGAATAAGGTTACCATCAGGATTAAGTATTCCTTACCCCACATAAATGAACTCTCTGACCAGATGCAGGGTGCTTCAATATTCTCCTAATCTGACTTGAGGTCCGGTTACCATCAGCTACAAATTTGGTTTGAGGATATACCCAAAATAACTTTTAATACCAATATGGGCATTACGAGTTCTTGGTGACGTCCTTTGGGTTGACCATGCACCAACAACCTTCATGAGCCTAATGAATGGTATTTTCAAGTCTTTCTTGGATTTATTTGTCATAGAATTTATTGATAATATTTTGGTTTACTCCAAGAGTAAGTTGTATCATTTTGAAAACTTTAAAAGAGAAGCGGTTTTATGCAGAGTTCTCAAAATACGAGTTTTGTTGTCTTCAATTGATTTTCTCAGGCATGTGATCTAAAAAAAGAGAGTGATCATAGATCCTTAGAAGATTGAGTCATTTAAGAGTTGGGCTCGGCCTAGCTCTTGGATGGAGGTTAGGAGCTTTGTGGGACTTGCCAGTTACTATCATAGGTTTGTGATAAAAATTTCTTCTACTGCTACTCACGTGACAAGGTTGACTCAAGATAAGGCATCATTTGTATGTTCGGATAAGTACAAGGAGAGCTTCCAAAATCTTAAGACACTTTTGACAGCAACTCTTATTCTTTTATTACAAATTGAGGGTAAGCATTTCGTAGCAATTTTTTATGCTTTGTGTTTGGGTTTGGGTGTTGTCTTATGCATAACAATAACGTCATTGTGTATGCTTCAATTCAATTGAATCCTCACGAAAAAATTACTTAACTTATGACTTGGAGTTGGTAGTAGTAATTTCTGCCTTTATGGTGTCAAGTGTGAGGTATTCACAGATCACTGCAACCAGTATCATGTATTCACTCAAAGGGATTTGAACTTGAGATAGAGGAGATGGATGGAATTTTTGAAAGACTGTGATGTGACCATATAGAATCATCTAGGTAAGACCAATGAAGTGGAAAATGCATTAAACCAGAAAGCGGTAAGTACAGTTTAACCTATTTGAGGGTGTCAAGGAGACTCTAGCATCTTAGTTTATGTAGTTTAGTATTTAGGAAAGGGGCGGAGTGTAGACTAGTATTGAGGTAAAGTCATCATTCCTTGATGAGATTAGGTTAAACCATTTGAGAATGGGAAATTAGATAAACTGAAAATTAATATGGTGTTTGATGAGGCTTTGGACATCACACTTGATGTGTGAAGATTTTTGTGGTTTAGAGGGTGAATATGTGTTTCTCGAGTAGGTGATTTGATTCAGAATGTTCTTGCTAAAGCTCATGATTCGAGATACTCTATTCATCTAGTTGCAACCAAGATGTACCGTAATTTGAGGCGGCTTTACTGGTGGCCTGGGATAAAGAGGGACATAGTGGAGTATGTGTCAAAATATTACAACTATCAATAGGTAAAGTACGAGCATTAAATTCTTGTGGGTTTGCTTCAAAAGATACCCATTCCCAAGTGGAAGTAGGATATGATAGCTATGGATTTGTGGTAGGTCTTTCTAAGACCATGGGAAGCATGACTTGATTTGGTTCATAGTGGACAAGTTTACTAAATCATCCATTTCATTTTGTTTATAGATGTAATGCCCCGAGACTACATACCGAATGTAACATCGTTCTTAGAACCACGAGTGATCCCAAGCAAACATATGGTACAAGCATAATGCTTGAGCAACTAATTAAACATGTATAAGAGCTAAAGTTGTTGAGCATAAGCATAATCAAGAGATAATCAATTTTAATACATTAACATTAAAAGCTTACAACACTGATTATACAAAAAGAAAAGTGGAACTAAATACATCAACGTTGACTACCTATGAAGCCTCTAATAATAATGACTACAGGCGCCGGTACATGACCTTCAACTATCCCTAATCAATACAAATAAATTAAAATATATTTACTAGAAGTATAATTAACTTGAGTTCTCGAATGAAGAGTACTCATCACCTATTGGCTGGATGCTGCGAACTGCCCGATCATGATTTTGTGAGCTATAACTGATACCTACATTACAAAGTAACATATCCACACAGACGTATATGTGGTCAATACTTATGGAATTTACTGAGTATATAAGAGTGCATGCAAAAAATAAAATAGGTATATATCATAAAGTAAAACATGCATTCCAAGTGTATATAGACTCACCATATTCATGAATAAAACTAAAAGCTAAAATATTATAAAGCATAAGTAGTAAAGCAAAATCTAGTAAAATCATTGAGTCGCTACACTTAGTTTCTAAAATCAATGTTATTGTGGGAGATTTTTGCAACTGACATACCTCATTTGAGCAATGTGGAGCCAACTTTTAACCCTTGTTTGGAGGGTCTTCAATACCTTGATAGGGTAAAAAACCTTGACTGGTGTTAATTCACTCATGAGAAGGAAGTCACACTTACCTAACGAAGATTTGCTCTAAAGGGAGACACTCTCAACTAACAAAGACTCCCTCATTAACCTATGAGGCACGTAGTTTGGGAATTTGTGTACGCTCAACCGACATTCTCTCAGTGCTAAATACTACTCCCTAAACCATACTAGTGCTCATAATATATGAAATCTACCATAAAATAAGCATATAGGTTTATAAGTCTGAAAACAATCATGCCTCTATTTCTATTTCATATCCGTAAGTACATATGTGACTTACAATTTAAATCTGAAATCATAAGTATGAATTTCTTGTAAACTTAGTAAATCATGCTAAAATCATATACATTTACCAACTCGTGATATTTCATGTCAAAAACATGATAATTCAATTCATAAAATCAATCATATGAGTAAAAACATAAGTAAACCATGAATTCTTGTACTAAAAGCAATTTAATTCATAATGGAGCAGCATAGTTTCAAAACCATGTAATGTGTGTAAGTAACCTATTCAGAAAATTTGTGAAATAATTTATTAAGAAAATCTCTTGGGAATAAATATGAAAGAAAACCCTTTTTCAAACCCCTTAAATTTTGAGGGAAACCCTTGTTTGAGAGTTATTGAGGGCCTGAGAAGAGAGTAGCTGATAAATTGGTATTATGGAATGAGGCTATAAGGTGTGACACTTCCCATCATTTCTGATAGATATGAAATTCACTTCTAAATATTAGGAAAAGTTACATGAAGAGTTGGGCACCCAACTTACTTTTTCCTTAACATTTCATCTCTAAACTGATGGACAGTCGTAGAGGATGATTTAGGTGCTTAAGGATATGTTGAAGGCATATTTAATGAACTTTGGTGGCCATTGGGTCACGTTTTTCCTGTTGTGTGAGTTATCATACAACAATAGTTATCACACTAGCATTGATATATCTCTATTCGTGGGGCTCTATAAGAGAAAATATAGATTGCCTATAAGATGGTTTGAGGCTGGTGTCTGGTGATATGAAACATTTGGGCATGAATTTCATAAAAAAATCTCAGTAAAATATAAGATTCATCCAAAGTAAATAATTGGCCGCTCAAATTGGGCAAAAGAAGTATGCATACCATAATGTGAGGGATATGTCATTCAAGGTTAGTGAACAAGTTTTATTGAAGGTATCTCCTATGAAAGAAGTCATGATTTTTATCAAGAATTTAAGATTAGTCTTCGGTATATTGGTCCATTCGAGGTTCATAAAGATGTGGGTCAAGTAGCATATAGGTTGGCATTGCTTGTTAGGGGTCCATCTAGTGTTCTTTGTATCCATGCTTAAGAGATATCATGGGGATGGGGATTATATTATCAAGTAGGATGCGATTTTGGTACATAAGGATCTTATTTATGACGAGAAGTCGATTGCCATTTGATGTGTGAGCAGATGCTAGCACATTTGAGGCTTTTAACTAAGAATAATTGCAAAGTCTTAAGCAACTTTTGTCTTTTTTGATTGTTTTCTGTTCGATATTGCAGTAAAAGTCAAGATGCAAGAGAACTAACAATAATGGAAGTAAAAGAGTTGATTTCTGAGCAAGTAGAGAGGGAAGTATAGCTGACGACCTATCTGATAAGTCGTCAGCCTTGTGATAAGCTATCAGAGTTGCCGTCAGCCTTAGATAGAGAATGAGGTTCATTTAGAATTCATGACGACATCTGTGATAGGCCATCAGAATTGTGATAAGCTATCAGGCTCGTCATTAGGATTAGGCAGGGAATGGGATTTAAAATAAAGAAACGATGACAATTCTGATAAGTCATCACATGTCTGATAAGCCTTGACGTCTCATTGTCAACCTATGGCAGAGATTTTCAAAAGTGAAGAGGAGCTGACGACATTCCTGATAAGTCATCAGACTCCTGATAAGCCGTCACACACGTCGTCGCCTGTCCAAGAAAATACTGAGATCTATGATTTTTTTCCATAACTAGGCTGAAGTATTTAAAGCATATGTTAGGATTTTCTAATAAAGGGGGGGGGGAACTGATGTTTTGAGAATCTCCTCTCTCTATTTTTTTGACTTGAACTTTATAATTATTTTTGGAGAGATTATTATAATTGTTTTGGGACTTTCTACTGTGAATCAAATCTGAGAAACACTTGTTGTTATTCATATTGTTGTAAGTTCATATATCAAACGATGAAATCAACTTGTTGTCTTGATTATTTTATTATGAGTAGATAAATTCCCTAAACCCGAGTTGTGGGACGACCTATGGGTTTAGGTTTGTAACGTAACTAAGTGTTCAAGATTCTAACGGTGGTAGAAACTTCTTGTTAATTCCATTATTTTATACTCTGACTATTGGTTGCAAACAATAGGCCTTGCTTACTGGTTATTTGCTTGAGACAAGAAATCAACCCTAGTAAGAAGTGAATTACCAACAGGGACGTGGAAACATCAAACTTGCATTTAATAATTAATGTTGTAACAAGATTAATTAACTTGAGATAACATCCTATTATGAAATATAAATTCCCTAAGTTTGAGAGAATTAGGTGGTTAAATGTCTAAATAGGTTGAGAAACATTTAGACATAACTTCGACAAGGATAGTCTGTTGTTCCTACCTACCACAAGAATCTTGAACCATTACTAGAGTCTGTCAAATCCCAACACCCATAGTGAACATAACTCTGGGTTTCCTTATCATATTGATTTCAAACACTAAATTGAGAAGTAATTATTTGTTACCTTTCCAAAAACCCCAATTCACCAAAAACTGATAACTATCAGTTGATTAACCCATAGATAACTCAGATTCACACCATATTCCCTGTGGGATTTGACCCCAACCTAGTTGGGTTATCTACTGACAATAATTGCTTACATTCTAGTAAGAGAGGTGTAGTTTGAGCATTATCACCATTCTTGATTAATATTTTTAAAAGTTGAGGGCAAAGGAGATTAGATATGTAAAGGTTCAATGAAAGTGTCATCCAGTTGGGAAACTTTGAAGTATATGCGGAATAAGAAATCTCACTTGTTTGGGTATAGAGTCACTCTTTATTTCTTGACTTGACTCATTTTCCTTGTATTGATCTTTTGGAGATAAACGATGGAAAATTAGTATCTATTGTAGCAACCCTTTTTGTTATTACAGGTAAGTCTAGTGTGAAAAAATTTGAGTTTAATTTCTTCCTTGGATTATAAGTTAAAAGTTCAGGCTAGGCTAGTCTTAGGTAAAATTTGAGTAAGGTTTGGTCTAGAGAAATCTAGATGTGTATTGGGTCAATGTACTAAGTTTAGAATGATTTTATATTAGCTAAGATGATAATAAATCTATATGACTTTTTAAAAGTTAAATGGGTGAGTAGAACTCCCGATATCACCTGGAATACAAGAGTTAGTCTGAAATGTAAATGTTTGAGAGTGAGTTACAAAAGAGGAAAAATAGAGTAATCTCGAGTTTCTTCCTCACCACAGCCGCTATAGCGAGTGGTAGCTGCTAAGGGGCTACCACTATAGCAGGAGTCCAATTTAGTAGGGGTGAATTTTGCTATAGCAATATCACTATAGCAGGATTGAGATGCTATAAGGGGATAAATAATTGTTTATGCAAAAACTTTCGCATCAATAGATTATTTTAATACCCATTTTTCAAGAACTAGACCCATCAAAATGTAGGCCATTAAATTAGTTTTCCCATACCACAAGTCTCACCTTATTTCGATGTCATGGAGAAAAGCTAAGAAAATTTACTAAGGACTTGTCTGACTGTCTGTGACAATGATTGTCGCAACAAATGGTTTCCACACATGTTGAGTCTTTCATGTATAAGTCTCTTTTGCTCCACTGAAGGTCTCAGGTTTTGTCCCTATGACAACAAGTCTAGATCATAACTCGTTATAATACCTAACGATTCATGGTGAGGGCTTGTCTCCAAAATAGTAAAGGATCCTACACTTAGTCTAGTGGTAACGAGTCCAGCCTATGACTCATGATCAAAACCTAATGAATCATTAGGAGGACCCATTACTATAGCAAAGAGATACCCAGAAATTTAGACTCAGTCCACGACTACTCCTCACTACTCATAGTTAGTCCTAACGAGTTGTATGAGGGGGAGTCGTGGTCATGAAAGTAAAAGCTCATGCCTCAGAATGTCTGGTCATGACTCAAATCACGATTAATGATCATAGGGTATGAGTCATTGTGTAAGCTGTGACGACTGGAAATGGAAGTTTTTGTACATTTTAAAAAGGAACTTTTCGGTAACTTCCACCCCCTTTTGACCCAGACCCACGTTGTTTTAGCTTCCAAAACATCAGTTATTAAGAGTAAATATTACCCTAACTTCTCATAACTTCAAAAAATCAGTCAACACATAGAAAAAGAATCGATTCCTTTCTCTCTAAATACAACTAAGGTTCATCAAGAAAGTTTAAGTTTCAGGAAAAATTCTTCAAGGGGTTTGGTTTTAGGTATGTGGGATTTCATCAATAGGTCTCTTCCATCCACTGAGTCCCAAGAACTCCCTAAATTTACAAGTACTATTCCTTTTTCCTTTAATTGGGTTCCAAGTCAAATATGAATCTCTTAACTTCCCTCAGTTTATGTGTATGACCTTGATTATGGATTTTCCATGAGATTAGTGATTTAATATGCATAAAAATATGATTTTCCCCATTGTTCCAAGTTGTTTAATTATTGACTTTTAAAATTGAGAAATATTCTTATCATTCTTATTAAATTCTATCATGTTCAATTGCATTAGTCAGAGCTGGTGGGTTATGAACACTCGATACTTAGGAGATTAACATGTATTAGTTTACATATTCTTGAGTTTTATTTAGACTATGCATATTTTATATATATTTAGAATAGCATGAGTGAGAATTTTAGTTATCAGTTTATATTTTAGTATATGATTCAATGTCAGTTCAGTTGAGAGTAGTACTTGGCACCGAGTGAACGTAGTGATGGAGGCTGACCCGCTATTTGAGAACTGAGAACTTAGGTAGAAGTCTCTAAGTTCCAGAACTATGACTCAACCATAGGTTATGAGGGGTTACCCTCCAGTAGAGGACTAACACCCTAGTTCTTCGGAACATCAGTTAGTAGATCCACGCCATCCAGTGATGGTAACCTTGGCAAGGTACTGATACCCTCCAACTGGGGTTATAGGTTGGACCCCAATTAGCTTAGATTAGGGCATGTCGGTTAAATGTTATCTCACATAGTCCTTAGTTTAGTATTTAGATAATGATAAGTTCAGGTTTGCATGACCAAGTGTATAGTAATTAGTCATTTAGTCATTCAGATATTCAACATATGTTTATACTTGGTCTTGTATTCAATATTAATGTTCATACATTCATGCTCAGTATATATCTATATCATCTAGATTTTTATCTTGCATGCTCCATACATTCAAAGTACTGATTGCATACTTTTTTGTGCTATACTCTTGAGTGTAATGGTTCCCTTCTCCCCTTTAAACTTGCCAAGGCTTTAAAAGGCTCCAAACACTTGCCTATTCTGAAGCTTGAACCTTTGACAATACCTTGTACTCTTTTATTCTCTTCATTCTTGTATCATCCTCTCCATCTTGAAAGGAATTAGTCCTCAAATTCGCACCTTGCAAAACAAAGGAGAGGGAAAAACAAGCATACAATCCTCGTGACAGGAGGGTTAGTATTAGTACCATAAATTAGGTGAACATACCAAAGGGGTACACTTTTGGAATATAACCAACTATCCCTCTTTATGATCATGAAAAACCTACCACAAGCGTAAAAAAGGACATGGCTAAGGAAAACATCAAGAGGTACGACAACTACAAAGGTCCACAAAAGCCATATAGCATTGTAACTCCAAGTGGACCAACAAACAAATATCCTACACCTACATAAAGAAAATCCAAGACTAGCATGGATATCATCATAAGCAAAGAGGTAGTATAGGAAGGCATCAAGTGCAAAGGCATCATCCAAGGTGCTATAATCTATAAGAATACCAATTGGTTCAATAGTTTTAGCACATAAGATTGGAATCAAGTCATTTAAACACATATGGATTTCTTATTTCAAGTAAAACATCAACTTGGCATCCACAAGCTTGGATTCATTCAATTCAAGCACAAGTGTGTCAAGCAAGGATGCACATTTAGAAGCATTATCCCAAGACAACAATGACACATTTGCCCTCAGGTTTTCAAGAATAATACCTTGCTTGTCATGTAGACCAAGCAACAAGTTGGGTGTTCCAGCATCGTCATATCCATATTTGGCACCGGGGTCAAATAGAAAGAGTGGCCTTAGACATGGATCTAGACAACACTCGTTTTCCCCATAGGTTTCGCCCCATCTAAAAGACATACTCTCTACAATAGCATACATATCATCAAATCCAAATAGAGAGTAGAGAAAGATGTCACACAAATTAACTTCAACTATGGTGACCTTATGCAAGTACTCACTAGTTCCAAGTTCATCACCACTAGGATGCTCAACATAGGGAACACAAAAAGAAGAAATAGATAGAATATCTAAGCATGCACCACTTCCTATTTCAAGAGAGTAATTTCCCCATAGATATAAGTCACCATGAGCAGAAAAAGGATCACACACAAAAACATGTTCACAATAACAATCACAATTTAGGTTTCCTACATATTCAAGCAATTCAAAGTCACCTTCATCCGATTGTGCCTTTGAGAAAATCTATCAGTATGGATTTCATAATACAACAAGCTCAAAGAATCATCTTTAATCCCATGATCAACTCTATGAACATCATTACTGACTTAAGACTTATTAAACACACCACACATATGCTTAAGTAGTGGACTACATCGGGAGTAGGTTGATCATTATTCACATCCTATCTAGTTGTTGGCAACTCACATACCAACGTAGACTCACCTTGGATTTCACAAAGGTCAAATAGTGTGTGAATACTCTTGTAACTTGATAAGGGAACCTCATTCAAGTCATAAGTGCTAGCACTATATGGACACAAATCATTCTTATGAAAAGAATTGATTTTTTCATCTAAAGGATCAACTAGTCCTTGCGTACTCACAACAAGAGTTTGGTCCTTATGCAACCTAACAACACTAAGAGTATCACAAAAGGAAGATTCACACACTTCTTCATTAAGCAAATCTGAAACTACACCACTTTGGCTACTACTAGCCACATCACAACAATTCAAGTTTCTAGGACTATATAAGATAGCTTTGTTACCTTGTAGATCATGGGAAGTGTAGTCTTCACTTGGTTTTGCATTAGGGAAGCCTTCATGCTCTGCATTACAAGGGAATATGTCAAGGTTTCCCTTTGGACTCACTTTTTCAAAATTGGGATTTAGTGCATTAAGCATTTGGTCCATATCTTCAATGAAGCTATCCCAATCATTTGTGATGCGATCAAACGTGGCATCAAAAATATAGGAAGCCATGGTACCTAAAATAAAGAAACAAACCCACAGAACAAATGAACAAGTTAGTTCAAAAAGGGCCTCACCACCCTCACTCTCGTTTCTTACCTCATGCTTGGTTTCATAAGTGTTGAAAGCTTGGCAATACTTGGCAAGTGAATTCAGTGGTAAATATGCCTTGGTACGAAATCGATTTTTGTTTGATAAGACACAAAAAAATGATATAGGGACTTGAACCAACAAGTTACTATGACTTAAAAATGATAAAAAACACAAAAGGAATGTAGACACGAAACAAAGAACTCTAGACTAATTATCAACCTAGTAGGTAATTACTAGTTTGGTAATTAGTGGTAGAATCAACACAAAAGCAACTAGAAACAACAAATAGAAACTTAGAAATCTAATTTAGAACTCAATTTGGTCATTTGTATAAGTGATGATGTGGCAACTTGTGATTGGACGTTATTTTTCAAAATTTTCAAATCCCAATTCACTTGTTTCGGACAAAAAAACTTAGAAGAAGATGAAATTTCATTTGGGAGGGAAAAATTGAAGTTTTGGATCCCTTTTGGAGCTTCAAATGAATTCAAAATGGATTGGTCCCCCCCTCGTACTTTCAATTGTACTTGATTATTCCCTCTGTCCCTTCTTTCTTTTGGATGACAATGAATATGCCAAGGAATATTCTTTCATAAACACCAAGTACACTCACTTTATTCTCCTTTTTTTTGGATAAAACACACTCTTTGAATATTCTTCTTCAACAAGCTATGAAGATGGTGAAGAATAATATGAATATTCAATAGTTGACCGAAGTTTGACCACAAGGCAAATAAACTCTAACTTTAATTTTTCTTTTGGATCTAGGTTCCTTGAGCCAAGGTAAGCTTAAATAACATAAAATCAGCCACAAAAATGCCACAAAATAATATGAACCACGAGATCCCACCTCAAAAGTTTCAAACAAGGCACAACAATGGTGGATCTAGCTAAAAAATAACTAAATCTTGTTCCAAATATAGATATAGACTCCCTAGGTGCTAGGGAACAAGAATCTAGCACTTGAAACCAACAAAAAAACACAAAAACATGTATATCTAAGATTTTAAAATCTTCCCAAACACAAAAACGGGTTTATAATTTTTTTGTGAGATTTTCGATTTTCTACACTTTTTTTTTGTTCAGATTTTCTTAGATCCAAGACTTAGGGTTGTAGGAAAAACCCTAAAACATGGATATGATACCAAATGATACAAGGTAAGACTAGGAATTCATGAAATGGACACACAAGATGCAAAAATCAGCAAGCAAAAACAACACAAAAGAAAGGGGATGAAGAAGAAGATTGCATAAACGTAAAGATAGATTGAAAGACCCTTACATCTACCAAGTGATTAACAAAATATGGTATATCAAACCATCAATAACACCTCACCAATATAAGATCAAACCTTCCTCTTAGGTGGACCAAGGGAATTCACACTCCTCAAAACCCATCTTTCTTGCCAATTTGACAACACAAGTGAAATCCATCAATTGTACTAACCCTAATTTGGTTTCTCTCTCTTAAGGACAAGGAGATTACTATAAGCTAAAAATATATTATAATCCAAAAATTCACTCAATTCATTATGTCAAAACTAAAGAAAATAAGAGCTAAGGTGCCTATTTATACTATTACAAAACAAAGACTAAAATACCCTTAATGAAGGGTGCTCCTTTGGAGTGTAAAAAGAAAGTCTTAAAGGAACATAATATCCCTAACAATGGACGCCTCTTGAGTATCCAATTATAGTGTGCAAGGTGCATCTTGTCTTTCAAGTAAGGTGCCTCTTGAGTGTAATGGTTCCCTTCTCCCCCTTAAACTTGCCAAGGCTTTAAAAGGCTCCAAACACTTTCCTATTCCGAAGCTTGAACCTTTGACAATACCTTGTACTCTTTTATGCTCTTCATGCTTGTATCAGTTGGGGACCTGTCCCAATAGTTCATCATGTTAAGAGGCTTTTAGACAGTCAAAAGTGTTTTTAGTTTGATGTATTCTCAAGTATAATTGGTATTGTTATGATTATTAGATACTTCAATATGAATTTTTCTAATTTGTTACTTTCCCTCAATATTCTTCGCTTATGAAGACCATGGGTTAGGTTGGGGTCACTTTTGACTTTAAGTACCGTGTTACGACTAGAGGGTAGTCTCAGGTCGTGACAAACTTGGTATCATAGCATAAGGTTTAAAGTGTTGTAGGAAGTTTTAAAGTCGCGTTAAGTAGAGTCTTTTTCATGGGTGTGAAGTGCGCCACACTTATGGGCGAGAGACTACGAAATATTTTAGAAAAGTCTCACTTCTTTCAGTATTCATGTCCTGTGATGGAGTGTAATCTCTGTTAAAATTATCCTTATAACTCATTATCTGTTGTCTATAAAAAATTCCTCCACGAAGAGTTAACAAAAGGAAGAATGAGGACCAGCCAACACTACCGTCAGTTCTCGAAGACCCTCAATATGAGCAGATCTCTCACGCTAAATTTAGGGATTCTTTCATGGAATTATACTAATACATGGTTGCTTAAAATAACTAGTAGGTCATTGCCCCAGCTAACCTAGTAGGGGGTACGGAAGCAGCTAAAATCTGAGATTTTACTCGGATGAATCCTCCAGCGTTCTTTAGATCCAAGTCTGAGGAGGATCCGCAGGAGTTCAAAGACAGTGTTCAGAAAGTAACTGAGATCATGTGTATAACTTTGAGTGAAAGAATTTATTTGGCTGCCTACTAATTATAGGGAATGGCCCATACTTAGTTTAAGCAGTGGAAGGAGGACAGGGTATGGGAGCAGGGCCAATAGAGTGGGACGAGTTTGCTACTGCTTTTCTAAATAGGTTCTTACCACTTGATTGATGGAGTCCAAGGTGTAATAATTTATTAACTTGAATCCAGGTAACATGAGTGTGAAGGAGTATTCACTTAAATCTACTCAATTGGCGAGATGTGCTCCAAATATGGTGGCTAATTCTAGGGCCCGAATAAGTAAGTTTGTATCTGGTATTTTTGAGGATGTAGTCAAGGAGTGGAGGACAACTATGTTGATTAAGGACATGGACCTCTTTATATTAATGGTTTATGCACAGTAGATTGAGGAAGACCAGATTAAGGAAGAGAGAAGAGAAAATAAGAGGTCCAGGACCTGTAGCTTTAATTTCTCTCAATAATGGTCAGATGGTGGGAATCTTTCTTAGTTTCGCTAGAAATTATGAGCCCCAACCCCATCGTCTGCTAGAGCTCTAGTGCGTAAGTTCATATAGGAGGCCTGTGATAGAGAGCCAGGATCTATGTCCAGAGGTAGTGTGAATAGTGGTCGTACCAACCTAGTTTTTAGGAGATAAGGTAAGAACTACAATGGTGAGTGTATGGATGGCAGCGATATTTGTTTTTGGTGTGGTAATCCAGGCCACAGAATAAGAGATTGCCTAGTGATTGCGCAGAAGGGTATGGATCTCCGTAGGCAAGGTCAGACTAACTCCTTATTAGATCCAGCAGGTCGCCCTACTCAGCAAGGTGCCACGTTTAGTGTAACCAGTAGACAGTGCCAGAATCAGCTTTATTCCTTTCATACTCGATAGAATCAGAAGGGTTCTCCTAATGTGGTTACTGGTACATTGAAAGTCTTTGACCTTCATGTTTATGCATTGTTAGATCTCAGAGCCACACTTTCCTTTGTAACTCTCTATATAGCAGTAGATTATTTTATTAGTACCAAAATCCTAGCAGAGCCCTTCTTAGTATTAATTTCAGTTGGTAGTTCAGTTGTATCTAGATGGGTATATAGAAATTGCCCAATCACAGTATCTTCAAACGTTACATCAGTCGATCTTGTAGAGTTAGAGATGACTGACTTTAATATCATCCTTGGAATAGATTGGCTCCACTCTCGCTATGCTTCAGTCGACTCTAGAAATAGAATAGTCCAGTTTTAGTTTCCTAACAATCCAATCATAGAATGGAATGGTAGTATCTCAATGACTATAGGTCAATTTATCTCCTACCTAATGACAAGACTGATGATCTCCAAAGGATGCATCTATAATCTTATCTGAGTCAAGGACTAAAAGTCCAAAATCCTGAGACTGGAGTTAGTAAATAAGTTTCCAAAAGTATTTCCAGATGATCTGCCCGGAGTTCCTGCCTAGAGAGAAAATAACTTCAGAATAGATCTCCTTCTAGATACCCAGCCTATCTCAATTCCACTTATAAAATGGATTCAACTGATATTATGAAATTTAAAGAGAAGTTAAGAGATCTACTAGATATGGGTTTTATCAGGAAGTGTCTCTCAAAGGGGTGCTCCAGTCCTTTTCGTGAGAAAAAAGACAGGTTTCTTAGAATGTACACTGATTATTGCTAGTTGAAAAAGTTCATGATCAAGAATAAGTATCCATTCCCCAGGATTAATGACTTGTTCGACCAACTTCAAGGTGAAAACTATTTCTCTAAGACAGACCTCAGATTCGGCTATCACCATCTCAGAGTCTGAGAATGTGACATCTCAAAAATAACTTTCAGAACTCGGTATGGTCACTTCAAATTTTTAGTTATGTCTTTTGGACTAACAAATGTTCCTGCAACTTTTATGGACTTGATGAACAGGTGTTCAAATAGTATCTATACATGTTTGTTATAAACTTCATAGTCAATATTCTTGTTTATTCATAAAGTGTGGGTGAGCATACAGACCATTTGAGGATTATTTCGTAGATCCTCAAGGACCACCAGTTATTTAGGAAGTTCTATAAGGTGAATTTTGGTTGAAATCAATAGCTTTCCTTAGTCACATTATTTTTGGCGATGGTATTTGAGTTGATTCCTAAAATACAAGGTGGTAAGGAATTGACCTTGACCCATCTCTCCATCAGATATCAGGAGCTTCTTTGGTATAGCCGATTACTATAGATAGTTCGAAGAAGGATTTTCTTCTATTGCCTCTCCTATGCCAGACTGACTTAGAAGAAATTCAAATTTAAGTGGTTTGATTCTTGTGAAAAGAGTTTTACGGAGTTGAAGACTTGACTCAACTCTGCTCCAGATTATACTCTACCAGTGCGTTGAGATTTTTTCATGGTATATTGTGTTACTTATAGAGTCGACCTTGGTTATGAGTTGATGCAACAGGGAAAATACATAGGATATGCATCTAGACAGCTCAAACCTCATGAGAAAAACTACCTGACTCATGATCTTTAGTTGGCGGAGGTTGTTTATGCCTTAAATATTTGGAGAAATTATCTTTATGGGGTTCATATGGATGTGTTCACCGACTACAAGAGTTTACAGTATGTGTTCACTTAGAGAGACCTAAATCTTCACCCGAGAAGGTGATTCGAATTTTTGAAAGACTATGATATGAGTGTGATGTAACATGAATATTGTGGCTAATGCCCTTAGTTGTTTGTATTTAGGAAATGTTGCTCATATGGAGGGTAATAAGAAAAAGTTAGTCTGTAAAGTTCATCAGCTTGCTAGATTGGGAGTTCGATTGGTTGATTTGGCTAAAGATAGTGTATGGGTTCAGAGTGGTTCAAAATCTTCATTGGTTGTCGAGGTAAAAGAAAATAAAGATAGTAATCCTATGTTGCTTAAATTGAAAGATACGGTTTGAGATCATTAGGTCGGGGTTTTCTCCCAAAGGGGAGATGGTGTACTTCATTGTCAAGGTAGGTTATGTGTTTCGAATGTGGATGATTTGAGGCAATGAATATTAGCAAAGGATCATGGTTTGCGATATTCTATCCACTCAAGAGCCACTAAGATGTATCGTGATTTGTAGGAAGACTATTAGTGGGGCGGTATGAAGAAATATATTGTGAAATTCATGGCTAAGTGTCCAAATTGCCAACGGGTTAAGGTTGAGCATCAAAGACATAGTGTTTCTCTTCAAGAATTCAGCATACCCATTTAAAAGTTGGGAGTGGTGAATATGGATTTTATCACAGGATTGCCTCGTACACATCAGCAACATGATTTTATTTGGGTCATAGTGGACCAGATGACCAAGTCAGCTTATTTCTTGCCAGTTAATATTTTGTACTTAGCTGAAGATTATGTTAGGCTATATCTTAGGGAGTTGGTGAAGTTGCATGGAGTCCCTTTGACCATAATTTTGGACAAAGGTACCCAGTTTACTTCTCATTTTTAGAAAAACTTTCAGAAGGGTCTTGGTTCCCAAGTTTATCTCAGTACATCTTTTCACCCTTAGACAGATGGTCAGACAGAGAGGACCATTCAAACCTTGGAAGATATGTTAAGGGCTTGTGTTGTCGATTTTAAGGGTAGTTGGGATGATCACTTTCCCTTGATTGAGTTTGCCTATAATAATAGCATCACTTTAAAATTTAGATGACCCTATTTGAGGATCTATATTATAGGAGATATAGATATCCTATTGGTTGGTTTGAAGTTACTGAAGCTACTTTGATAGGGTCATATTTAGTGCATAAGGCGATGGAAAAGGTTTAGTTGATTAGAGAGTGGATGAAGATGGCCCAAAGCCATCAAAAATCTTATGCAGATATGAGGAGAAGAAAGATTGAGTTTGATGTTGGTGATTTAGTGTACTTAGAATTTTTTCCCATGAAAGGGGTGAAGAGATTTTATAAGAAAAGGAAGCTCAGTCCTCGCTATACTGGCCCTTATAGGATTTTGAACTGGTAAAGAAAGGTGGCGTATAAGTTGGAATTACCTACATAGTTAGAATCACTGCACCCAGTGTTCCATGTCTACTTATTAAAGAAGTTCATTGGGGACCCAACATCAGTAGTCCTTTTAGAAAAAAATTGGAATGGAAGGTATTCTCTCTTACAAAGAAGTTCTAGTTGAGATCTTTGATCATTAGGTCCATAGATTGAGGAACAAAGAGGTTGCTTTAGTAAAGGTTCTATGAAGAAATCAGTTAGTTGCGGGATCTACCTGGGAAGCAGAAGATGATGACCAAGTACCCCCACTTCTTCTCTTAGAACTCAGTTCTAGTCCAAGGTAATAGTTTCCTTAATTAATTAATTCTTTCATTTCTATCTCAGCCATTCAACCATCTTTATGTCATAGAATGCATTCATGAGTTCAGTACAGTTCATGCATTAGTCATAAGTCACAGATTCAGATATCAACTCATGGTTCATATTATAAACGTTCAGTATAAAATCTCAGCCTCTCCGCAGTTTTTCAACTTAGAAAGTTTTAATGATCCCAAGGGGGAGATATTGTAATACCTCAATTTTTCAAGCTCTAGACCCACCAAAATGTAGTTCATTAAGTTAGTTTTCCCATTCCATAAGTCTTGCCTTATTCCGATGTCATGGGAAAAAAGTTAGGAAATTTTCCTAAGAACATGTCTGACTGATAGTGACAATGACTTTGGCAATGAGTCATTGCCACATGTGATGAGATGTCATTTGTGAGTCATTGTCACTCCAGTAAACATCATGATGAGTCGTCATGTGTGATTCATTTTCACTCCAGTGAAGGTCTCATATTTTTCCCTGTGACAATGAGTCTAGATCATGAATTTTTATGAGACCTAATGAGTCGTTCTGAGGGCTCATCACAAAAATAGTAAAGAAGCCCAGACTCAGCCTAGTGGTAACGAGTCCATCCTATGACTTGTAACCAGTCCTAATAAATCATTAAGAAGACCCGTTACTATAGCAGAGAGATACACAAAAATTTAGTGTCTGGCCACAACTACTTCTCACGACTCGTAGTCAGTCCTAACGAGTCATGTTAGGGGGAGTCGTGGTCATGAAAATAAAAGATTAGGCCTCAGAATCTCAGGTCATGACTCAAATCATGACTCGTTACTAGAGGGTATGAGTAGTTGTGTAAGATATGTTTTAAAAAGGGACTTTTTCATAACTTCCACCCCATTTTAACCCATACCCATGTTGTTTAAGCTTACAAAACATCGGTTATTAAGGGTAAATATTACCCTAACTTCTCATAACTCTATAAAATCAGTCAAACATAGCAAAAGAAGTGATTTCTTTCTCTCCAAAGACAACTAGGGTTCATCAAGCAAGTACAAGTTTTAGGAAGATTTCTTCAAGTGGTTTGCTTTCAGGTATGTGGAATTTCATCAGTGGGTCTCTTCCATTCACTAAGTCCCAAGAACTTCTTAAATTTACACGTACTATTCCTTTTTCCTTTAATTGAGTTCTAGGTCAAATATGAATCTCTTAACTTCCCTCAATTTATATGTATGACCTTGAGTATGGGTCTCTCATGAGATTATTGATTTATTATGAACAAGAATATGATTTCCCCACTATTCTAAGTTTTGAATTTCTGGCTTTAAAATTGAGGAATAATCTTATTATGATCATTAAATTCTATCCTATTCAATTGCATAAGTCAGAGTTGGTGGGTTATGAGCGCCCGATACCTAGGAGATTAAACTTGCATCAGTTTATGTATTCCTAATTTTTTTTCCAGATTATGTATGTTTTATATATATTAAGAATATCATGAGTAAGAATATTTGTTATCATTTATATTTTAGTATATGATTCAACATTAGTTCAGTCGGGTGTAGTACTTAGCACCGAGTGAACGTAGGGATGGAGGCTCACCTTCCAGTTGAGGACTAAGATCTTTAGTAGAAATCCCTAAGTTCCAAAATTATGATATCACCATAGATTATGAGGGTTCACCTGCCAGTACAAGACTGACACCCTAGTTTTTCAGTCCATCAGCTGGTGGATCCACACCATTCGGTGTTGGTACCCTTGGTAAGGTACCAAAACTATTTGAACTAAGGTTATCGGTTGGACATCGATCAGGTTAGATTGGGGCATGTCGTTTAAATATTAGCTCCAATAGTCCTTAGTTATGTATTCAGATTATGATCAATTTAGGTTTGCATGACCAAGTGTATAGTATTCAGTCATTCAGTTGTTCATATACTCAACATATGTTTATACTTGGTCTTGCAGTTGATTTTCATATTCATACATTCATGCTTAGTATATATGTATATCAGCTAGTTTTTTATCTCACATGCTCAGTACATTCAAAGTACTAGTTACAAACTTCTTTGCACTATATTGTCTCATAATATAGGTTCGGATGCTCTATACCGAGGCCACTCTTAGTGTATTCACACGCCACTCAGCTGCAGCTTTAGTGAGTCTTCATCAGTCGAGGACTAGTTATCCTACCAGCTATTCACTTTAGTACTTTTCACTTTATATTATTTAAGTTAGTCAGAGTTAGTGGGGGAACTGTCCCAATAGCTCATCATATTTAGAGGATTTCAGATTATAAGATGAGTTTTCAGTTTGATGTATTCTTAGATATCATTGGTATTATTTTGATTATCAGATACTTCAGTATGACTTCTGCTTAGTATTTTGTTAGTTTCCCTCAGTATTCTTAGCTTATGCAAATCATGGGTTAGCTTGGGGTCACTTTTGACTCTAAGCACTGTGTTACGACTAGGGGGTATCCTCGGGTCGTGACACTTATTATTTCTAAACATATTTTGTGAAGGGCTTAGGCAATCTGCGCAAGTTTTACCTATTTTCCACCAAAATTCATCGTAAAGGTAAGTTATTTATCCTCGTTAACTAATTTCCTTATTCCTTAACGGCAGACTCACTAGTATATGAGTTTTGGGGAGGGTTTAGCTTGATCTAGCTGAATTTTCAAGTGCAAGATGATAAATTGGGTGTAAAACCATTGAGTTTTAGTTAAAAGTTGATTAACTACTCTTGTATGACTATGATTCATTAATGTAACCTTGAAATTGATAGTTATAAGGTAAAATTATGGTGAGAAAGCCTTAGAATAGAGCGAATGATCATGAAATTGGCCTTGAGGTTTGAGATTAGGCTATAATCCTTGTTATTGTCGGTTATTTAGTTGATTATGTATTATATTCTTATTTTTAGACTACAACCAAGTTGAGGTAGCAAAAAAGGGAAAAATTCAAGCTTGTTAGAGCATTTAAGGCTTGGGTTGAGGCAGGGGTGATTTTAATGTAGTTGAAATCCAATTTGTTTAATATCTACATGCTAACTGTTCCTTAGTATTATTTGTACAATGCATGTTCAAGAAAACTGAATGATTGTTTGATATCCTAAGTGTTAATCACATGCAATGAACTTATATGGAAAGTTTGTCGGTTATTACAAGTGTTATTTATGTATTCATTATAGTTGTAATTTTATGATACTTGTTATTATTGTGGGATATACCAATATTTGGACATCTTTCACGAGATTGATTGAAATAAGGTTGGTAGATACTTGATGTTTGGAATTTGGTACATGGACAAGAGCTCATCCCATGTAGTTCATGTCAAGTGGGAGGCCATAAATCCTTAGCATATTTGTACAAAGTACAGGTGAGTGTGAAGGTTTCTTGAGTGAAACAAGGATTATGTGTTTTCTTATTATATTAGTTCTATGAGTGAACCGAGCTTAAGTGTTGTCATTATTATGTTGGTTCCTTAAGTGAACCAAGTTATGTGTCTGATTGCTAAGAATGGTTTCTTTATGTGAATTGGGATGCATGATAATCACCTCATTGTTGCTCTTTCGGATATTTGAGTGATCTGGTCAAATTGTAAGTTGTGACTTACTCTATGTTGTCTGTTACTTATGTAATTGAGATATGAGTTACATGATTGTTATGTCATAGTTTTTTACTTGGAGTCTTAATGGTTGTAATAGTTTGACTTTGCTTATTTTTCTTGTTGACTCTTATTGACTAAACTTTATAATATACTTATTGCAAGGTTAAGTGTTATGAACTTGCAGTAGAACTGCATGACTAGTGTCATGGTTATCTGGTTGTACTATGTTATGATTGTATATTCATATTTCTCATTTAGGATTGGTCAATTTCCCTACCAGTACACCACTATTTTATGTATTTATACTACATGTGCTTTTATTTTTGTTGAGTGCAATGAGTATTCTTGCAACAATTTTGAGATCTCAGTTGTGATTCAGACCATATCCAAATTCAATATTGAGCTACATATTTCAAACTACCATGAGTTCTTCTCTTATTTTCCCTGTCCTTGTTTGGACTTAGATATTACTTTGGTATTTGGGGTTGCATTCCCTTTTTTGACATTTATTAGAGTTTTCGTCTAATGACTTTCAGGTTTTAGGGGATGGTTTATTTTGCATATATATTTTTGTTACTCATCATTTGATTTTGAATATTGGTTTTGCTAATAGGATTGGTTTAGTTTCCTATTTTTGACTAAATTTTGGATAATTTATGTGGTTTATTGGTTCTACCACCGATGGGTTAGTGTTTCTGCCACTCATAACGAGTTTGAGTAGTGACAGTCGCCAGAGCTGTCACACCTCTTTTTATGAAAAATTTAATTCTTGTTTAAAGTTGAAAAGAGTTTTCGGTTATTGAAATTGACTAGAAAAGTGTTTCAAAAAGTAATTTACAATTAGAACTCAGAGTATCCATATGACTTCGTTTTAGTGTGTCAAGTCACCATTAAAATATTTCTTTTCAAATCCATTGACTATAAAAAAACTGATCGACAAACAAAAATTTTGATTAAAGAATTCTATTGATCGAGGGAAAGGTGTGAGGCATCCTTTAATCTCATGATTTTAATATGGTTGCTTCATTGACCCATATCTACTTACTTAACATTATAAATAAATAAAACATAAAAACATATAAGCACACAAACAAATAAAGGTTCAAAAAAATATAAAATCCAGTCCGATTATAGAGTCCAAATGAAAAACAAAGTATGAAAATAAACCTACGCTACTTAAAACTAATCTACTCTATATTTTACCCAACATTCCAATCCTATACTCGACTGTCCTTCAAAAATATAGTACTTCGGAACATTTCTTGGTGAATGAATACACTTAATAGAAGAACTATGAAATAGAGTATGAAGGTAAATAATTTAAGCATGTCCATTATTATCAACATAAACTTTGTATACCCCATCCTTAGCCTAAACATGCCACTACGGAGTCGAATGGATAAAAATTAATTACAATAACGAATTAAAAGAATAATTAAAACCATGCATTAGTCGATTTTTCAATCCCAATCCAAATCGCGTTAAGCCTGAATCTATTTAATGTCAACTTCATACTATCAATAACTAGTTATTTATGAGCAACCCAAATCAACTATCAACAACAACATTCAACCATACAAAGATTCAAACATGCAAAAAATCAGCACTCACACGAAAACCAAATATTTTTTAACTAAAATAGCTTTTAGCATAGAAATAGACCTCTTGTGATTTTTAATTGCACTAATAATTAGATTGGGATTTGTGCCCAAAAACCTCAATTCGAACTTCAACAATGAACCCCTAAACAGAAAATCTATCGCTTCACAATACTTCAATTAATAAATCAGAAGTACTTGTCACCTGGAAAGTAGTAATGAGTATTTCTCGTTGTTTTTTTTGTGTGAGTAATTAAAGATGGGGGAGGTGAGTTGGGGAGAAAAAGGGTGGTGGTCGCTTTTTTGTTTCTCAATTGGAGTTAATGGAGAAGAATTGAAAAACTATATAATAGTTGGAACTGATGTTGTCTGTAGTTGATGAAAAAAATGGAGAAATTGAAGAAGGTGACAATTGATGGTTATAGTCATGGTGTCAAATTAGAGGGAATTGACATTTTTCATTAGGGAGATAGGGAGGTTAGTGTGTAGATGATACCATGATGGTAAATGAGGAAAAATTAATAAGGTTCTCTAGTGTGTATGTGTATTCGTTGTGTGTTGACATTACTGTGTATTGAAGTTGCTATTGTATGTTGTTGGTGTTGTTACTGGTGGGGTGGAGAAAAAAGACATGAGGATAGAGAGGGGTGTGTGTGGATGAGTAGGTGGGTGGGGTAGAGGAAACTTGTATAATATGGATAAGGGAAGGAAACTTCTAAGAAGTTGGGGGAGGGGGTCATTTATCCAGTGTAGGTAGGCCTATGTTAGTGTAGGTAAAATTTTAAATTGATGGTCAAGAAATAAATAAAAAAATAAATAATTAAATACCCAAGTTATTTTGGTGGGGATAAAACAAGAAATTTTCTTATGGCAAAAATTTATTTGTTGCTACTTTTTAGATTTTTTATCAAAGGTTTAAACAAATTCAATACAATAAAACAATTCAAAGCTCATGGAGGATCACGTGTCTACAAGTACGTTGTTCGACTCTTTGATTTGTATTTATTTTGTATCTTATTATTATATTGATATAAAATTTTAATTTTTAAAGAATCTAAGACATGGTATCAGAGCCTATAAAACATAATTTAAGATCAAATATTCATGATTAATAGATATTAGAACTTCTAATCCCAAAATTTATTGTTGAAGTCTTGGGAAATTGAATGGAGACTTTGGGATTTTTGTTCCTCTCACTAAAAGTTTCAATTAGATATTTGGCCCATCGCATAACTCTTAAGATTGAAAAAATATTATATTTCAAAATTTAAATTCATATTCATAAACTCACTTGACATTTTTTATAGATCTTGAAGAAATTAGTTGAAAACATATTGTGATTTTGTTTTTAAAATTGTTGATGTCAATATCAAATTAATTACACAAAATTGCTCAAAAAAAAAGCTCAATTTTCATTTTTTATAGAGAAATACGTTCACTGTTATTTTAAGGTTTTGTCCATAATATTATCTTCTAAAATAATTAATTTTGGATGATTTTCGGTGCATCCTAAACAAATTTAGTTGAGGAATTTGTTATTTATGAGATTCTTATCAAAATAGCACAGATTTGATCCATTGAAAAGTTTATGTTTCCCAAAAAAATAAACTTTTTTGATGATAAAATAAATACATACTAAAATACATAGAATCATCTTATCTTTTCAATGGAAAAGGACGAGAAATACCCTTCAAGTATTGAAATTGGTTCAAAAATACCCTCCGTTAATCTATTAGGTTATAAATACTCTTCAAGTATTGAAATTGATTAAAAAATAATCCCCCATCCACCTTTATGACTCAAAAATATCCTTGCAATTAATGGTTTTTTAAAATTATAATTAAAACTTTTATTAAATGCGTGACAATTTTTTACTGATCGAAACTAAATTAATTAAAATGTTATGCCCAATCCGGACTCATGTAAAACTACCCGATCCGAATGAATATCAATAATAAATTAATCACAAGTAGTATATTAATTTTCTACTAAATCATATTATTTTATTTAAACTATATCATGTCAATTTGATACAAACACAACAATACTCATAAAAGACTTGGACCTATCATAAAAATGCTAACATAGTACGCATATTTTCAATTAATATGTATCATTTATATTAATCTAGGTTAGATCACGTAAAATTAATTTGCGATCAAATTAGTAGAATTGAATAATTATATAGAAATAATATATAGTATATTATGAGCTAAAATTTGATACACTGACATTATTGTTGTGTTGAATACTCCTATAAAATTAATAATAATTTGATCGGTGAATGGTGTGAATTGATCTCGCATGGGAAATGCACTTGCTAGTGATGGCAAGACAATTTGATGTATATAAACAAAAATAGTGACAACTATTTAGAAAAGAATGTAGTAATTTTTTTCTTTATATAAACTAAATGTGTCACATAAAATAAAATGAAAGAAGTAACAAGATAGTGTTGTCTAAGATGTAGCATAACCTAGACATCTCAATTAGTTTTTCTATCTAACATGGAGAAATATACATCACAAAGAAATACCAAACTAACATTATAATTAGGGGATAGAATTCTTCACAACATTATATTATGCTGGCGGATTCTAAGTCAATGAATTTTCTGCATTTGATGGCTAAAATTACTCATACTACCGGAGAGTTTTAATTGGGGCAAATTTTATACGGTTTGGATCGAGTAGTTTGAGTTGGGTCCAGATTGGATTTAATATTTTAATTAATTTAGTTTTAACCAATAAAAAGTTGTCATGTATTTAATAAAAATTTTAATTATGATTTAAAAAATCATGAGTTGCAAGAGTATTTTTTACCATAAAGGTTGATGTAGGGGTATTTTCGAACCAATTTCAATACTTGAAGGGTATTTCTAACTCTTTTTTGAATTCTTAATTATGATTTAAATAAACAGTTAGTTGCAAGGTATTTTTGAGACATAAAGGTGTATAGAGGGGTATTTTTGAACCAATTTCAATACTTGAAGGGTATTTTTGGCCCTTTTTTCATCTTTTCAATAATATTGATAGTTCAAATTTTTGTTTAAATCTAATGGAATGTTGATATGATGTGCTAGAAATGTCTTATGTTTTATTTCATTGAAATTGCAATATTTTTTCTTGCGATAAACATAAAGTTGATATTTATGTATGTAATTAATAAGTTTATTTATTAAAACATCAATTTAAATTTAAATATTTTCTCTTGCTAATATTTACTATAATAAAAGTTTAAAATATTTTAAAATGATTTGATGTAATGACCCTCCCAGTCTTTGTGAAATTTTCTCATTTTTCCTATTTTTACTCTCTCCATAGTTGGTTTTACTTGAATTATGACTTACGGATGAGTAGTACCAATTCTTGAGGTGTTCGAAAGTAATTGTAGTCATTAGTTTGATTATTCAGTTTTAATAAATTTAAGCTTGATCGCGGTCAACTTTTGATCAAGACGATCTCGGTTTAGTAATTTAATATTTTCAAAAGGTCTGGCATGTACTTTTTAATTAATTTACATATTTAATTTATTTTTATGGAATTTTGAATAAATTTTAAGAGTTTATTAAAATTTTGGGTATTTTAGATAATTAATTTAATTAGTGGTTCAAAGAGTCAAACCCATAATATTTTTACTATCAGATATTACGTGATTTTCAGTTAATAGGGTTTAACCATTTTGAATAATAGCAGAAAATAAAACAGACGCCAAAGGGAGAGAAAACTGTGCGGCGTGAGGCAACAGTTTCAGGTGAGAATTCAACTTTAGAAATTGGATGAATTGATATGGTAATAATCAGTCACTATCATGGTTTTATAATAAGCGTGTATAATTATTGAATAATTGTGAGTTTAGTTACTGGGCGGTGGAGTTCAAGAAAAAAAATGTTAATTAATTCCTACCTTTCTAAGTTTCATATATTAGTGATAACAGCTAATAATTATGTAATAATTAGAAATCATTACTCAATAATTATGCGAAGAAAGTAGGCTAATAGTTTCCTGCATGTTAAAGTACTGCAGTACTAGCTCCTCTCATGCTTACCTATGGTTACCGAATTTTGATGAGTTACGTTTTTGGTAAATTTCAGTTTGCAGTTTAGAATTTTTAGAGTGAGAATTTATAAAATGGGTATTACTAGATTTGTACTCTTATGAGAATTATATATTTGAACAAATTTTGAACGTTTCAAAAATTTGAGGAAGGGCAAGGCACTTGTAGACTAGTGATATTTGTATTCTTCGATTGAGGTAGGTTACGGTTTAATTGGAGTTCATACTCAATATAATTGTGTGTACGCTCCTAAATTGGATTCTTATTGATTGGTATTCGAACATGCTTGAATTTGATGATATTTGAATTGTTGAGACATGTATCAATAATTATTAAAAATTCACTTGATGGAATTGTCTTATGACTTTAAGTATACTTGTAAACTTAGTACATCGTATTATATCCTGAGATGCAGTGTTAATTTGATAAAATATACTTAATATGGTTTTTGAAGATCGGGTATCACGCCGGTACGAATATAATATTGATATTACTTTTTAAGGAGGATCGGGTACCACGTCGGTACGAATATGATATTGATATTACTTGTTTATGGAGGATCGGGTACCACGCTGGTACGAGTGACATATTGATATTACTTGTTTATGGTGGATTGGGTAACACGCTGGAACGAATGTGATATTGATATTACTTATTTATGGAGGACCGGGTACCACATCGGTATGGTACATGAACATAGATTGTTCCCTGCAGGTCATGACTAGTTGCGCAAAAATAAGTCCCTTAACATATGTGTACATATTTGTGTTAAGTTTGAGAGGTTGTATAGGTTATTAAGCAGATAACGAGCTAATGGTATTCTAAATGCGAGGTTTATAAGAATGTGGTTGTTACTTATGGTATTGTTATTGATTCTGTGGATGTTTATAGTATGGTTGATACTCTTGATGGTTATGTGGAATGTTTGTAAGCACTATTTGACCTGTTATCAGGGAATTTGCTGATTCATTGAATACTTGTTATGTGATGATGCATGTCTACATATTAGTTGATTTATGTTGTGTACATGCTATTAATTGAGTTGACCTATGATACCTACCAGAACATAGTGGTTTGTACTAATACTACCTTGTACTCTTCTTTGTCGAGTGCAGAAAGTGTTTTAGAGGATCAGACATAACCTCACCTCTAGAGTTTAATAGCAGATTTCGATCCAATGGTTAGCACTCTATCTCCAGGCTACCATAGATTATCCTATTTGTTCCTGTCCATCTATCGGACAGTGAAACATTCATTATTTATTTTATTTTTGGATATCCTTTTACGACATGATCTTTCTTTAGAAATTCTTGTACGATGACTTTCAGGTCCTGAAGATTTCAGTAAGTAGTTAGTTTGATTTCCGCATTACTAATGATTAGCTCTAGATTATTATTATTAAGTTGGTTTTTGTTAGCCTCCCAAAGTCTATATTTTAATAATGACAAACTAACAAGTGGATCCTTGCAGGATATTAAAGACCGCAGATCAAAGAAGCTGACTCTAGAAATGGAAAGATATCTAATCACAAGAAGATCACGACACTCAAACAAGCACAAAAAGAGAATTAATCAAATATCTTTGAAACTAAAGGAGAATCACCATCCCAGAAACACGACAAAATAGATCAATCAGGAAATTAATTAGGATCTAAACAAAAGAAAGAAGGAAAAACCATCACATGGACATCTAGACCAAAAGAAAAGATAGCTCACATATATATCTGATATGGATGTGATCCAAAGCCGTATATGGACATATCAAACGGTTGCTTTCCTCAATCAAGGAATCAATTTAAATCCTTGATTGAGAAGAAATCTCTTGGGTTTTCTTATGAAGAGTAGCAACCGAAGACTATAAAAGAAGAAAATCGAAGCCAGACACTTTTTACACAACTTCAAGGAGAAAATCCAAAGTGTCTCATTCTTAGTCTTACAAAGATCTGTAACGTTAGTTTAAAGTTGTTATATAAAGAGTAGGATCGAGTCAACTTTGTAATATCAACTGAAGCTGTGTCACAAGATCTGAAGAGAAAAATAAGACTTCAGAACTTGTTTCCTATCATTGTACTCGAGCCACACTTTCAACGATCTAAGGAAACTTCGAAACCCAAAGGGACTGGACGTAGGGATACATTAGTGTGCCGAACCAGGATAAATTTTTGTGTTGTTGCTTTATGTTTTGATATTTACTTACTTAATTGTTCTAAGATTAATCTGTGTGTGAAGTGTTCTGATCTGCAGGCGAGTTGACTGTGAGGAGTCAGTAGTCAACTCACACAAGAAAATTTCAATTCACCCCTCCCCCCTCTTGAATTTCAATTGGTAACAAAGAAGGTCTCATACATAGGTTTAGGATGGTCACTATTCCACAAGACCACCATACCTTAATGGGCAATATTACTCTTACTAGAAGAATAGGTTCAGGATTTTTTTCCAATCAAATGACTTCCAAGCCTGGGTTGTCATCAAGAAAGGTCCAAATCCAATTCCAGGACTCAGGGAGAAGTCAAAGGACAAAGATAAAGAACCTAGCAGTTTTGACATAGAGGACCTTAAAAGTTTCGAGGTCACCAAAGAACAACAAGAGGTAATTCAAACTAACGCACGTGATAGATATAAGTTTTCTTTTATGGGCAGTTAGCGGAGAAGAATACGACAAGATTTCATCATGTGAAACAACAAAAGAAATATGGGACAAACTGGAGGTAACATATAAAGAAACCACTAAAGTCAAGAAGTCAAAAATTACTGCTCTTGTCAATGAATACGAGTTATTCAAAATGGAGGAAAATAAGGATATTGAAGCAATGTTCTCCAAATTCAGTAAAATTATGTGCGAACTAAAATCACTGGGGATGATTTATCCTCACAGCCTGCAAGTCCAGAAGCTGGTCCGAAGTGTACCAAAAACTTGGGAAACCAAGGCTTCCATTCTAGATGACGGAGATCTTCATAACATGACATGATGAACTGCGAGGTAACCTTATCGCATATGAGAAAAATTATATCAACAGGTTTCACAAGGATGAAAAGAAAAAACCAGTAGCCTTGAATTCTACTTTAACCAGTAAGGAGGACACTCTGGAAGATGCTGATAGTGAAGGAATGACCCTCATCAACTGTAGGGTAAGGCAGATCATGAGAAAGAGACAACAAAGATCTCAAGGAGGCAAAAATAATGATTCCATAAAAAATGATGAGCTTTGCAACTACTGTGGAAAGCCTAGTCACTTCAAACAAAATTATCCATAATTGAAAAGAAGAACATCCAGGAAGAATCAAAACTTTGGTGCCTAGAGTGATGAAGATGAAATAGAAGTAGAAGTAGAAGCCGCAAACATGTGCTTCATGGAAATAGGTGAATCCAGTGAGGTAATACTACACAATTACCATAATTGTAATACTCTCGAATCTAACAAATATGATTACTGACGAACTTCAAAAAGTTATAGATGATTATAACAAACTCACCCAAGAGAAGAAAAGTTGCGAAGCTCAATTTAAATGAAAACTCGAAGAGGAACGACGAAACTGACAAATAGAATTATTCGAGTTTCTCATCAGTGTCATTTAAATTATCTAAGAACTATTTCTTTTATCGAGGAGCAATTTGTTTCATATATGGAAAAAGAAGGCTCAAATCCTACAGATGTAGGCATAAGCCTACAAGTGTGTGGTTTTGGAAGCCCAAAGGAAGTACATATAACACGCAAGGACCCAAGACCACTTGGGTACCTAAGCAGAATTAATCATTTTTTTTGCAGGAATATGTACACAAAGTCTATAAAAGGGAGGGATTAATAGTGGATGTTTCAAAAGTAAAGCTTAAAAGAAAAAGGTCCTATCTGTTTGTACAGAATGTAGACAAAAAACTATCAGATTCAGTGACAATGATGGGGGTAATGTCACCAGAGTCGACTATTCCCCCTTCAGAGTTGACTCTTCAAATAAGAAATAATGGCAGAGGGAACTGACATCAATAAAATCCCCGACGAGGTCAGAAATAAATATGAATTGTCCTTGTCTATTGATACTCTTAAATGTTTTAATCTGCCTTAATTTTTAAGAGATTTTCATGAAACAATCTCCAAAATCTGAAAATCTATTTTAAAACCTTCTTAAAAGGGAGGCAAATTCTCTATGTTTTTTTAAAATTATTATCTTTGCTACATGTTTAACACTATTCCTGATAATTCTTACATTTTCTTGTGAGAATTTTTGCCACTCTGATGAAAGCTTCGTCTCATGAGAAATATACCAAAATTCATTACTTAACAAGGAAAAAATTTAGTTGAAACTTCAACAACCAGAGCAGTATGCATAACTCTTGGAACTTGTTGTACTTAAATTCTCTGAATTCTACATCAACTACCTGATTTTAATCTATCTCTTGAGATTGTTCCCAGAATGTTTGATAATTCTATTTAATTGTTCTGTGTATTTAGGGAAAAATGATAATGTTGTGCTAATAATCTATTTAATTGTTCTGTGTTAGCGTTAAGTATTTTTCTATCCTTGATCCAAAAAAATGAATCCCTTTAAAAAAAATGTTGATTTCCCCGAAAAGGATTTGGTATTAATAATTTTTGAGTCATATTTAAGGAAACAAATCATTTCACTTAGTCCAATCTTTTTTCAAAGAAAAATCTTCAAAAAGGATTTAGCATTAATGACTTATGGGTCATACTTTGATCACAATATTTTTTTATTTAGTCCAATTTTACCTATTTTACCAATTTTTTTTAAAAGTGTCATCCCTCACTCTTTACCATGCTATGTCCCTTCTTTTCCATAAGTTCTCTTTCACTTCACGTCTCCATTTCTATCCCTTCTAAACAGTCGCCTTCCTAGCTTCTCTTAACCGGATCTCCCTCTTATTCTCTCTCCTCTTTTTAATCTTTCCCTTTCTCTCTCTTATGTCAAAAACCTGATCAATGGCCAGCGTTTCTAGAATCTCCTCTAAAGGTTCTTTTCCTCGTTCAAAATCCTCTGATGAGTCCTCATCTAAGTCTGTTCTTCTTAAGAGATGGAGACCCTCTCCCATTCTTGTCTCTTTGACAAAGAAAACCCATTCAAATCCCTCCAACTCTCCCTCCAGAAGAGATGCACCAATTCTGGACGAATCTTTACAAAGAAAAGTTTCTTTCTTTCAAAAATTACTCAATTGTTCCTAGTTGTATCATCAATATTAGCCAACTTAAACATGCCTCCTTCAATGTTTCTATTTTTTCAAATTTCAAGATCTGTCTCTACTGTTTCGCCTTTGTGGACTTTTAGTGTATGAAAACCCTGTTCGCATGTTTTACACCAATCTCCGACTTTCCGTAGATGGTGGTGAATTCGACACTCTTGTTCTAGGCATAAGAATTGTCTTGAATAACTTTCTGTTTGAAAATATTTTTGACACTATATTTTTTTGTGTGGTACCATTCATGAACAATAACTGGCTTGAGGACTTCGAAGTGGGCTTTAAGGAATTCACGAAGCTTTTATCTGATTCTAACTCTATGTCAACCAACTTTTGTCCCTTGTCTCTCTATTTCAAATATCGCATTATGGCCCACATTGTTGCCACCACTCTAATTCCTAGAAAAGGATCTCCAAGCGACATCACTTGACGTGATATCTTTGTGCTATACTGTCTGGTCAAGAAGATCGAAATAAATTGGGAAACTTGGATATGGGAGTACATTCTTGAGAGTGCAAGGGAAACCAATGCTTCATCCAGTTTACCATACGAACTAGTTATCACCCTAATCCTCTTCTTCTACTCCATCGATCTCTCCGCCTACTCCTCGGTAGAAGTTGATACAACTTATGATACAGGATATGTCCTGGTGAAAGATGAGTGGTGCAGTAAGGAGTCTGTCCGTTGATAACGCTCAACTTACACGTCAATTTCATGCAAGTCAGTCGTCATCAATATATTTACCCAACTTTGGAGTCGAGGTTGAATCCATGAGGAAAAATGTGAGTGGCGATTAAACTAATTTGAAACTATAGCTATAAGTTGAATTCAAACAAATGATACAAAATGATAAAATGGGGGGTTTTTGATGATCAAACAAATGTTAAAGTTTTAACTTGCTTCAGAGCTAAAAACTAAAATTTCAATAGTTCAAATCAGTGATAGAGAGGAACTAGGGTTGTGATCTCTATGATTATTAATCCTCATTGAATAATAACTGTAGTATTGGGTTCTCATGACTTGTGGGAAACACCAAATTATCAGTTTCGACAATCCATCTAAGTGTTTCTCAACCTGCCTAGATGTTGAACTCCCTAATTCTGTCGAACTTAGGAAATCATTCTATTCATACTGATTTTATCTTAAGTTGATCAATCTTGTTACATCATTAGTCATTAGATGGGAGCTTAACCTTCCCAAATCCTTATTGATAATTCGCTACCTTTAGTTTATTTCTCAGTTCGAGAAAATCAACATAACGCAGGATTTACTGTTTGCAACCAATAAATAACAATCATAACAAAGGAATTATCAAGATGTCCCCACAATCACTCAAACCCTAACCAACTATTAAATCCATGGGGGAATGATCCTTGATCCCACAACCCTAGGAGTGGGTTATAGTTCCACATGAGATATAAAGAGGTGGCAACAATTGTAATCATCATTCAAAGTAATTAAACTTACAAAAGATGAAGTCTGAAGTTGATTATATTCTAATCTCAAGAGAAATTCCCACAACCAAATCAAAAAGTTGAAAATTGAATTCTAAGTTTTGAGCCCCAAAAAGAGGTGTCTTTGCCTTTGGAATCAGTTCAAGATGTTTCGCCCCTCCTTTTTTTATTAGAAAACCCTAACATATGCTTTAAATACTTCATCCTAATTATGGAAACAAAATCATAGATCACAGTATTTTCTTGGACAGACGACGACGTGTGTGACGGCTTATCAGGAGTCTGATGCCTTATCAAGAATGTCGTCAGCTCCTCTTCACATTTGAACAAGTTCTTCCTTCAGTTGACGATGAAGCCTAACGACTTATAATACATGTGATGACTTATCAAAATTATCGTCGCTTCTTCATTTTAAGTTCTCAAGAACTACCTAAGCCCGATGACGAGCCTGACGACTTATCACATCTCTGATGGCCTATCACAGGTTGTCGTCACTTCTTCCATCTGAATCTTATTCTCTATCTAAGGATGACGACAACTCTGATAGCTTATCATAAGGCTAACGACTTATCAGACAAGTTGTTATCTATATTTCCCTCTTTACTTTCTCAGAAATTAACTCTTTCACTTCCATTATTGTTGGTTCTCTTGCATCTTGACTTTTACTGCAATATCAAACAGAAAACAATAAAAAATGACCAAAGTTGCTTAATACTTTGCAATTATTCTCAGTTAAAAGCCTCAAATGTGTTAGCATCTACTCACACATCAACACCCTCAACTTAAAACAATTGTTTGTCCTGAAGTAACTAAAACATAACTAAGAGGATACAAAGCACATTTGGCAGTCAATCATCTATTTTAGCTCAAAACATCTTCACCATATCCAAGGTCAATTAATTTAAACAAACAACTGTGCATATTATTGAATAAAAACAATGCGACACACAGGAATCAAGATATGGCATCAATTCAGCAACAACGACCATGCATGTACCAAGATTACACTATCCAAACAAGTTAGCAACTAGCAATGTAACCAGTGTGCCCTTACAACCAAGAGGTCCCTCCTCACTCATATGTGAAATCAAGCACGTCAATGCGGGGAAAATCAAGAGACACTCACTCTCAAAAAGAAGTTCCAGTCAATGTATGTCAAATACCATAAGCTTTCCCTTATTTTCATTACCGAAGCTTTCAGACAGTTAAGTTAGGATCACTATAGAACTTTTCTTCAGCTTGTAATGTAGGCTTGGGTTGGTATGATACACAAAAGATATTTAAACTAACTAAGCCTCCTTGGCACTACACTATTTTTGGGGTCTCACTTATCAATCTTTACCTTATTTCTCCCTTTCTTGATTAAAGCACATTCAAGCTGGGTGCAGTTTTTATTCATTTATTTTCTCTTTTTTCACAGCTTTTGTTTTCTCATTCTTTTTCTACCACACCCAGCCTTGCATATTTTTTTAATTACCCATCTTCATACTCACTTTACATTATGCACCCCTATGATAGCTACCCTCAACTTAGGCTATTTGCCTAAGTCAAAGTACACAATGTCCAAGAAGGACCAGGGCCAAAATAGGTTCATTGTGATACAAATGGGAAGGTGATAGGTAACATAAAATAAATAGGCATTCAGGCTCAAAATTAGGATCAAGGTATACTATTCACACATGGAAGGTCATTCAGGCTAAAAGTCATCTAATATCAACAACGGCCTATGATCATTTCTTAACCGCTATCCTACAACCAAGGCAAGACCAACCGGGTAAGTTCTGGATTTAACACACAACTGGAACAAGGTAGTATCTCACACATACATGGCACAAAGGTACATCACAAGCTACTACCCATTCGGTTCATGCAATTGTTTAGCAATGGTTATCATGTCACTAGTACTAATGCCATAACAAGATGCACAATGGTCACACATAAATGTATATCACACAGTTATAAAACAGACCATTGGAGAGGTGTTCAAAAATCAACAAAAACATGTTAACTTCCTAATGTACTTGTATTTCTCCTAGTCAACTACAATATTTTACAACAAATCACAATACGCCTAAATATGTCGGCTCTACTAGGAACAAGACTCTGGGAAAAAGAGGCACGACAACAAAAACTCCAAGAGGACATCAACACCCATAAGTAGCCCCACCCTAAACTTAAAATCATGCAATGTCCCTAATGCATCAAACCAAAATAAGAGAGTTAGAAATATACCTATGGTACCATGGGTGCGAAGATCTGATGTCAATCATATAATATGAATAAAAACAACAAAATACCTTGGGTTTCCTCTCAAGAAGCGCCTGATTTAATGTCGCGGCCCGACTAGGTTATCTTGACTACTCAGAATTCATCAAGATATCTTAAAAGTGATTCATCCTTTATCCCTCCACTTTGATGATTCAAATCATTGGCCCATCTTTTGATCTTTACATCTTTTAAGTGCGTTGGGCAAATGTGAGAGCATGATAAGGAAAGTTCTATCACTCCACTTCAAAGACTTGAACCGCTTGCCTAATTTTGCATCAAACTTTCGTATGGGCTCATTTGGCAACGGTGAGAATCTTAAAAATCCACTAAATGGACATCGATCTTTAAGCTTCTTGGCCTTCAAGATTGGGGTTATATTATACCCTTTTGGAAAGACAAACTCCAAAATGTAGGAATTTTCCTCCTTATTTCTAAAATTCATCATTTGCTTGGGTGATTCAACTTTCATCACATCCACCAAGCATAATGTTGAAAAGTGATTCGAGTGAGTTCTTCTCCCTAATTTTAGAGTTGCTTCCTTCTCACTTCTTCACCCCAAATTGGGCTAGAGTCTATAAAACAGATTGGCTTGGTTTCTACTTTTGCCTCTACCACCATTTCCTTAATCTTGGCATCATCTATCATGATTCATTCGGTTGGTTGGGAAATCACCCAGGGTTGCTCATCATTGAACTCAACATCAATATAGGGTTCTTGCTCCTCATCTTCACACTCTTCCATTATTTTAAATGATTCCACAGATAAGATATCATCTAAACATAATATAAAAGAATTCTTTGAATGATTGACCTCTAATATATCTCCTAATGAATGATTGTATTCATGTCTTGACACTATCATATACGATATCATACGTTTGTTTCTGGAGATCTAACATTAGTTAAAACATAGCTTCAATTCCACTCTTTCTGGTGCTTCGTTCTTTCTTTTCTTGACCATAAGACTTATCAAACTCATAAGAAGAACTAGAATTTGGGTTAGTGCAATAGGGGGAGGGGGCATTTGGGAAATCACTCCAATGTCCATCTTGACCACCACATAAAAAACAATCATACTCCCGGTGGGATGGAGATGGTGAACGCATCTCTCTCTGGGGAGCATATCTACAATCTTTCCAAAAGTAAGGTCCATTACAATATGGACATGGATCATCAAGATAAGATTTCAAACCACCAAGCTCAAGTTCATTCCACGACGCCATAGTAATAAGTAAACTAAAATAAAAATATAGCTAGCACAAGAAATAAAAGAAAACTAAAAACAAATATTTACAAGTTTGAATTCAAGAAAGTAGGTTAAAATTCCAAACCAATTCAATACGCCAAATTGTTCCCCGGCAACGACACCATTTTTGATAACGCTCAACTTACGCGTCAATGTAGTGCAAGGCGGTCGTCGTCAATATATTTAGCCATCTTTGGAGTCGAGGTCGAATCCACGAGGAATAATGTGAGTGGCGATTAAACTAATTTGAAACTATAGGTATAAGTTGAATTCAAACAAATAATACAAAAAGATAAAATGGGGGGTTTTTGATGATCAAACAATGTTAAAGTTTTAACTTGCTTCATAGCTCAAAACTAAAATTTCAATAGTTCAAATCAGTGATAGAGAGGAACTAGGGTTGTGATCGCTATGATTATTAATCTCCATTAAATAATAACTATAGTATTGGGTTCTCATGACTTGTGGAAAATACCAAATTATCAGTTTCGACAGTTCATCTAAGTGTTTCTCAACCTACCTAGATGTTGAACTCCCTAATTCTGTCGAACTTAGGAAATCATTCTATTTATACTGATTTTATCTCAAGTTGATCAATCTTGTTACAACATTAATCATTAGATAGGAGCTTAACCTTCCCAAATCCTTGTTGATAATTTGGTACCTTTAGTTTATTACTCAGTTCGAGCAAATCAACATAAGGTGGGATTTATTATTTGCAACCAATAAATAACAATCATAACAAAGAAATTATCAAGATGTTCCCATAATTACTCAAACCCTAACCACTTATCACAAGACTGACGACTTATCATACAAGTCGTCAGCTATACTTCCCTCTCTACTTGCTCAGAAATCAACTCTTTTACTTCCATTATTGTTGGTTCTATTGCATCTTGACTTTTACTGCAATATCAAAGAGAAAACAATTAAAATGACAAAAGTTGCTTAAGAATTTGCAATTATTCTAGGTTAAAAGCCTCAAATGTGTTAGCATCTGCTCACACATCACCCGTGAAAAGGTCGACCTTCTGATGGTAAGTAAGTTTATATCTAACCCATTTGTCTCTTTGATGAAGGAACTTAAAAAATTTAAGCAGCGGTTCAAAGCTATCAAGAAAGGTATCATGCAACTCCAAGAGTCTACTACCAAGCTCTTGGACCTTGGGAAAAGTAAAAGATCCGACATAAGCGTGGTCTGTATGGGGATTTATAGGCTCCAACAAGAAGGAGAAGTTGTTCTCTTTAGTTCTTTCTCACATGGACTTCTTAAAACCTCATCTCTTTCTCAACTGATGATCTGGTTGTCTGTGTTTAGAATTCCTAGTCTTCCTTTGTTAATAACGTTGAAAAATCTTATGGAAAGTTCTATCAAAACATGTATAACATTCTCACCTACTTTCTGCCAGAACAACGAATTATGAACTCTTCTTTCAAAATGGGGTCCTATCCCTTATGCTTTTGGGTTGTAAAAATACTTTTACTATCTGACAATTTCCTTTGCTATGCGTAGTCATAACTATCCATGGTTATCTAATGCCTTTGTCTATATGGATTTTGTGATGCTTTGTGTGTGTGTGCTATTCTCTTTCTGTTACTTGTGATTCTTTTTTATTATGCCAAAAGAGGAAAAAAGATAGAAAGGGAAAAACCTATCAGTCAGGAGAATTTAATTTTTGACTTATAAGGACAACTAATAATTCAACAATCATAAACAACAAAGATGCTCACAAATCAGGGGAAGCAAAGTCGACTGATTCTTACAAAGTTTGGGGAAGCAAGTTGACTGACAGGGAGGTCAGGTGATGTTTACTCATGTATGTGATTGTCAAAATGGGGGAGATTGTTAACCTTCAAAAGTCTAAATTTTAGTAATAACAAACTAACAAGTGAATCCTTGAAGGATTTTGAAGACCACTGATAAAGGAAGCTGGCTCTAGAAATGGAAATACATCCAATCACAAGATGATCACAACACTCAAACAAGCATGGTAAGATAATTAATCAAATATCTTTGAAATGAAAGGACAATCACCATCCCAGAAACACGACAAAATAGATCAATTGGGAAATCAATCAGGATCTAAATGAAAGAAGAAAGGTCATAATCGTCACATAGACATCAAGACCAAAAGAAAAGATAGATCACATACATATCTAATATGGACGTGATCCAAAGTCGTATATGGACATATTAAATGGTTATATTCCTTAATCAAGAAATCAATTTAAACCCTTTATTGAGAAGAAATATCTTAGGTTTTCTTATGAATAGTATCAACCGAAGTCTATAAACGAAGAAGACCAAAGACAGACACTTCTTATGCAACTTCAAGGAGAAAATTCAAAGTGTCTCATTCTTAGTCTTACAAAGCTCTGTAACGTTAGTTTATAGTTGTTATATACATAGTAGGATTGAGTCCACTTTGTAACATCAACTAAAGTTGCGTCACAAGATCTGAAAAGAAAAATAAGTCTTCAGAACTTATTTCCTATCATTGTACTCGAGCCAAACTTTTAACGATCTAATGAAACTTCAAAACCCAAGGGGACTGGACGTAGGCACTACATTGATGTGTCGAACCATGATAAATTTTTGTGTTGTTACTTTATGTTTTGTTATTTACTTACTTAACTATTCTAATATTAATCTATGTGTGAAGTTTTTTTATCTGCTGACGAGTCGACTGTGAGGAGTCAATTGTTGACTCACAGAAGAAAATTTCAATTCACCCTTATTTAATTTAGGTTTTATGATAATATTATTTAAAATTAACTAAGTGATTGGATAATTTTTTGGTTTAGATGGTTCTCCTATAGAAAGATTAGTGTGGGTGCCAATCCTGGCCATTTAGCTCGTGATAAAGTTTGTATCAGATCCCTAGGTTCGTCGATCTCATCGTACAAAAACATGTGTATTAGAGTCTTATGGAATAGTACGGAGACTTCTGTACTTTTCTTAAAGAGTCTATGAGTCACTAGAAAAATAAAATTCTTTTTTCTTACGTGATTTCAATTGGTATCTAGCGATTCCAATTGGTATCTAACTTTTTTCACTCTTACGCTCATATATGGTTACAACACGAGCAAATACAACAAGGGTTGAGGTGCCCAAACCGACTATAAGGGCTGAGGTTTGGGGTAGAGGGCAGGTAAGGGAAGGACAAGGTAGAATAAGGAGAGCCATACCCACCATAGGCAGAGATCAAGTCGCGAGACCAGCTAGAGAAAAGCCAGTATCTTCTCCTCTACATGTAGATATGCCTGGGATACCAGAGGATAAAGTAATCCCAGTATAGAATGAGGGGATGCTGGTTCATGATGGGGTTAAACTAGTTCACGGAGGTGAAACTCCTATTCAGATTTCTTCCATTGTGATTCAGTAGGTTCTAAGATTTTTAAGTGGGTTGGCAGAAATTGGGACTTGCCTGCAGCACCCACAATCAAGCATCTGGGGGTGCACCATACCTTGGATGGGTCGGGTGATTTTCCAAGATAGGTAGTGAGTCTAGTGATGACAGGAGATAAGCATAATTGGTTCTGTAAGTTTATCAAGATGAAACCTCATATTTTTCATGGTACCGAGTCTGAGGATGCCTATGAGTTTATTATTGACTGTCATGAGATACTTCACAAGATGGTGTGGTTGAGAGGTATGGTGTAGAACTGGTTACTTTTAGGTTTTAGAGGTATGCCAAGATATAGTGGAGAGCTTATGCAGAGTTTAGGGATGCAGGTTTTCCTCTGTATGCTTAGACTCAATTTTACTCAATTTTTTATAGAAGTATGTTCCTCATACTTTGAGAGATAGAAAAAAACATGAGTTCACTAATCTTAAGCAGGGAAATATGTCACTTGTGGCCTATGATTCCAAATTTCATACATTGTCTCGGTATGCACCTCATTTGCTGAAAAGTAAAGGGGAGAGGATTTGTATCTTTGTTAAGGGTTTGAATAAAGGATTCCAAATTCTTTCTCTTTCTATGACATCTTTAGGTAGGTCTTTTGGGTAGATGGATGATTTAGTCAAGAAGGTGGTGGGCGTAAGGCAAGAGGGTTAAGCTAAGGCATCAGAAAAAAAGGCCCGCGGAGGAGGCAGTTTCCATAGTTCTTATTCTATGGGTTAGAGTTCACAGGGATACCCTTCCCACCCCATTTACTTGGTGATACAAGTTCATGTTGGTGGTCTGTCATGAGCTATCCAACTATTTTCAAACTGTGGTGATTACTTTTCCTTATCTTTGTTAGTTTAGGTGGCCTACCTTTGATCGTATACGTTATGAGTGTGGTGGAGTTGGTTACATCAGGTGGTTTTGCATAATGCGAGGTAGTATGGTCATTCTAGCCAGCAACAAGATCCTAGAGCTCTTGTTCAATTAGGTATGAGAGGTGGTGGTAATGGTAGAGGTCATACACAGGGTGGCCGTAGTGGTCATCAGGAAGGTAAGGGTGGTAATCAGCCCCATCGAGGTAGTTCTCATCTCGGTAGGGGTTAAGTTCAAACTGGTAGTAGGGACTATATCTATGCCATTCCAGGCAGGCCCATGGAAAAGGCATCAAATAATATTATTACTAGGACTATTCTTGTCTGTGGTCAGATGGACACTGTATTAATTGATCCCGGCTCTACTTTTACATACGTATCTGCTAATTTTATTATGGGATTGGATATGGTGTGTGATTTACTTTAATTTTTGATTCACGTGTCTACTCTTATTGGTGATTATGTTATTTTTTATAGAGTTTATTGTTCTTGTTCTGTTATTTTTATGGGGTATCAAACTAGGGAAGATTTAGTTATTCTTAACATGGTAAATTTTGACATAATTTTGGGTATGAGTTGGATGTCTCTATATCATGTTATATTATATTATCATGCTAAGATAGTGAATGTGGCTATGTCGGGAATATATAGACTTTAGTGAGTGGGTGATTATAGTCCTTCTCCAATGAAACTTATTTCCTTTCTTCATGCAAAGAGGTTAATTGGGAGGGGTTATTTTACCTTCGTAGCACATCTTTGGGAAAATTATGAAGAAGTCCCATCTATTGAGTCAGTTCCTGTGGTATGTGAGTTCCAATAGGTTTTTCCTGTAGATTTTCCAGGCAAGCTACCAGACCGTGACTTTAATTTATTATTGATCTAGAGCCAGGTACTCGTCCTAATCTATTCCTCCCAATAGGATGGCTCCGGCTGAGTTAAGGGTGCTAAAGGCTTAGTTGCAGGATTTTTTGAGTAAGGAATTTATCCGTATGAGTTCCTCTCCATAGGGTTCTCCTGTCTTGTTTGTGAAGAAGAAGGATGGTAGTCTTCTCATGTGTACAGACTGCAGGCAATTAAACAAAGTTACAATCTGTAATAAGTTACCTTTGCCCCATATGGATGATTTATTTGACCAGTTGCAGGGTGCATCCATATTTTATAAGATTGATTTGAGGTCTGGGTATCATCAGCTTAAGATTCGGCCTGATGATATTCCTGTAGACACATAATTTTGTCCCTCCAAGAGCGTGTTTTTACCCATTTGCCCTCACTTTACCGTAGACCTTCACCCATGTGATAAATTCCACACAATAACAAGTCCAACAAATTCTTAACAATTTTAAACACCTTATCCTACCAAAAATAACAACCTACCATAACAACTTTGACACGTCACACCCCTACCCATACCCCTACCGTGCACCCCTCTCTTCATATTTTGTTTTCAGCTTTAACATATATTCACAGAGAATACTTTATACACACAATACATTTGCAAGTACTCCATTTTTCTTTCTAGCATAATACACAGATCACACACCTCTATTTTTCCCATGTTTAGATATATACACACAATTCATACACTGTCCTCATAGAAACACACATACTTACTTTACACACGCAATCCTTACAATACACACACATGACACACACACAAAACTTTGTACACACATGCAAATGCCTAAACACTAACACTATTGGAAAGAGAGTGAGAGTTAGAGATCGGGTGAGAGAGAGAAAATGTGAGGGATAAGGAAGCATGGGAAACTCGACCGACCACTGAGTTTAAGCCAAAAATAGTAACCCTTCATCGGGAAAATGTTGTTGCCGTCTATTTCTCTTTTTTTTCGATCACCGTTGGAGCTCATGGAGTTTCAATGAGACGTAACTGGGGAACCCACTCCTAATCCGACTTGAATCAACTAAGTTTGACTGATTTCGACCCGATTCCAATGATATCCACTAAAAAATAGTAGAAAATTTGCAATTTGAGGGCCCGTGTCGGGGTTGTTTGGCGAGTCCATCGGTGAGGTTCGATTCGAGGTTCCCAGCGTCGAACAATTTGGATTTGAAATAAATTGAGGTCTATTTCCATCTCACTCTCAATTAATTCTAATTATTTGATATTTTGGTGTGTTAAATTCATACTGTGTGGATTTTGTTTTCATTGATTTTGAGATATTTTGGATCATCGTGAGTGATTGTCAATATTGATTAGTTGATTCTATATTGAAATTGGTAATTTTTTGAGAATAATGTGAATTCACTTAGGGTGGGAAATTGATAATTGATAAAAGTGAATATTGATTTGTGTTGATTGATTATTTTGTCCGATTTGAAATAGACGTTAATTTTATCGAACTTGATAGCATCATGATTGGTTAAAACGAATAGGAAAATGTAGGCCGGGTAAGGAAAAATTAGGAATTATGATTGTTGAATGCTTGAATGGTTTGAACGATTTTGTTTTATCACATTTGAATCAATTGTATTTATTTGTCAGGGAATACCTCGAAGCAAATTATATTTATTCAACGGGGAATACCCTGACATATCAAGTCATCAAAGGAGGTTCGTGATCAAGGCCCAGAAAATCAGGTGGAGCTTAGTCTAGGATTAGCTTAGAATAGGATTTACATTTATGCATTTTTCTATGTTTGAGACTGTATAATTTGGACTGGACATTATTTTATTTTTTGAATTTTGTTTGATTTGTTTGTTTGCTTGTTTTGTGTGTTTCGTTGGTTTATACATTCCATAGTGTCATACTAGCCGATATACTCCATAAAGCGACCGTGGTTGAACCACGGGACTGAAGGGTGCCTAACACCTTCCCCCGGTCAACAGAATTCCTTAGCCAGAATCTCTGTTCTTGGATCAATTTTAAAGAGTCAAACCATTTTTAAAAAGAATTTTCAGTGGTGACTTGACACACCCAATTTATGTCAAGTGGCGACTCTGAGTTTTGAATGTAAACAATCCTTTTTGAAACAAATTTCATCTTTTGTCACTTAATAATAAAAACCCTTTCAAACTTAAAGTCAATTCTCTTTGGTAAAAAAGGGGTGTGACAATTCCTAAGACTGCATTTCGAACCAAGTATGGGCACTATGAGTTTCTTGTGATTTCTTTTAGGCTAACTAATGCCCCAGCTGCTTTTACGAGTTTGATGAATGGGATATTTAAACCCTACTTGGATTCTTTTGTAATTGTCTTTATTGATGAGATTTTGGTTTATTCTAAGAGTAAAGAGGAATATGAGAAGCACCTAAGGATTGTTTTGGGTTTTTTAAAAGAGAAAAATCCTTAGCGAAGTTTTCCAAGTGTGAATTTTGGTTGGATTATGTATCTTTTTTGGGGCATGTGGTTTTGAAAAAAAAGGGTGATGGTAGATCTGCAAACGATTAAAGCGGTTAAGAATTGGTCTAGTCCTACTTCAGTGACGGAGGTTCATAGCTTTGTGGGGTTAGTAAGTTATTATTGCAGGTTTGTGAAAGGCTTTGCTTCTATTGTTTCTCATATGATGCGGATGATTTAGAAGAATGTACCTTTTAATTGGTATGATGACTATGAGGAGATCTTTCATAAGCTCAAGACCTTGTTGACTAAAGCTCTTATTCCTTCTTTGCCGGTAGAGGGTAAGGATTTTATTATTTATTGTGAAGCCTCACATTCTGGTTTAGGTGTTATTTTGATGTAGGAAAGGAATGTGATTGTTTATGCTTCAAGGAAATTAAAGCCTAATGAGAGAAATTATCCAACACATGATTTAGAGTTGGCTGTTATGGTTTTTGCTCTTAAGATATGGAGGCATTACTTTTATGGGGTTCATTGTGAAGTGTTCATTGATTGTTGCAGTTTATAGTCTGTTCACATAAAGGGATTTAAATTTGAGACAGTGTAGGTGTTTGGGGTTGCTTAAAGATTATGATATCACTATTCTATATCATCCGGGGAAGGCTAATGTGGTAGTTAATGCATTGAGCAGAAAGTCAGCAAGTATGGGTATCTTGTCTTACTTGAATGCTACCAGGCATCTATTTGCTAGAGATATTCAAACTCAAGCTAACAAGTTTATTCGACTTGAGGTGATGAGAGAGAAGGATTCTTAGCACGTGTAAAGGCAAGGTCCACATTTCTTAATCAAATCAAGGATATACAATTCTAGGATTCTATGTTAAACAAAATTCGTTATAATGTTTTGCAGGGTGAGTCCAAGGTGGTCATTCTTGATGTTGAAGGTGTGTTGCGAATTAAAGGGCGAGTTTGTGTGCCCCGTGTTGATGATTTGACTCCTACCATTCTAGTTGAGGCTTATTATTCGAAGTATTTATAGATCCTAGTGCAACCAAGAAGTATCATGATTTGAGACATCATTACTAGTGGGGTCGGATGAAGCGTGATATAGTTGATTTTGTTGCTAACTATCATAGTTGCCAGTAGATAATGTACATGCATCAGAAGTTAGGTGGTACTCTTTAGAAGATGCCCATTCCTGAATGGAAATGGGAAAGGATAGCTATGGATTTTGTTGTTAGTTGTAACAACCCGAGACTACCTCCTAGTCATCACACAGTGCTTAGGACCATACGTGATCCCAAGCTAACCCTTGTACTGGCATAAATCATGAACAACTGAATAAAATACATAAATATGAACGACATAAGCGGAAGATCAATCTTTCTGAATTCGATCAATACAAAGCTATATAAAAATGATTACAAATATGCTTATATAAAATAAAACTGGAATCAAATACATTAGTTCTACTGACAGTCTATGAACTCTCTACTATACTGACTATAAGTAGCTGGGACGCGACTCCAACTACCACTAATCAATACACATGAGTAAGAAAATAAAGTACATAAATAAAATCTAACTGAAGTCCCCGAAGTAGGAGGACTCATCATCTGTTGACTGAAATCTGCAACTATCTAATCGTGATATATGACTACAACTGAAAAGGTACCTACATTATTAAATAATGTAGCACATAGACGTATATGTGGGGGTTAATACATAAGTAAAACAATATCTCAATGTTTATATAAACTTGTAAAAGGATGTATGCTAAGTGTAAATGACTCATATTGGCTTGAATAACTAAAAGCTAAAAATCGTAAATCATGAATAATAAAACATACTGTATAAATCTTGTGAGCCATAACACTTAGTTCTAAATGTTGTACTTTTACTCATTCTTCTAGTGGAATAAGTAGAACTGAAGTTAAGTCTATTATCAAATCATGCAGGCAAAGTGTAAAAGGACTCACCTTTGTATCTGTAAACTAAAAGCTGAAATCTCTTGGCTAATGACATATGTAAAATAATATCTGAATAAAATCGTGAGCATTTACACTTAGTTTCATAAAGACGTTCTGTTATTCTGTTTTAGGACTTAGGCTTAGGGAGGTTCTTCTAACCGACATACGCCGTTTAAGCGAGGTAAGCTCAGTCCTAGATATAATGGGCCATTTTGGGAGTTCACTCTGTGTTTCATGTATCTATGTTAAATAAGTTTCATGGTGATGGTAACCACATAATTCATTGGGATTCGGTCTTGTTACATGAAAATCTCTCTTATGAAGAGGAATCTGTTGCTATTCTTGATAGAGATGTCCATAAGCTGAGTACTAAGGATATTGTGTCTGTGAAGGTCCAGTAGAAAAATCATCCAATTGAGGGGGCGACTTGGGAGACTGAAGCTGACATGCGTAGCAAGTATCCACATCTTTTTAAGTCTTAGTTACCTTTCTTGTTTCTAGAATGCCCGTTCGGGGACGAACGATTGTTTAATTCATATCTAATGTAACGACCCTCCTGGTCGTTTGTGAAATTTTCTCCTCTTTCCTATTTTAGCTCTCCCCATAGTTGGTATACGTTAATTATGACTTACGGGTGAGTAGTACCAATTCTTGAGGTGTTACAAAGTAATTGTGGTCATTAGTTGGATTATTGAGTTTTAAAAAAATTTAAGATTGATCATGGTCAACTTTGGACCAAGACGACCTCGGTTTAGTATTTTAATATTTTCAAAAGGTTCGAAATGTACCTTTTTAGTTAAGTTACATATTTAATTTATTTCCACGAGGTTTTGAATAAATTTAGAGAATTTATTTAAATTTTTGATATTCTAGATAATTAGTTTAATTAGTGTTTCAATGAATCAAACCCACAATCTTTTTACTATCAGATATTCCGTGACTTTGAGTTAATAAGGTTTAACCATTTAGAACAATAGAAGAAACTAAAACAGATGCCAAAGAGAGAGAAAATTGTGCGGCGTGAAGCAGCGGTTTCAAGTGAGAATTCAACTTTAAAACTTGGATGAATTGATATGGTACTAATCTTCCACTATCATGGTTTTATAATAAGCATGTATAATTATTGAATAAATGTGGGTTTAGTTATTAGACGGTGGAAATTAAAGAAAAAAATACTAATTAATTCCTACCTTTCTAAGTTTCATATATTAGTGATAATAGCTAATAATTATGTAATGATTAGCAATCATTTCTCAATAATTATGTGAAGAAAGTAGGCTAATAGTTTCCTACACATTAAAGTGCTGTAGCACTAGTTCCTATCATGCTTACCTTTGGTTACCGAATTTTGATGAGTTACATTTTTGGTAAATTTTGGTTTTGAGTTTAGAATTTTTAGAGTGAGAATTTATAAAATGGGTGTTACTGCATTTGTACTCTTATGAGAATTATATATTTGAACAGATTTTGAACTTTTCAAAAATTTATGGAAGGGCAAGGCACTTGTGGATTAGTGATATTTGTAATCTTCGGTTGAGGTAGGTTACGGTTTAATTGGAGTTGAAACTCGATATAATTGTGTGTACAATCCTAAATTGGATGCTTGTTGATTGGTATTCGGACATGCTTGAATTTGATGATATTTGAATTGTTGAGACATGTATAAATTATTATTGAAAAATTACTTAATGGAATTGTCTTATGACTTTAAGTATACTTGTAAACTTAGTACATCGTATTGTATCCTGAGATGTAGTGTGAATTTGATAAAACATACTTAATATGGTTATGGAGGATTGGATACCACGCCAGTATGAATATGATATTGATATTACTTGTTTATGGAGGATTGGATATGTAACTCCCCGAGAGTACACACTAGGCGTCACACAGTGCTTACAGTCTCGAGGAACCACAAGCTAACCCATGAGTTGGTACCTGCTGTGAGCACTGAATAAAACTAATACCAATAGATTATATGCAGAATTTAACTGAGGAATGACATAATGTTTTCAATCATAGTTCTGATAAAGTCCATAAAACAATACTGCTAATACTGATAAAACGTCTGACAATGACAACTGAATACTGAAGACTGACTAATTATTTGTACTAGTCTGAAAAGCCTCTAGTGACTGACTATGAAGTTAATGGGACAAACCCCCAACCAACTCCGACAGAATGATAAAAATATTGAAACTGATAAAATAATTAAGATAAATAAATCATGTTTTCAAAATATAAGGACTAACCACTGCTACGACGGATAATCTAGAGAGCTTATGTGTGATCCGAGAACTGAGCGTCCGAACCTATAGTATGATACATCATAGCGCAACAAATGAGTATGCGATCAGTACTTTGAATGTACTGGTATGCTAAATAAGGTAGGCTGAAATACATAGTTTTATGTACAGGAGTAATGACTGACTTAATGAATATGATGAAGTACTAAATAGAATGCATAAAATCTGTAAATACTGAGAATGCATGACCAATCATAAAACATATTCTAAATATCATCTGTAAACTAAAATACTGATACATGAATAACTGATATCTTTATGTTATGGTCAAGCAAAACTGAAATTGAATTACTGAATTGATTACTAGACTGAGACTGTGGGAGCTATCATCTAACTGGCATGCCCCAATGAGCAATTTGGGGTCCAACCTGTGACCCCAATTGGAAGGGTGTCATTACCATGCCATGGGTACTAAAACTGGCTGTGTGGATCCACTATACTGATATGTTGTCCCGAAGGGCAAAGGGTGTCAAGCCTAAACTGAAAGGTGACCCCTGAGAGGTAGTCAAGCCTGAACTGACGGGTGACTCCCCAAATCCTACACTGGCTACATAGTTTTGGAGTATAGGGAATGCTACTAATGACTCTACCTAACTGATGGGGAAGCCGCCCTCCCTGCACTCGCTCCGTGATAAATCCTATTCCCAACTGAACTAACTCGGAATACTGAATTGTTCTAAGTTTAACTGATCATGATAACTGACTAAACTGATATTGATCATAACATGTTTGAAACTAATCTGAAAATACTGAGGCTAAGTAAACAGCTAAGTTTTTGGGTATTCATAAACCCCAGGACTCGCTAGCAATAATAGCAAAATAGTACTAAAACTTTGGGGACATAATATGAAAGCATTTATTCAAAATTCATTCTTGTAAGCAGTTCATCAAACACTTGATAAGCATATGGTAAGTTAAGTATGGAAAATAGTTTAAAACCTGTAGTAATAGCATGATTTCAACTTCAAGATCACTAATTATGAATTAAATCAGCGAATAACATCCTTAAAGCATGTGAGGTTTAATAACAACAACAATTTCATGTAACCATGGTATAGAATCAAGATTCATAGGAGTTCATGGTTAAAAATCATAATAACTTGTATAAGATCACAACTTTGAATTTTAAATTTGAATACTTGGAATCCATGGGTGAAAGGGACCTATGGATGAACACTTAACATACCTGGATTGATGAATTCGTCAGAGTTTATGGGATTTTTTTTGAGAATTGATCTTGAATCTTGAAGGTCAGGATTTTTTCTTAAAAGATAATTAGTTTCTTGGAGAGGAATTATGAGTAATGGGGCACATAATTCCCCATTAGGGTTATAATTACGCGTTTTGGATGGATTTAGGGTCATGAAAAAAGACCAAACGGTCCCTGGAATTTTCAATCATGAAACTGGAAAAATCTTGATTTTTGGCTCCAGCGCGACGCGGTGCAATTGCTTCGGGCCAGCGGAAAAAAGACAATCCTCATTTTGTCCAGCGGCGCGATGCGGTGCTACCTCGTTGCTCCACTGGATACGGATAATTCCAAACTAGAACCTTGGCGCGATGCAATGCCATTGCGGTACCCTACTGACATGAAATTTCCCGACGCGGCCTCATCACGTTGGGCTACTGTTGTTCACTAAAACTGCCATAACTTCCTACCCGAGCATTAGATTTAGGTAAAATTTGTATATTTGGAAATCTAATTAAAATTCCTATCATTTTGTGGGTCTTGATCTAGAAATTTATGAGTATAGAAAAAGATATGCTCGTTTGAAGTTGAATAAAGTAACATTCTTCTTGAAAACTCAATCGGTTAGGAATATTTTGATTCTTCAAGTAGCTGGGAGTTATTTGATGCCTTAATATACATTAACTCACTCATAAAACTACCAAAGGACTATAATGTACTATTCATGAGATTGAAACATGATTCTAACATAGGTTTGGATTTTCGAGGTATCACAATATCTCCCCCTTGGGAACATTCATCCTTGAATAAGATTGGTTAAGATGAAAGCACTGAGGAACTGAGATTACATGTTGAATATACATGATGAAAAAGTGATTACATAACTGAGTTTGAAACATGACACATGACTGAACTGATTCTGTGAATGCATAACTGACATGAGAATGATATGTAGCTTAAACTGAGCATGGAAAAGAGGAATTCTAAGAATATTGTTACCTTAAGCTGAATCTGAGTTTGTGGAGAAAAGATGAAGGTACTTGGTCTGTATATCTACTTCTGCTTCCCAAGTGGCTCCATCAACGGACTGATTCTGCCAAAGAACCTTGACTAGGGGAACTTCTTCGTTCCTTAGTCTACAAATTTGTCGATCAAGGATCTCGACTATAATTTCTTCGTAAGAAAGGTTGTTCTGAAAATCTACTCTTTCTAAGGGAACAACTATAGCTGGGTGACCAATACACTTCTTCAACAAAGAGATACAAAATACTAGGTGCACTAATGCTAAGTCTGCAGGCAACTCAAGCTCATAAGCCACCTTTTCGAAATAGATCAAAATTTTGTAAGGGCCAACATATCGGGGACTAAGCATCCCCTTCTTACCAAAACTCTTTACTCCCTTCATAGAAGATATCTATGATTATACGAAGTCACCAATCTCAAATTCAAGATCCTTTCTCCTCACATCTGCATAAGATTTATGTCGTCTTTGTGTTGCCTTAAGCCTTTCCTGGATTAGCTAAACTTTCTCTAAATTATCAAACACCAAGTCGGGACCTATCAAAGAGGTTTCACCTATCTCAAACCAACCAATTATAGATCTGCATCTCCTTATATATAGAGCCTTAAACAAAACCATCTAAATACTAGAATGATAGTTATTATTATACGAGAACTCAATCAAAGGCAAGTGTCCATCCCAACTTTCCTTAAAATCAACTACACATGCTCTCAACATGTCCTCAATGGTATGAATGGTCCTCTCTGTCTGACCATCTTTCTGAGGGTGAAAGGTTGTACTGAGATGAGCTTGGGTACCAAGATCCTTCTAAAAAACTTTTAAAAAGTGAGAGGTAAACTAAGTAACTCTGTCTAAGATGATAGATAGCAAAACACCGTGCAACCTAACCAACTCTCTAATATCAATATTGGCATGGTCCTTGGCTGAATAAATAGTATGGACTGGTAAGAAATGGGCTGATTTGGTTATCCTGTCCACAATGACCCAAATTAAATCATGCTGCTGACGAGTACGAGGCAAACCTGTCACAAAATCCATGTTCACTACTTCCCACTTCCAAGTAGGAATACTAAACTACTATATAGACCCACTAGGCTTCTGATGCTCTATCTTAACCTGTTGACAAGTGCAACACTTAGCTACAAACTCTGCAATATCTCTCTTCATCCCACTCCACCTATAGATTTCCAACAGATTGAGGTATATCTTCGTATCCCCTAGATTAATCAAGTAACGTGCACCATGTTCTTATGCAAGAATTTGGTGTCTCAACTCATCAACACACGACACACACAGTCTACCCTGGCAATGCAACACACCTTCTCACCCTTAGGAGAAAACCTCTACTTTCTGATCTCTGACTGACTCCTTCAACTTCAAGACTAGGATCCCTACCCCACTTTTCTTTCACTTCGGCAACCAAAGAAGATTCCAAACTATTCTGAACCCAGACGCTACCATCAGCTGAATCAACCAAACGAACACCTAATCTGGCAAGCTGATGAACTTCCTGAACTAACTTCTTCTTGTCATCCTCAACATGAGCAACACTACCCATAGACAATCTACTCAGGGTGTCTACCACTATATTGGCCTTGCTCGGGTGATACGAAACACTCACATCATAATCATTCAACAATTCCAACCATCTTTTATGACGCTAATTCAAATCCTTCTACGAAAACACATACTGCAAGCTTTTGTTATCTGTGAACACATCAACATAAACCCCATACAAATAATGCCTCCAAATTTTCAAGGCAAAAATAGCAGTTGCTAACTCAAGATCATGGGTTGGGTAATTCTTTTTATGGGACTTAAGTTGTCTAGAGGCATAGGCCACAACTTTACCCCTCTGCATCAAAACACACCCCAAACCAAATTTGGAAGCATCACAGTAAACAATAAGCTCGTCTAAACCATCTAGTAACGTTAAAACTAGGGCTATGGTGAGTCGAGTCTTCAACTCCTGAAAAATCTTCTCACAAGAATCTGACCACTGAAACTTAACTTTCTTATAAGTCAATCTGGACATGGGAGATGAAATAGATGAAAACCTTTCAACAAACCATTGGTAATAGCCAGCCAAACCCAAGAAACTCCCAATATCTAACAGAGAGATGGGTTTAGGCTAGTTTCTCACCACTTCGATCTTTTGAGGATCAACTCTAATGCCATCACCAGAAGTAATATGGCCAAGAAAAGCTACTGATCTTAGCCAAAATTTGTACTTACTGAATTTAGCGAACAACTGATAGGCTCTAAGAGTATGTAATACTATTCAAAGGTGCTCTACGTGATTATTTTCATTACGAGAATAGACAAGAATGTCATCAATGAAGACTATGAAGAACATGTCTAAGTACTATTTGAACACTCGGTTCATCAAGTCCATAAAGGTTGCTGGGGAATTTATAAGACCAAAAATATTACTAGAAACTCAAAGTGACCATATCGGGTTCTGAATGCTATTTTTGAATGTCACATTTGTGAGAACCATCTTTATTATGCACGAACAGAACTGGTGCGCCCCATTGGGAAATGTTGGGCCTGATGAATCCCTTATCTATGAGATCTTTAAACTGTTCTTTCAACTCTTTGAGTTTGGCTGGAGACATTTTGTATGGAGGAATAGAGATAGGCTGGGTATCTAGAAGAAGGTTTATTCCAAAGTTAATTTCCCTTTCGGGAGGAACTCTGGGAAGATCTTTAGGGAACACATCTGGAAATTGCCTCACTTCTGAAACTGACTCAAGATTAGGAGTATCAAAATTTGAGTCTTTGACTCGAACAAGATGATAAATACATCCTCTGGATATCATTTTCCTCGTTCTAAGGTACGAAACAAGATGACCCCTAAGACCTGTAGTACTACCCCTCCATTCAAGAACCAATTCATTCAGAAATTGAAAATGAAGTACTCCATTTCTACAACTAAAGCATAACAGGAATGGAGCCAATCCATGTTGAGAATGATGTCAAAATCCATCATCTCTAACTCTACAAGGTCAACTGAAGTAACTTTCTAAGACACTATAATTGGGCAATTCATGTATACCTATCGGGCTACGATAGACTTACCCATGAGGGTAGACATTGAGAAAGGCTCTACTAAAATTTAAGGACTGACTCTGAAATTGATGGCTATATAAGGGGATACAAAAGAAAGAGAAGCTCCAGGGTCTAGTAAAGTATAAACATATAATTGAAAGACTTGCAGCAAACCAGTAACTTCGTAAGGAGAACTTTCCTGATCTTATTGGGACTAAGGTCCATAGAACCTGTTCTGACGCTGAACACTAGTAGCGTTGGAAGTATCACATTTCTGAGCCGGGAAGCTGACTGGAATTAATGACTGATAGGATTGGACCTACTGGAAAAAATCCCTACCTTTCTAAGCAACTATCCGACATTCCCAAATTTGATGGACTGGCTTGCCACACCCAAAGCATACATCACTGTCAGCTCTACACTCACCCTAATGATTTCTACCATGTTTATAGTAAAGAGGATTTGTATGACCACTATTTACACTACCTTGGGACTTAGAGCCTGGCGCTCTATTCCAATTATCATTTGTAAATTTGGGTACTAGGGCACTAGATGAATATGGAGATGGGACTAAAATTTTCTGATGGAATTAAGGATGGTTACCACCTATTGACTTTGGCTGAGTAAAATTAAAGCTATATATTCTGTCCCTCTTGCTCTCTCTCTCTCTCTCTCTCTCTCTCCTTCTCCTTATTCCTCTGCTCCTTGATCTGATGAGCAAGGACCATAAGCCTAGATATATTTATCTCCTTAATTAACATCGCAATCCTATACTCCTTGACGACGCTATCAGATACCACAAACATGAACTTGCTCATCCTAGACCTGCTATCAACCACCACATGAGGAGCATACCTAGCTAACTGAGTAAACTTAAGGCAATACTCCTTTACACTCGTGTTGCCTTGCCTCAAGTTGATAAACTCTAACACTTTAGCTTCCCTCAGATCCAATGGGAAGAATCTATCTAAGAAGGCTATAGAAAACTACTCATACTATAAAGGCCCTGCATCTGCGCCTCTATTCTATTTCCACTACTTAAACCAGACATAGGCTACATCTTGCAGCTAGTAAGCAGACAATTCAACACTCTCACTAGAAGTCACCCCTATAATTCCTATTACCTTCTGGACTATGTCTAAGAATTCCTGCGGATCCTCTTCAGATTTGGATCCCAAAAATAGAGGAGGATTCATTTGGGTAAAGTCCCAAATCCTAGTTTCGGTAGTATTGGCTGGAAAAGTAATTGGCTAAATATTCTGAGACACTATAGAGTGAGATAAAGTAGTTAATGCAGCTCTGAACTCTGCATGAGAATCATGCTCGTTCAGGGGATCTTTCTGAACAAGCGAAGGTACTGGCTGGTTCAGATTTCATCTTTCGCTTATCTTTCTAGAAGGCATGTTCTATAAACAAAAGAGAGAATATATTAGATAGAGTGTTTAACATGAGATTATGCTCAGTCTCACGACATGAATACTGAAAGGAGGGAAACTTTTCTTAAAACACATCATAGCCTCTTGTCCATAAGTGTGGCACGCTTTACACCCATGCACAAGACCCTATTTGATGAAGCTTTCGGACTTCCTATGATACTTTAAAATATAAGGCTCTGATACTAAGTTTGTAATTCCCCGAGAGTACACCCTAGGCATCCCACAGTGCTTACAGTCCCAAGGGACGACAAGCTAACCCATAAGCTAGTACCTACTATGAGAATTGAATAAAACTGATAACAATAGATCATATGCGAAATTTAACTAAGGAATACCATAAGGTTTTAAATTATAGTCTTGACAAAGTCTATAAAAACAATACTGATAATACTGATAAAACGTCTGACAATGACAATTGAATACTGAAGACTAAATAACTGTCTATACTAGTCTGAAAAGCCTCTATTGACTGACTGTGAAGTTGATAGGACAAACCCCCAACTAGTCTAAAAAGCCTCTACTGACTGACTGTGGGGTTGATGGGACAAACCCCTAACTAACTCAGACTAAATGAGAAAAATACTGAAACTGATGAAATAACTGAGGTAAATAAATCATGTCCTTAAAATATGAGGACTCACCACTACTATGCCTGATAATCTGGAGAGTCTTTGTGTGATCCGTGAACTAAGAGTCCGAACCTATTATATGATATATCATAGCGCAAGAAACGGGTATGCGATCAGTACTTTGAATGTACTGGTATGCTTAATGAGGTAGGCTGATATGCATAATTTCATGTACAGGAGTAATGACTAACTTAATAAATAGTATGACGTACTAAATAGAATGCATGAAATCTATAAATACTGAGAATGCATGACCAAGCATAAAATATATTTTGAATATAATCTGTAAACTAAAATACTGAGTACGAATACATGAATAACTGATATTTGTATGCTATGGTCAAGCAAAACTGAAATTGAATTACTGAACTGATTATTGGAATGAGACTGTAGGAGCTATCATCTAACTGACATGTCTCAATGAACAATTTGGGGTCCAGCCTGGGACCCCAGTTGAAAGGGTATCATTAACATGCCACGGGTACTAACACTGGATGTGTGGATCCACTATACTGATATGCTCTCTAGAAGGACTAAATGTGTCAAGCCTAAACTAACGGGTGACCCCTAGGAGATATTTAAGCCTGAATTGATGGGTGACTCCCTAAATACTATGCTGGCTATGTAGTTTTGGAGTATAGGGATTGCTACTAACGACTCTGTCTAACTGATGGGGAAGTCGTTATCCTTACACTCGTTCGGTGCTAAATCCTACTCCCAACTGAACTGACTCAAAATACTGAACTATTCTAAGTTAAACTGATCATGATAATTGACTAAACTGATATTGCTCATAACATGTCTGAAACTAATTTGAAAATACTGAGGCTAAGTAAACAACTAAGTTTCGAGTATTCATAACCCTCTGAACTTGATAGCAATAATAGAACAATAGTACTAAAATTTTGGGGACATAATATAAAAGTATTTATTCAAAATTCATTCTTATAGGCATTTCATCAAACACTTGATATGCATATGGTAAGCTAAGTATGGAAACGGATAATTCATAATTGGAATCTTGGCGTAATGCGACGCCATCACGGTACCCTACTGATGTAAAATTTTCCCTAGGTGTGATGCAGCGTTATCATGGTGGTCCACTGGAAAAGGACGAACGTGAATTTGGCTATCACCGCAACGTGGCCTCATCGCGTTGGGCCACTATTTTTCACTAAAAGTGCTATAAATTCCCACCCGAGTATCGGATTTAGGTGAAACTAGTATAGTTGGAAAGCTAATTCAATTTCCTATTATTTGGTGGTTCTTTAGCTGGAAAATTCTAAGTAGATCAAAATATATGCTCATTGGAAGTTGAATAAAGTAACATTCTTCTCGAAAACTCAATCGATAAGGAATATTTTGATTCGTCAAGTAGATGGGAGTTATTTGAGGCCTTAATATATATTAAATCACTCATAAAACTACCAATGAACTACAATGTACTATTCATGAGCTTGAAACATGTTTCTAACATAGGTTTGGATTTTTGGCATATTATAGGGTACCACACCAGTACGAATATGATATTGATATTACTTATTTATGGAGGACTATGGACCATGATGGTATGAATGACATATTGATATTACTTATTTATGGAGGCTCAGACATGACCTAATCTCTATAGTTTAATAGCAGATCTCGATCTATTGGTGAGCACTCCGTCTCTAGTCTACCATGGATTATCCTATTTGTTCCTGTCCGTCTTTATGACAATGAAACATTCTTTATTTAATTTATTTATTGATATCTCTTTAAGATATGATATTTGTTTAAAAGTTCTTGCACGATGACTTTGTTAAAAGATTTTGAGGATTTTAGTAAGTAGTTAGTTTGATTTCGGCATTACTAATGATTACCTCAAGATTATTGTTATTAAGTTTGTTTAAGGATAATATTGTTTAATTTTGAATAAGTGATTGGATAATGGTTCAGCTTAGATGGTTCTCCCATAGAAAGATTAATGTTGATGTCAATCATGGCGATTTGGGACGTGAAAAAGTTTGTATTAGATCCCTAGGTTCATCAATCTCTCATACAAGAACATGTCTATTAGAGTCTTGTGAAATAGTACGGAGACTTCTGTACTTTTCTTTGAGAGACTACGAGATACTAGAAAAATTCAAATTCTTCTTTTTATGTGCTATTATGTGATTTTAAGTGGTATCTGGCAATACCAATTGGTATCTGACTTATTTCATTTTTATTCTCGCATATGATAAGAACAAGAGCAAATAGAGCAAGAGTTGAGGTGCTTAAACTAATTACTAGGGCTGAGGTTTGGGGCAGAGGAGGGGCGAGGGGAGGACAAAGTAGAGTAAGGAGAACCATGCCCACCAGAGGCAGAGCTCAGGACGCGAGACCATCTAGAGAGAAACCAATATCTCCTTCCCCATATGTGGATATACCTGGGATAGTAAATGATGGAGTAATCCCAGTACAGAATAAGGGGATGTTAGTTTATAATATGGTTACACTAGTTCAGGGAGGTGCAACTCCTATGCAGATTTCTTCTATTGTGATTTAGTAGGTTCTAAGCATTTTGAGTGGGTTGGAAGGAACCGATACTATGCCTGCAGTACCCATAATCTAGCATCTGGAGGTGCAGTATATTACTTTTATAGCTCCTTGGATGGAAGAGGTGTCAGGTTTGGATGTTTTTCCAAGATAGGTATGGACTCGTTGATGACTAGAGATGAGCATGATTTATGTTGTAATTTTATCAAGATGAAGACTCTTATTTTTCATGGTATCATTTCTGAGGGTACCAATAAGTTTATAATTGACTGTCAAGAGAGAATTCAGAAGATGGGGGTGGTTGAGAGATATGCTGTAGAATGGGTTACTTTTCAATTTTTGAGGGATGCCAAGATGTGGTAGAGAGCTTTGTAGAGTGTAGGGATGCAGGTTTGCCTATATTGGCTTGGACTCACTTTTACTCAATTTTTCTAGAGAACTACATACCTCGTAATTTGAGAGAAGAAAAAAGGATGAGTTCACTAATCTTAAGCAGGGGAATATGTCAGTTGCGGCCTATGAGTCCAAATTTCATTCATTGTCTCGGTATGCACCTCATTTGCTGAAAACTAAGGAGGAGAGGATCTGTCTCTTTGCGAAGGGTTTGAATACAGGTCTCCAGATTTTAGCTCTTCAAATGACATCTTCAGGTAGGTCGTTTAGGAAGATGGTTGATTTTGTCAAGAAGGTGGAGGGAGTAAGGAAAGAGAGTTATGCCAGGGCATCAGAAAAGAAGGCTCGCAGAGGAGGTAGTTTCAATAGTTCTTATTCTATGGGTTAGAGTTCACAGGGATACCCTGCCTTCCCCATTTAGTCAGTGATGCAAGTTCCTGTTGGTTGTCGGTCAAGAGATAGCCAACTACTTTTAGACTTTGGTAGTTACCTTATTTCATCTTCGTTAGCTCAGATGGCTTACCTTTGATCATATACATTATGAGTGCGGCAGAGTTGATCACATCAGGAGTTTTTGTCCAAATGTGAGACAGTATGGTCAGTCTAGCTAGCAGCAAGCTTCTAGTGCTCTAGTTTCAGCAGGTAGGGGAGGTGGTGGTAATGGTAGAGGTTGTTCACAGGGTGGTCATGGTGGTCATCAGGAAGGTAGATCGAGGTAGTTTTCAGCTCAGAAGGGGTAACATTCAGATAGGTGGTAGGGCCCATATCTATGCCATTCCAAGTAGGCCCTAGGTAGAGGGATCGTACGTTGTTATTACAAGTATTATTCTGTTTTGTGATCAAATGGCCAATGTATTAATTGGTGTTGGATCTACTTTTTCATATGTATCTGCTAATTTTACTATGGGATTGGACATGGTGTGTGATTTACTTGACTTTCTGGTTCACGTGTCTACTCATATTGGTAATTTTTTTGTTGTTGATAGGGTTTATTGTTCTTGTTCTGTTATGTTTATGGGGTAACAAACTAGGTAAAAATTACTTATTCTAAACATGGTAGATTTTGACATAATTTTGGGTATGAGTTAGTTGTCTCCGTATCATGTTATATTAGATTGTCATGCTAAGACAGTGACTGTGGCTATGTCAGGAATAGATAGACTTTAGTAGGGGGTAATTATAATCCTTCTCTAATTAAACATATTTCCTTTCTGCATGCAAAGAGGTTAATTGGGAGGGGTTGTTTAGCTTTCCTAGTACATCTTTGGGACACTTCTGCAGAAGTCCTATCTATTGAATCAGTTCCTATGGTGTGTAAGTTCCAACAGTTTTTTCCTACAGATTCACCAGGCAATCCCTCAGACCGTGACTTTAATTTTTTATTGATCTAGAGACAGGTACTCGTGATATTTCTATTCCTCCTAATAGGATGGCTCCAACTGAGTTAAGAGAGCTAAAGGCTCAATTGCAGGATTTGTTGAGTAAGGGATACATCTATTTGAGTGCCTCTTCATGGGGTACTCCTATCTTGTTTGTGAAGAAGAAGAATGGTAGTCTTCGTATGTGTACAGACTGTAGGCAATTAAACAAAGTTAAAATCTTTAATAAGTATCCTTTGCCCCATATCGGTGATTTATTTGACCAGTTGTAGGATGCATCCGTATTTTATAAGATTGATTTGAGGTCCGGGTATCATCAGCTTAAGATTCAGCCTGATGATATTCTTAAGACCGCATTCGAACCAGGTATGGGAACTATGAGTTTCTTGTGATGTTTTTTAGGCTGACTAATGTCCCAGCTGCTTTTATGAGTTTAATGAATAGGATAGTTAACCCTACTTAGATTCTTTCGTGATTGTCTTTATTGACGCTATTCTGGTTTATTCTAAGAGTAAATAGAAACATAAGAATCACTTAAGGATTGTTTTGGGTTTGTTAAAAGTGAAAAAGCTTAAGCGAAGTTTTCTATGTGTGAATTTTGGTTGGCTTTTGTATCTTTTTTGGGGCATGTAGTTTTGAAAAAAGGGGTGGTGGTAGATATGCAGAAGATTGAAGTAGTTAAGAATTGGTCTAGGACTACTTTAGTAATGGAGGTTCGTAGCTTTATGGGTTAGTAAGTTATAATCACAGGTTCGTGAAAAGGTTTGTTTCTATTGTTTCTCATATTATGCGTCTTTCTTAGAAGGATGTACCTTTTATTTTCTCTGATGACTGTGAGGAGAGCTTTTATAAGCTCAAGACCTTGGTGACTACAACACCTATTCTTGCCTTACCGTTAGAGGGTAAGAATTTTATTATTTATTATGATGCCTCACGTTTTAGTTTAGGTGTTATTTTGATGCAAATAAGGAATGTGATTGCTTATGCTTTAAGGTAATTGAAGCCTAATGAGAGGAATTTTCCAACTCATGATTTAGAGTTGGCTGTTGGGGTTTTAGCTTTTAAGATAAAGAGGCATTACTTGTATGGGATTTGTTGTGAAGTGTTCACCGATCACTGCAGTTTATAGTATGTGTTCACGTAGAGGGATTTGAATTTGAGACAGCATAGGTGGATGGAGTTGCTTAAAGATTATGATATCACTATTCTATATCATCCAGGGAAGGCTAATGTGGTAGCTGATGCATTGATCAGAAAGTTAGCAAGTATGGGTAGCTTGGCTTACCTGAATGCTACCAGGTATCTGTTGGCTAGAAAGATTCAAACTCAAGCTAACAAGTTTATTCGACTTAAAGCGACTGAGAGATAGGGATTTCTAGCCAGTGTAGAGGCAAGGCCCACATTTCTTGATCAAATCAAGGCTAACAATTTAAGGAGGCTAAGTTACACAAGATTCGTGATAAGGTTTTGCAGGGTGGGGCCAAGGAGGCCATTCTTAACGGTGATGGTATGTTTTGAATTAAGGGGTGATTTTGTGTGCCCTGTGTTGATAATTTGATTCATACCATTCTAGTTGAGGCTCATTGTTTGAAGTATTTTATACATCCTGGTGCAACCGAGATGCACCGTGATTTTAGACATCATTACTATTGGGGTCGGATGAAGTATGATATAGTTGATTTTTTTTGCTAAATATTATAGTTTTCAGGAGATAAAGTACGAGCATTAGAAGTCAAGTGGTACTCTTAAGAGGATGCCCATTCCTAAATAGAAATAGGAGAGGATAGCTATGGATTTTGTTGTTGGTCTTCCCAAGACTTTGGGAAAGTATGATCCTATATGGTTTATTATGGAGAGGTTGATGAAATCTACTTATTTCATTCTGGTTCAGGTGACTTATATTGCGGAAAAGTTGGCCAAGATTTATCTTAAGCAGATTGTTCGATTGCATTGGGTTCCAATTTCTATTATTTCGGATAGGAGTTCTTAATTTACCTCTATCTTTTAGAAGAAGTTGCATGAGGGGTTGGGTACAAGGCTGGATCTTAGTACAACTTTTAACCCTCAGATCGATGGGCAATCTGAGTGAATTATTTAAGTGTTGGAGGATATGATTCGTACATGTGTGATGGATTTTAGAGGTCATTGGGACCAGTTTGTACCTTTAGCCGAGTTTACATATAATAACAGTTATTATTCGAGTATCGACATGGTGCCATTTGAAGCTTTGTATGGGAGGAGGTGTAGATCTCCCATTGGGTAGTTTATTGCCTTTGAGGTGAGACCATGGGGTATTGGTCTGTTGAGAGACTTAATGCAGAAGGTTAGGTTCATCCGGGAGAAACTTATAGCGGCTCAAAGTAGGCTGAAAGAGTATGCAGATCAAAAAGTTCGAGATATGTGCTTTATGGAGAGTGAGCAAATGTTGCTAAAAGTTCCACCCATGAAGGGTGTCATGCATTTTGTGAAGCAAGGTAAGCTCAGTCATAGATATAATGGGCCATTAGAGATTCTTCAGAGTGTGGGGCCAGTAGCCTATAGGTTGGCTTTGCCTCCGAGTTTATTGGGAGTTCACCCAGTGTTTCATGTATCTATTTTTAAAAAGTTTCATGGTGATGGTAACTACATAATTCATGGGGAACCTATTGTTATTCTTGATAGAGACGTCCGTAAGTTAAGGACTAAGGATATTGCATCTGTGAAGGTCCAGTGGAAAAATTATCCTATTGAGGAGGCCACTTCGGACACCGAAGCACACATGTATAGAAAGTATCCACATCTTTTTGTTGATTTAGGTAAGTCTTAGTTGCCTTTCTTATTTCTAGTTTGCCTGTTCGGGGACGAACAGTTGTTTAATTGGTATCTGATGTAACGACCCTCCCGGTCATTTGTGAAATTTTCTCATATTTCCTATTTTAGCTCTCCTCATAGTTGGTGTACATTAATTATGACTTACGGGATGAGTAGTATCAATTCTTGAGGTGTTCGAAAGTTATTGTAGTCATTAGTAAGATTATTGAGTTTTAATAAATTTAAGCTTGATCGCAGTCAACTTTTGATCAAGACGACCTCAGTTTAGTAGTTGAATATTTTCAAAAGGTCTGGAATATACTTTTTAGTTAATTTACATATTTAATTTATTTCTATGGGGTTTTGAATAAATTTCTAGAATTTATTAAATTTTGGATATTCTAGATAATTAGTTTAATTAGTGGTTCAATGAATCAAACCAATAAACATTTTACTATAAGATATTACGTGACTTTGAGTTAATAAGGTTTAACCCTTTTAAACAATAGCAGAAAATAAAACAGACGCCAAAGGGAGGGAAAACTGTGCGGCGTGAGGCAACGGTTTCAGGTGAGAATTCAACTTTAGAAATTGGATGAATTGATATGGTACTAATCTGCCTCTATCATGGTTTCCTAGTGGGCATGTATAATTATTGAATAATTGTGAGTTTAGTTACTGGGCAGTGGAAATTCAAGAGAAAAATATTAATTAATTCCTACCTTTCTAAGTTTCATATATTAGTGATAATAGCTAATCATTATGTAATGATCAGCAATCATTACTCAATAATTATGATAAAAAAGTAAGTTAATAGTTGCCTACACATTAAAGTATTGTAGTACTAGTTCCTGTCATGCTTACCTTTGATTACTGAATTTTAATGAGTTACATTTTTGGTAAATTTCAGTTTTGAGTTTAAAATTTTTAGAGTGAGAATTTATAAAATGGGTGTTACTAGATTCGTACTTTTATACTAGATGCATATTCTTATGAGAATTATATATTTAAACAGATTTTGAACATTTCAAAAATTTGGAAGGGCAAGGCACTTGTGGACTAGTGATATTTATATTCTTCGGTTGAGGTAGGTTACAATTTAATTGAAGTTTAGACTCGATATAATTGTGTGTACTCTCCTAAAAGGGATTTTAGTTGATTGGTATTCAGACATGCTTGAATTTGAGAATATTTGGATTGTTGAGATGTGTATAAATAATTAATCAAAATTTACTTGATGGAATTGTCTTATGACTACAAGTATACTTGTAAACTTAGAACATCGTATTATATCCTGAGATGTAGTGTGAATCTGATAAATCATACTCAATATGGTTATGGCGAATTGGGTACCACACCTGTAGTTTATGGAGGATCGGGTACCACGCTGGTACGAATATGATATTGTTATTACATGTGTATGGAGGATCAGGTACCACGCCGGTATGAGTGATATATTGATATTACTTGTTTATGGAGGGTCGGGTACCACGCCGGTATAAATATTATAATGATATTACTTGTTTATAGAGGATCGGGTACCACGTCAGTATAAATGTGATATTGATATTACTTTTTTATGAAGGATAGGGTACCACGTTGGTACAGTACATGAACATAGATTGTTCACTTCAAGTCATGACAAGTTAGGCAAAAATAAGTCCCTTAGCATGTGTACATATTTTTATTAAATTTGAGAGGTTGTATGGTTTATTAAGCAAATAATGAGTTAATGGTGTTCTAATTGTGAGGTTTAAAAAGATGTGATTTTTACTTATCGTAGTGTTGTTGATCTGTGTATGTTTAGAGTATGGTTGAGACTCTTGATGGTTATGTGGCTTGTTTGTAAGAACTATTTGACCTGTTATTGGTGTATTTGTTGATTCATTAAATACATATTATATGACGATGCATGTATACTTGTTTTTTTATTTATATTGTGTACATGTTATTAAATTGAGTTAGCCTATGATACCTACTAGTATATAGTGGTTTGTACTGATACTACCTTGTACTCTTCTTTTGTCGAATGCAGAAAGTGTTCCATAGGCTCAGACACAGCCTCACCTCTAGAGTTTGATAGCAGATCTCGATCCAATGATGAGTACTCCGTCTCCAAGCTACCGTGGATCATCCTATTTGTTCCTGTCCATCTTTCAGATAATGGAAACATTCTTTATTTACTTTATTTTTGGATATCTCTTCTAGACATAATCTTTGTTTAGAAGTTCTTGTACGATGACTCTCGGGTTATGGGGATTTCATTAAGTTGTTTGTTTGATTTCTTTATTACTAATGATTAGCTTTAAATTATTGTTATTAAGTTTTATGATAATATTGTTTAATATTAACTGAGTGATTGGGTAATGATTCGGTTTAGATGGTTCTCCCACAAAAAAATTAGTGTGAGTGTCACTTATGGCCATTTGGGTCATGACATCTGACTTGATAAGATTGATAAAAATCGAAAACATATATAAATAGGTCAAAGAAATTTATTTTTCTTATTTTTTACTGGATTGGAGGTAAAAGAAGTGTTAAGTTTTTTTTTACTAGATCATAGGTAAAAGAAGTGTTAAATCTTTTTTTTCAATAAATACCACCTTTGCTTACAAGAAAATGAGTTTCAAGCTTAATCTCTCATGATTAGTTTAGAATGAAATTTTCTGGGCTAAATCGAATAAATTATTAAATTTTTAAAGTTTATTGAGTTCGTGAATATATCAAACGTAGTTGTGATGTTTTGACTGTTTTGACCTTTCTTATAGTAGTTATATGTTATTTATGAGTTGTGGAGATTGTTGGTACGGTCCCTAGAACATCAGGTAGTTAATTGAGTGAGTTTGAGGTCCTTAGACACTTTAAAGGTGGTTAGTTTGACTTCAATCAATATTTTGTGATCCAAGCATTGGATAATAATTTTGTCAACTCCATTTAATCAAAGATGACGATTTTGAGTTAGTAGCACGGTTAATTCAGGTTCTGAGCCTTTATATTTTGTTTTGAGTATCTAGACAAAAACTAGTAAAAATAAGCTTAAAAAGACGTCTGATGGGCTAATTCTTTGTAAACAATCTCTTTTCCAAAATCCAAAGTTCCATTAAGTTCAGAACATAGAAATTAGCCAAATAGCACAATCAAATTATTTTTTTATGGTCCAAAATGAATTTTAATGGTTCATTCGTAGACATTTCATCCTTGTACAATGCTGACTTTCAATTATCTAGTGCCAGCAAAATATTTCTTTGTGAACGTGGGCCCGAGACTACTAACACAGAGAAGGAAAATGTCATTCATCAAGATTACGAATATGGAACCACATTCGTAAAGGGGGGCCAAAATTGTTTATCACAAATGTAGGGTAGTGGACGCGTTCGCAAAGAGTGAACCTGGGGATCGGGTCGGGTTGTCTTCATCATTATCAAACTGGGCTTTCGCAAACACGAGGGTCCGGGATAGCAGCTTTCTTGAACGTGTAGGGTTGGCCACAAACGCAAAGAATAGTTAGATCCCTGTCAACGTTGACCTTCGAAAATGCAAAGGTTTGATCACGTTCACGAGGTAATAATCATCATAACAGTACACCTCTTCCCATTTTTGTGATTTCTACCACTTTTCATATTTCAGACCTCAAAAAATGGCAATTTCAAAGGAAATTTTCATTATATTTGTGTGGGTAAATTTCAAATCCACATTTTCATCATTTTTCACGAATAACATCTTCAAAACGACTTCAAATATTTGGTTTCAAATTTGGATTTTGGGGTTTTTACTTAATAAATTCTAAAAGTAATTTATCTTCAATTTAAAGTGAGATTTCAACTCATTTTTAGCTGGGCTTTTAGATTTTGCCTCCTATTTATATGGAGATCATGATTCTTAAATAAAATTTTAGATTTACCCTTTTTTGATTCTGAGGTCATTTTTGAATTATTTTTGGAGGGTGTGTATAAGGGTAGAAGGCTAGTGTGAGTGTGCGGGTTGTAGCAAGTAGTTAGGTGATTTTCTTGTATAGTCGGGTTAATATTGGACTATGTCCATAGGTAGGAGTCTCTAGCCAGGATAGTTTGGGTGTGGTGGGTGTCTTTGGTCTGTGCGTGTATGTTCCTACTTGGTGGGTGTCCTATTTCTTTGTCCTTATTTCGTAGTGCTCTTATTTCTCTTATCTTGCATTTTCTATGATTTCTATTTTTGTTATTTTATTCCTTATATTTATTATGTCATCTATCTTGCTGCTTGTTTCATTACGACCTTATTTACTATTTTTTATCTTGAGCCAAGAGTTTATCGAAAACAGTCTCTCTACTTCTTTATAGGTAACGGTATGTACTGCATATATCTTACCCTTCCCAGATCCCACTTTATGGGAACACACTGGGTTTTTTGTTGTTGTTGTTGTTGTTTTGGACCCAGAATAAATATAGCCAATATGAGTATTATTGGACTACTTTTATCTTATAGATTACATTTTTAGTAGATATAGCTCGTGTAGTTGACCATGTATATTCTTACTTTTGTTCTCTTTTGATGCAAATATTGGTACAAGTACGACCATCGATGGGTGATTATGACCCTCGATAAGATTCGTGCAGTAAGAGTTGATCTGGAGATCTGGTGAGCTCCTCACGGTGCTTTGTTCCACCCTCAACTTATCTATTATGACTTTACTTAATTTTTGGAGACATTGATGTATTATTCAAATATTCAGTATTGTCTTAGATACTCTATATATTGGTGATACTAGGTCTTAGGATTTGGTGTATTTCTTTCAGATATTTTAGTTTTATATTTATGGCCTAGTTTCATTCTAGAAGTCTCGTATTTACTTTATATCTTTCCGATTTATATTTTTTTTTAGTTTTAGATTTTTGGCTAACCTACCAAGGCTTGATTGGTGTAGGTTTCATCATGACTTTAACTTTGGATCGTGATAAATTGGTATCAGAGTACTAGATTCACCGGTCTCATAAATTAAAGAGCAGGTTGTCTAATAGATTCTCATGGATCAATACATTGGCTTCTGTAGCTATCTTCATGAGGCTATCAACATCTTTAAGAAATACTTCTCTAATTTTATTTCTTATCATGCGTGTTGTTCGTACCCAATATTCTAATTTTGTATTTTATTTATTATGTAGATGGTGAAGATAAGATCCAGAGTTGTTGAGAGTGATGAGCCAGCACCCCCTATTAGAGCCCCAATCATGGGGGTGGGGTAGGGGTCGGAGCCAGAGGTAAAGGCTGAGCATGAGGAGCTTCTCTAACTAGAGAACAAACTCCAGTGGCCTCTCCCAAGCCTGAGATTGATTATGATGAGGATAATTATCAAACAAAGAATGCAAGACCATCTAGGATCCTAAAGTTTTCATTATTATCCCAGTTCATGATTTATTGATTCATCTAAAAGGCTATATGGACAACTGTGATGAGTGTTTCTCGGTGTTTTCCTATGTAAGTGATTGAAGGGGGTGGTTTGAGAGATGAATAGTGGTGATCCCCATTTTGTTTCTCAATTGGTGTTAATAGATAACAATTGAAAAAATATTAGAATAGTTGGACTTGATATAGTCTGTAGTTGATGGGAAAATGGAGCAATTGAAGTAGGAACCAATTGATGGCCAATTGATGGTTGTGGTCATGATTTCAAATTGGATGGAATCGGTATTTTTCGTTGGGGGCAATAGGGAGGTTAGTGTAGAGATGAGATCGTGATAATGAAGGAGGAAAAAATAATTGTTCTCTCTTTTGTGTATGTGTATTCTCAGTGTATTGTCATTGTTGTATATTGGTGTTGTTTTCGTATGTTGTTGGCATTGTTATTAGTGGGGGATGTGGAAAAAGACGTGAGGAGAGGGTGGTTTATGGGGTGGGGTCGGGGGTAGAGGACACTCTTTGAATGTGCATAGGTGAAGGAAACTTCTAAGAAGTTGGCGGAGAGGGATCATATTTTTAGTATGGGTAGGTCTATGCTAGCGAGATGTAGTTTTTGATTGATGATCAAGAAATAAACAAATAAAATTAAATAATCAATACACAATTTGTCCGGGATGTGGATAAAATAAAATTTTCATATGCCACGAATTTATTTGATATTATTTTTTAGAATTTTCCACAAAGAATTAAATAAATTCAACACAAAAAAATGATTTGAAGCTCATAGAGGGTCAAAATCACGCATTTAATAGTACGTTATTCGACTCTATTGGTCTCTGTTTATTTTGTATCTTAATATCATAATTGATATAGAAATTTATTATTTTAAGAACCTATCATGTGGTATCAGAGCCTATAAAACATGATTTTAGATCAAATTTCTTAATTAATAGGGATTAGGACTTCTAATCCCAAAATTTATAATTGAAATTCTTGCAAAATTAAATTGAAAATTTGGATTTTTTGTTCCTCCTACTAAAAGTTTTAATTTGACATGTGGCATCTCATAACTCTTAAGATTGGAAATTTATTGTATTTCAAAATATAAAAGCATATTCATAAATCCACTTGAAATTTAATATAAATCTTGAAGAAATTAGTAGAAAACTTATTGTGATTCTCTTTTTAAAATTGTTGATGTCAGAAATATCAAATTAATTACACAAAATTTCTCAAAAAATTGCTTAATTTTTGAAATTTTGTTTTTCAATAAATGTGTTCAATGTTATTTTAAGGATTTGGACATAATATTATCTTCTAAAATAATTACTTTTGAATGATTGTCGGTGCTTCCTAAACAAGTTCGGTTGAGGTATTTGTTATTTATGAAATTCTTATCAAAATAGCATATATTTTGATCCATCGAAAAGCTTGTGTTCCCCCTCCCCTCCCCCCCCCCCCCCCCCCAAAAAAAAAAAAAATTAATGATAAAACAAATACATACTAAAAGACATAGATTATCTTATATTTTCAATTATATTGATTATTCAAATCTTTATTTTAAATCTAATGGAACGTTGATATGATGTGCTAGAAATGTCTTAAATTTTATTTCCTTGTAATTGCAATATTAATTTCCTGCTACAGACTTTAAAGCTAATATTTGTGTACGTAAATGATAAATTCATTTATTAAAACATCAATTCAAATTTAAATAACTTCTTTTGCTAATATTTATTATAATAAAAGTGTTTAAAATATTTTAAATGATTTGACTTGACAAGATTGATAAAAATTGAAAACATACTTAATGGGTCAAAGAAATTTATTTTTTTAATTTTTTACTGGATCAGAGGTAAAAGAAGTGTTAAGTCTTATTTTTTTTCAAAAAATACCACTTTTGCTCACAAGAAAGTGAGTTTCTCGCCTAAGCTCTCATGATTAGTTCAGAATGAAATTTTCTGGGTTGAATTAATCGAATTATTAAATTTTTTTGAGTTTGTGAATGTATCAAACGTAGTTGTGATTGTTGGCTTTTGATATATTTTGATCATTTTGACCTTCCACATAGCAGTTATATGCTATTTTTGAGTTGTGGAGGTTGTTAGCACGGTCCCCAGAATATTCGAGAGTGATTTGAGTAAGTTTGAGGTCCTTAAAGGCTTTAAAGGTGGTTAGTTTGACTTCGGTCAATATTTATGATCCCGACATTGGATAGTGATTTGATCGGTTTCACTAGATTAGAAATGTCGATTTTAGTAAAGTAGCATAGTTAGTTTGAGTCTCCATCTGTAATGACCATCACAATGACATTTAGAATTTTTGGTGTTTTGATCACTTTGCCCCTCCCTATGGTTGCCTTCTCTGATTTGTAATTTGTGGAGATGGTTGGCACGGTCCTATTCGAAAGTAATTTATTTGAGTTTACGGTTTTGAGAATTCTAAAAGGGCTTAGTTTGACTTTGGTCAATATTTATTGATTTGAGCCTTAGATGACGATTCTGACAGTTCCACTTGCTTCGAAATGTCGATTTTGGTTAGTACCATGGTTAGTTTGGGTCTCCAACCTTTATTTTACATTTTGATCCTTCATTGAAAAATAGTTCAATTTGGCTTAAAAGGGATCTCGGGAGTTAATTTATTGAAATCAATCTTTTTTAAAACTTTGACGTTGCTATTGAGTCTGGAATGTCAATTCATAATTTTTAACCATTTTTGGACCTTTGAGCTTTGGATTCTGGAGATTTGTAAAGTTTTCTTCACCATTTGATCTTGGGTAAGCTCCAAAACCTAAATTCCATTACTTTTCATCGACTTATATCATAAAACACTCGTTAATCTTGGTTTTAATATGGGATTTTGAAGATTTTTTGAAAAAAATTTAAATAGCTTTTCTTTGATTTGGACCTCATTTTTAACTCATTTCGTGTGGGTTTCAACTGTAGATTCTTTCACCATAGGGAATGTATTTCTAAAATAAAATTTTACTTTACCCTTATATTTTCAAAATTATTTTTTGAACCTGTTTTGAACACGTCTTAAATAGGATCAATATGGGTATCATTATCTTTCTTTTAACTTATAAATGACATATTTGATTAGATTGAACACTTTTGGTGTTGATTCGAGAGAGTTGGGCTTTTGGTTGAGAGTTTGTCTTGGGTTGGGCTTGCAAATCTTCATTAAAGGCAATTTGAGATGTACCTTAATTTTTTACAAAGTGTTTACAATTGTATTCTTGTTTGTTTGTATGTTGTGATTCATTTAGGATCGCGGTCTCGCTTAGGTGAAGCATCTCTACAGTATTATAGTCTTTGGTGGAATGTAGTTAGTTTTTTTGTCTTGATTAGTTAGTATTACTACTTGTAAATGCCCTTAGAATAGAATACAGATAAGTAACGTAGTTATTCTCGAATAATTAATATTGACTGCCTATTTTAGAGTTTGAATATTATTAGTGGACTTTATTGTGATGATTGTGGCTTACTATCTTGTTAAGGGGGTAATTTTGTTGTTATTGTCGTTATTGATGGAAAGATTAAGGTTTTAGATAATACATGAAGTATGAATAGACTTGTAATAGTTGAGGTTTAATGTATGGACAAAACTAGGTTTGGGTAGTTCCACGATATATTATTATCAGGATTATTGTTTATTTCGTTTGCCCATATGGGGGCTTATATGCTATTGCTTGGAGATTTGAGAGGATATATTATTATGATGCCCTATTGGGGGCTTGAATTGATATTTTAGGCCTTATTTGAGCATTTAACTGCATTTTCATTATAGTGATGCCTGACTAAGAGGTTAGAAATGATATTATTGATGATTACATGACTAATTATTTTGGTCATGTCAAGTGAAAACTGATATCATGAATTATTGATACACTGAGTTGATTCTGAGCTCACTCATACTTGTACTGAATGGGTTTTGATCTTCATACTAATTTGGTTGTAAGCATTACATCCTCATATCACACATGCATATTCATAAGACATTGGTACCACTAAGACATTCTTTTTTTATAAGAGAATGAGATACCTAATAAAATCCCTATACCGAGAGATGTGCCGGTAAGGTTGATTTGAACATGAGATTGATATTATATGAGTATATGGGTTGCGTACCCTCCATAGTTCCTACCTTATAGTTGTGAGATCGGTGGGTGCATATAGAAAGTCATATAATAACTTTCACAATACATCATCATCTCATCATTATCACTACATTGCATTGCATCATTTGTATTTCGTTACCTACCTTGGTTTGGTTTGATACTGTGTTAGTATTTACTTTTTTAGTGTATTGTTGTCATAGAACCTTGTTTGTGATATTTTGTTGAAGCATTCATTTCATTAGATTGTGTTATCTTACTATAACGCCCAGATTCGAGTACCCCGAATGCTACATGCTACAAACAATCCCAAAGGACAACTAGATAACCCATGACTGATAACTGTATCTTATCACTGGATAATAGTAATATTGCAATAACAACATAACTGAAATAAATATGGAAATCTGGCGGAAAACTTGCCATAAGGCTCAAATACTAAACTATACTGAATAAAACAACGTCTGAACAAAGTATGATAATACCAAGACTGAAATAACTGTCTGAACATGCCATAGTCTGAAAGTATCTAAACTATCTGAATAAGGAGTTGATGGAACATGTCCCCAACTAACTCCGTCTACTGAACTGAATGTGATGAATTAATGAAATAAGATAACATCCTCGGATGATGAGGACTCACTGCTAATCTGTCTGCTGAACATCTGATTTGCTAAGGATGCTCTGGAGCTCGTACGTCTGAACCTATGGTATAAAACACCATAGCGCAAAAGAAAAGTATGCATCAGTACGTGTGAATGTACTGGTACTCAAAGTGAGGTAAGGATGAATGCAAGGGTTCTTATGCATGAACTATAACTGACTGGATATCATGAGAATACATGCATGACTATATAGACTGTAACTGAAATCATGAGGATTCTAAATAATTAGTTTCACTAATAACATGGATTACTGATAACTGATATAACTGAAAATTGAGTGACTGTGTCTGACAGTCCTGATTCTAATGGAACTAGCTGAGTTTCGTACTGAGCTGAGTGACTGTATCTGACAGTCCTGAAATCTATAGAACTATCTGAGTTCTATTACTGAGACTAAGACTGTGACTGTGAGAGGTAGTCATCTAATCGGCATACACATTTTCTAAATAGATTTGGGGTCCAACCTATAACCCCAGTTGGAAGGGTGTCAATACCGCACCACTGGTAAGGACAAGCTGTGACTGACCCTCATCTGGTAGTGTTCCTAAAGAAGAACGGTGGGACCCTTATCTGGCAGTGTTAATCCACCTCATCAACCCTCAACTGTCAGTGTTGATATCTTAACATATGCTGGCTACATAGTTTTGGAGCACGAGGATTTCTTCTAAGGGTCACACCCTCTATGTCGGTATGTGTCCTCATCCTTGGGTTCGCTCAGTGCTGAATCCTACTCCCAACTGAATAGACACTGAACTAATTATACTGAGATGAACTGCACTGAGTTCATTGGGTTCCGTGGACTGATGGAATATTGCTGAATTCTATTAACTGACTGAGTTCATGAGATTACTGAGTTTTCCTGAGTCATGTGACTGACTGAATTCTACAGAGTTCTGAAACTAACTGAGAATACTACTGATCATGGCGTGACTGAGATTATCATGAAACTGACACTTGCTCTAGGCACATAGCTAAATTTTCGGGTATTAAATACCCCCAGAACTCGGTAGCATGAAAGTAAATAGGACATGACACTTCTTGAACCCATAACAATTGTCAACAATTCATAAGACAATCATTGAGGGATTTCATGATCCACTTGATACTCATAGTCTTGTACATGAATAAGGGATACATTCCAACATATCATAAGTTCACAAATCTAGTCTCATGAACACTCCATCAAATCATCAAAAGACATAACATTAGCATGGGAGTCATTTTGAACATGTAGTTATAGCCTAAGTTCATCATTTAGATCAATAAAGGATCATAAAATACAATGCTACTCACTTAGGCATTTATCAAACACATGGAATGTGTATACTTAGGCTAGGGCATGAACATTAAACAATAACATCATGGCTACATTAATCAACCCAATTTCATGAAATTCAATCCACATACTAACAGAATATCAAGATATACATAAAGATTCCATCATGGAAACCATACATAATAAACAACATGGATACAATTTCAATCCACAACATGAACATCATTATTTAAGTTTTAAAAAAGATTTCTTGAACTCCAAGGATAAAAGGGATCCTTGAATAAACACTTTACATACCTTGGTGGATGATTTCTTGAAGATTGATGGAGGAAGGCTTGAATTCTTGGCTTGAAATTATTCACCTAGGGTTTCCTGTTCTTGTGAAATTGAGAAATAATGAATGTATTTAGACAAAAGAGGGATAAATTCTGTGTTATGAAGGCTGAAGGTCGGGGGAAAATGACCTGATTACCATTAACGACGCGGTCATTTAATGACTAAAAATTAGGCACCAACGAGTTGAGCGATGTGGCACATCGATGGAATCGATGCGATACTCGATGCGTCGCGCCATGATCATGCCAAGCCTCAATACTTTTGACTGGCAATTCCTACAACAATATTTACCAATGCGATAGGTGACGCGGCGCGCCAAGATCGTGTTTGTCCACTGTTTTTGACTTCCAAACATGGTCTAAACGAGGTCTGAAAAATCTGAAACTTGTCCGGAAACACCCACTGACCTTCCTGATCATGAATCAACAAAAATATAGACCTTTAAGGGACATTAAGGTCGCAAAATGAGATTATCAACTTTCAAAGGCCAAAAATAAACTAAGTCTGGAAACTTAGCAAGAATTTTCTAAGTCTGGGACCCCTTGACAAGCTTAAAGGACTAACTTAAGCTTAGGAATTTTGCGGGGTCATACAACATCTCCCCCTTGAGAATATTCGTCCTCGAATAAAACTGACTGAGATTGGAGAAATGCTAAGCTGAAGTACATACTGAACATGAACAACTGAACCATGACTACATGACTTACATTACTGATATTCATACTGAGCATGCTTATGTAATGAATGATTTCATGACTAAACTTATACATGAATGCATGACTGAGAGTACTGATAAGATGATCAAGCATATCTAATGCATGAATACATGAATGAACTGACTCATGAACTTGTGACTGAACATGCAATAGTAAAGATACCAAGTTTGAAATGGAAAACTGAGCATGAAACTGAATACCAAGTTTGTAACTAAAATTTAAACATGAAACTGAATAAGCTTAAGGAAAGCTATTACCAAGGAATAACTCTGAATTAGCGAAGAAGAGGTGAGGATACTTGGTCTGCATGTCTGCTTCTTCTTCCCAAGTATCTCCCTCAAAGGACTAATTTCGCCAAAGAACTTTGACTAGAGGGACTTCTTTGTTCCTCAGTCTGCGGGTCTGATAGTCAAGGATTTCGACTGAAATTTCTTTATAAGAGAAACTGTTCTGAATATCTATGCCCTTAATAGGGAATACAACTCCTGGTTCACCTATGCATATCTTAAACAAAGAGACATGGAACACTGGATGCACTAAAGATAGATCTGAAGGCAACTCGAGCTTATAAGCTACATTGCCAAAGCAACTGAGAATTTTGAAGGGACCGATATATCGGTGACTGAGCTTTACCTTCTTGTTGAACCTCTTCACTGCCTTCATGGGAGAGATTTTCAGGTACACATAATCACCAATCTCGAACTCGAGATCCTTTTTGCGCACATCTACATACAATTTATGTCAGCTCTAAGTTGTCTTGAGCCTCTCTCTAGTTAATTGAACTTTTTATAAGGTATTGAAGACCAAGTCACGCCCTACCACTATGGCCTCAGCAACTTCAAACCAATCGATTAGAGATCTGCATCTCCTACCGTAGAGAGCTTCGAATGGAGCAATTTGAATACTAGAATGATAATTGTTGTTGTATGCAAACTCAACTAAAGGTAAGTGGTCATCCCAGATACCCTTAAAGTTAATTGAACACGCTCGCAGCATATCTTCTAAATATGGATGGTCCTTTCTGCTTGACCATCGGTCTAAGGATGAAAGGTTGTACTGAGGTGAATTTGGGTACCAAGACCCTTTTGGAATGCTTTCCAGAAATAAGAGGTGAACTAGGTACCTCTATCTGAGACAATAGAAAATAGAACACCGTGCAATCAGACCAACTCCCTAATATAGTGTTTAGCGTAATCCTCGACTGAATAAGAGGTATGGACTAGAAGAAAATGAGCTGATTTGGTCATTCTGTCTATAATGTTCCAAACTGAATCATGCTGAAGACGAGTATGACGCAAACCCATCACAAAGTCCATGTTCACTTATTCCCACTTCTAAGTAGGAATACTGAACTCCTGCATGGACCCACTTGGTTTCTGATGCTTAATATTAACTTGCTTACATGTTGAGAACTTAGCCACAAACTCTGCAATGTCTTATTTCATCCCACTCCACCAAGATCTCCCGTAAATCGTGGTACATATTAGTGGCCCCTGGATGAATAGAGTAATACGCACCAGCGCTTCTGTAAGAATTTATTGTCTTAAGTCATCCACACCTAGCACACACAGATAACCCTGACAACGCAATACACAATATCCTCCTTGGGAGAAAACCTCTACATTATGATCCTTGATTGACTCTCTCAACTTGACTAGAATGGAATCTTTATCTTGTTTTTCCTTTACCTCAGAAACTAGAGATGATTCTGAACTATTCTGTACCCATATTCTACCTTCTGTTGAATCGACTAAGAGGACACCTAGTATGGCTAACTGATGAACTTCTTGGGCTAACTTCTTTTTACTATCCTTAACATGAGCAACACTACCCATAGACAGTCTACTAAGAGCATCAACCACTACATTGGCCTTTCTCGAATGATAAAGGACACTCATGTCCTAATTTTTCAAAAGCTCTAACCACCTTCTTTGATGGAGATTAATATCTTTCTGAGAGAACATATACTGGAGGCTGTTTTGATCTGTGAACACATCTACATGCAACCCATACAAGTAGTGCTTCCAAATCTTTAAGGCAAATACTACGGCTGCTAACTCAAGATCATGAGTAGGATAATTCTTCTCATAGGTATTAAGCTATCTGGAGGCGTAGTCTATGACCTTACCATGCTGCATGAGGACATAACCCAAACCTACCCTGGATGCATCGCAGTACACGACATACCCATATGGACTATCTGGAAGAGTCAAAACTGGAGCTAAGGTGAGTCGAATCTTCAACTCCTGAAAACTCTTCTCTCATGAATCTGACCACTGGAATTTGACTTTCTTCTAAGTCAATTTATACATAGGTGATACAATAGATGAAAATCCCTCAAGAAACCATCTATAATAGCCAGCCAAACCCAAGAAACTCCTGATATCTGATAGAGAGATAGGTTTAGACTAATTTTTCACTGCATTGGTCTTTTAAGGATCGACTTTAATGCCATCGCCAAAAATGATATGACCAAGGAATGCTACTGACCTTATCCAAAATTCACACTTACTGAATTTGGAGAACAACTGATGATTTTTAGAGTCTGCAATACTATTATAAGATGGTCTGCATGATCATGCTCACTGCGGGAATAGACAAGAATGTCATCTATGAATACTAAGACAAAAATGTCTAAGTACTTCTTGAACACACGGTTCATCAAGTCCTAGAAAGATGATGGGGCATTGGTAAGACCAAAGGACATGACTAAGAATTCGAAGTAAATATACCGAGTACGAAAGGCTATTTTTGAAATGTCACATTCTCTGACTCTGAGCTGATGATAGCTTGATCTGAGGTCTATCTTAGAGAAATAGTTGGCACCCTGAAGTTGGACAAATAAGTCATCAATTTTGGGAAGTGGATACCTGTACTTGACCGTGACCTTATTGAGATGATGGTAATCTAAACACATTCTGAGAGAACCTTCTTTCTTACGTACGAATAAGACTGGTGTGACCCACGGGGATATGCTGGTTCTGATGAATCCCTTATCTAGGATATCCTTCAACTATTCATTTAATTCTCTGAGTTCTACGAGTTCCATTCTATATGGAGAAATAGATATAGGGTGAGTATCAGAAAGAAGGCTAATGCTGAAATCTATTTCCCTTTCAGGAGGAATTCCTGGAAGATCTTCAGGAAATACATCTGAATATTTGTTCACTACTGGAACTAATTCAAGACTAGGAGTTTCGGAACTCGAGTCCTTAACTCGAACAAGATGATAGACACATCCTTTAGATATCATTTTCCTTGCCCGAAGGTATGAAACAAGCTGACCCCTGAAGGCCAAAGTACTACCACTCCACTCAAAGATAGGTTCATCTAGGAATTGAAACTAGACAATTCTTTTTCTACAGTCGACTGTGGCATAGGAGGAATGAAGCCAATCCATGCCGAGAATAACATCAAAATCAGTCATCTCTAATTCGACTAAGTCTGCTGAAGTGACATTCTGAGATATCATAATCGGACAGTACCTGTATACCCATCGGGTTATGATAGTTTTACCTTCTAAGTTGAGACTGATAAAGGCTCTGCTAGAATTTCGAGACTAACTCTGAAATCCACTGCTGTATAAGGAGTAACAAAAGAAAAAGCAGCTCCTGTATATAGCAAAGTGTAAACATGCAAATGAAAGATCTGTAATGTACCAGTGACCACATCAGGAGAATTTTCCTAATCCTAACAGTACTGAATAGTATATAGTCTATTTAGGCGTTGCCCACTGGTAGCACTATAAGTGGCACCCTGCTCGTTCGGGCGACCGGACTAAACTGAGGAATGGTTATGCTGATCCTGAAAACCTGAATGGGGACAATATCTGACTCTACATCCTGGCTTGCCACATCTGAAACAACTATCATTGCCAGCTCTACAAATACCCTGATGGTTCTTGCCACAAGTCTGACAAAGAGGATGAGTTCGGGCACTGCTAACACTGCCCTGAAACTTAGAGACTCACTCACTATCTTTGTTACTATTCCTAAACTTAGGAACTAGAGCACTGGCTGAGGAAGGAGTGGGAACTGAGGACTTTGGGAAAAACTGAGAACGATTTCCACCCTCTGGCTTAGGCTGACTAAAATTAAAGCTACCTATTTTAGCTCTCATATTTTATTTTTCCCTCTTTTTAATCTGCTGCTCCTCTATCTAATGAGCATAGTAATAATCATGTCTATGTCCATCTCACTAATCAACATGGCGGTCCTGCACTCCTTAACCATACTATCATTCACCCTAGAGACAAACTTACTCATCTTAGCCCTGCTATCTGCCACCACATGAGGAGCGTATCTAGCTAATTGAGTAAACTTAAGAGAATACTCTTTGACCGTCATGTTTTCCTTCTTTAGATTAATGAACTCTAACACCTTAGCTTCTCTCAGCTCTAGGGGAAAGAATCTATTGAGAAAAATAGTGGCAAACACCTCCCATTCTATGGGCCCTGCATCATCGGCCCTCTCTACTTTCCATTATTTGAATCATGTGTGAGCCACATCCCACAACGGATATGCATCTAGCTCATTACTCTCACTAGCAATAACCCCCATGATATCTATAGTCTTATGCACCTAATAAAGATGCTCTTGAAGGTCCTCATCCCTCATCTATCTTAGACCTAGGAAAAAAAGGAGGATTCATTCGGGTGAAGTCCCGAATCCTAGCTGCAGCAGAATTGGCCAATGGGTTGGATAAAATGACAGCTGGACATTCATTATGGGGGGAATAAATGAGCAAGAGTAGTGAATACAGCTCTGAATTCTGCATAGGATACGTGTTTGCATAAAGGATTAGGCTGATCGGGTTGATCGGGTTGATCGGGATGATCGGGCTGAGGGGCTGGCTGATACCCTATTCCTCTTCCCTGAGTCCTCTTTGGAGGCATTTTCTATAGATGGAAGAGAAGGACGTATTAGACTAAGAGTTTAACTGGAGCTCATGCCCACTCGCACGACATGAATACTAAAAGAAGGGAAACTGTTCCTAAAACATCTCATAGCCTCCTTACATAAATATACTGCGCAACACACCCATACACAAGACTCTACAAGATGCGGCTTTTCATACTTTCTAAGACACAGTTGAACCTTAGGCTCTGATACCAAGTTTGTAACGCCCCAAGTCTGGTATGCCGGACACTACACGATGCTAACAATCTCGAAGGACCCCTAGCTAACCCATGACTAATATTTGTATCGGACCACTGGATAATAGTAATATTGTAATAACAACATAACTTAAGTAAATGCAAAAATCTAGTGGAAAACTTTCCATAAGATTTAAATACTAAACAATACTGAATAAAACAACTTTTGAACAAGGTATGATAATACCAAGACTGAAATAACTATCTGAATATGCTATAGTCTGAAAGCCTCTAAACTGTCTGAATAAGGAGTTGATGGGACATGTCACCAACTAACTCTGTTTGTTAAATTGAGTGTGATGAATAAATAAAATAAGATAACATCCTCGGATGATGAGGACTCACTGCTAATTTGTCTACTATACGTCTGATCTTCTAAGGATACTTTGGAGCTCGTACGTCTGAACCTATGATATAAAACACCATAGCACAAAATAAAAGTATGCATCAGTACATGTGAATGTACTAGTACGCAAAGTGAGGTAAGGTTGAATGCAAGGGTTCATATGTATGAACTATTACTGACTGGATATCATGAGAATAACTTAATGAAAATACATGCATGACTATATAGACCGTAACTGAAATAATGAGGATCCTGAATACTGAGTTTCACTGATAATATGGATTACTGATAACTGATATAACTGAAAACTGAGTGACTATGTCTAACAGTCCTGATTCTAATGGAACTAGCTAAGTTTCGTACTGAGCTGAGTGATTGTATCTGACAGTCCTGAAATCCTTAAAACTATTAAAGTTCTATTACTAAGACTGATATTGTGACTGTAAGAGGTAGTCATCTAACCGACATGCCCCTTTTCTAAGTAGATTTGGGTTCCAACCTATAACCCCAGTTGGAAGGGTGTCAATACCGCTCCACTGGTAAGGACAAGCTGTAAACAACCCTCATATGGCAGTGTCCCCAAAGGAGAATGGTGGGACCCTCATCTGGCAGTGTTAATACACCTCATAAACCCTAAACTGTCAGTATTGATATCTCAACCTATGCTGGCTACATAATTCTGGAATGCAAGGATTGCTTCTGAGGGTCACACCATCTACTGTCGGTGTGTGTCCTCATCTTTGGGTTCGCTCGGTGCTGAATCCTACTCCTAACTAAATAGACACTGAACTGATTATACTAAGATGAACTGGACTAAGTTCACTGAGTTCTATGGACTGACGGAATATTACTGAATTCTGTAAACTATATGAGTTCATGAGATTACTGAGTTTTCCTGAGTCATGTGACTGACTGAATTCTTCAGAGTTCTAAAACTGACTGAGAATACTACTGATCATGGAGTGACTGATATTATCATGAAACTAACACTGGCTCTAGGCACACAGCTAAATTATCAGGTATTAAATACCCCTAGGACTTGATGGCATGAAAGTAAATAGTACATGACACTTCTTGAACCCATAATAATTGTCAACAATTCATAAGACAATCATTGAGGAATTTCATGATGCACTTGATACTCATAGTCTTGTACATGAATAGGGATACACTCCAACATATCATAAGTTCACAAATCTAATCTTATGAACACTCCATCAAATCATCAAAAGACATAACATTAGCATGGGAGTCATTTTGAACTTGTAGTTATAACCTAAGTTCATCATTTAGATCAATAAAGGATCATAAGACACAATTCTACTCACTTAGGTATTTTATCAAACACATGGAATGCGTATACTTAGGCTAGGGCATGAACATTAAACAATTACATCATGGCTACATTAATCAACCCAATTTCATGAAATTCAATCCACATACTAACATAATATCAAGAAATACATAAAGATTCCATCATGGAAACCATACAAAATTAACAACATGGATACAATTTCAATCCACAACATGAACATCATTATTTAATTTTTATGAATTGTTTCTTGAACTCCAAGTATGAAAGGGATCCTTGTATAAACACTTTACATACCATGGTAGATGATTTCTTGAAGATTGATGTAGGAAGGCTTAAATTTTTGGCTTGAAATTAATCACCTAGGGTTTCTTGTTCTTGTAAAATTGAGAAATAATAAGTGTATTTAGCCAAAAGAGGGCTAAATTTTGTGTTATGAGGGATGAATGTCGGGGAAAAATGGCCTAATTACCCTTAAGGATGCGGTCATTTAATGACTAAAAATTGGACACCAACGCGTTGAGCGACGCGGCACATCGATGGCATCGACGCGATACTTGACGCATCACGCCATGATCACGCCAAGCCTCGATACTTTTGACTGGCAATTCCTGCAACAATATTAACCAACATGACGGAAGACGCGGCGCACCAAGATCGCGTTGGTCCACTATTTTGGACTTCCAAACATGGTCTAAACGAGGTCCGAAGAATCCAAAACTTGGTCGAGAACACCCATTGACCTTCCTGATCATGAATCAACAAAAATATAGACCTTTAAGGGAAATTAAGGTCATGAAATGAGATTTCCAACTTTTGAAGGACAAAAATAAACTAAGTCTGGAAACTTAGCTAGAATTTTCTAAGTCTGGGACCCTTTGACAAGCTTAAAGGATTGAATTAAGCTTAGGAATTTTGTGGGGTCTTACACTTACATCATTTTATATTCACTGAGAAATTGAAGTATAATGAGATGTGAGGTATGATTATGGCTTGGTCAGGAGAGATAGTTTGTGTCACCTCATTTGTAGCATGAGATACACCCTTATATATATACTCTCTCTCTATTTCTATCTCATAGTATTGGTTAATGATAATTGATTAATCTTGTTATATCGTATTTGTAAGTTTTCTTCCTAAATGACTTTACTTGTTATGGAATAAAATGAATAGTGTTACCCAGATTAATGTACCAACCCTATGTTTGATATTTCTTTAAAATGTTGTGTTGGGTTAACCGAATTAGGATAAAGTTATGTATATACTGGATTTTAGATTGTTGGAAAATCCTAGGTAGTTGGTGTGGTGGTTCTCACCATCACTTTGGATTAGGGTCGATAATCAATGATGCTTGTTGAGTACATGTAGTTTCTATAACGCCCCAAATCTGATATCTGGAATGCTACACGGTGCTCATGACCTCGAAGGACCAAAAGTTAACCCATGACTGATATCTATACATGTATACTACATAAAATACTAAATAATGTGGAAACATGAACTGAAAGGCCGTAAGGTTCAAAACTGAACATAATTTGAATAATATAACATTTGTGTGGGTTAATAGGATACCCAAAACAAAAACTGAAAATACTAAAGTCTGAAACATGATAGTCTAGAAAGCCTCTAACTGACTGAACTGTCTGAGTAAGGAGTTGATGGGATATGTCCCCAACTAAATCCAACTAATAAACTAATTAATGAGATAATAGGGAATAATCATGTCCTCGAAAAATAAGGACTCACTTCTACTCGTTTTATGGATATTTGGAATCTACTATTACTATGGAGCTCGTGTCTCTGAACCTATAGTATAAGACACTATAGCGCAAATGCGTCAGTACTTTGAATGTACTGGTACGCATGTGAGGTAGGATGAATGCGTGGGGTTCAAATGCATGAACAATAATAATAACTGACTAACTATCATGAGCGTGAGAATACACGCATGAGATGACCTTAAGGCATCGAATACTAAGTCAGGCCCTATAACAGAGCCCTCACTAACTTCGAACCAACCAATTAGAGATCTACATCTCATACCGTAGAGACCTTCGAATGGAGCCATCTGAATACTGGAATGATAGTTGTTGTTGTATGCAAACTCAATCTAAGGTAAGTGGTCATCCCAACTTTCCTTGAAATTGGTTGCACACGCCCTTAGCATATCTTCTAACGTCTTAATGGTCCTTTCTACTTGACTATCTATCTGAGGATGAAAGGTTGTACTAAGATGAACTTGGGTACCAATACCCTTTTGGAACGCTTTTCAGAAATAAAAGGTAAACTGGGTACCTTTGTCTGAGATAATAGATAGAGGAACACCGTGCAATCTGACAAACTCCTTGATGTAGAGTTTGGCATAATCCTCGGCTGAATAAGAGGTTTGAACTGGAAGGAAATGAGCTGATTTGGTCATTCTATCTACAATGACCCAGACTAAATCATCCTGATGATGATTTCGAGGCAAACCCATCACGAAGTCCATGTTCACAACTTCCCACTTCCAAGTAGGAATACTGAACTCCTACATGGACCCACGAGGATTCTGATGCTCTATCTTAACCTGCTTACATGTATAGCATTTAGCCATAAACTCTGCAATGTCTCTCTTTGTCCCACTCCACCAATAGATTTCCCGCAAGTCGCGGTACATCTTTGTGGCCCCTAGATGAATAGAGTAGCACGCACCATGCACTTCTACAAGAATTCACTGCCTTAAGTTATCTACACCTGGAACACATAGATGACCCTTACAACGAAGAACGCTATATCCCCCTTGGGAGAAAACCTCTATTTTTTATCCTGAACTAAATCTTTCAACTTGACAAAGCTGGGACTCTATCTTGCTTTTTTTTACCTCAGAAACTAGAGATGATTCTGAACTACTCTGAACCCATACTGCATGAGGACACAACCTATTCCCACTCTGGATGCATCACAATACACTACAAAACCATCTGGACCATCTGGAAAAGTTAATACTGGAGCTGAGGTGAGTCGAGTCTACAACTCCTGAAAACTCTTCTCACGAGGATCTAACCACTGAAACTTGACTTTCTTTTGAGTCAATCTAGACATAGGGGATGCAATAGAAGAAAATCCCTCAGTAAACCATCTGTAATAGCCATCCAAACCCAAGAAACTTCTAATATCTGATGGAGAGACAGGGCGAGGCCAGCTTCTTACTGCTTCGGTCTTCTGAGGATCTACTCTAATGCTATCACCGAAAATGATGTGACCAAGGAATTCTACTGACCTTAGCCAAAATTTGCACTTACTGAATTTGGCAAACAACTGATGATCTCTGAGAGTCTGAAGTACTATTCTGAGATGGTCTGCATGATCGCGCTCACAGTAGGAATAGACCAGGATATCATCTATGAAGACTATGACAAATATGTCCAAGTACTGCTTGAACACAAGGTTCATCAAGTCCATGAAAGCGGCTGGGGCATTGGTAAGACCAAAAGACATAACTAAGAATTTAAAATAACCATACCGAGTACGGAAAGCTATTTTTGGAATATCATATTCTCTAACTCTGAGATGATGATAGCTGGATCCGAGGTCTATCTTAGAGAAATAACTGGCACCCTAAAGTTGGTCAAACAAGTCATCGATTCTGGCAAAAGGATACTTGTTCTTGATCGTGACCTTATTAAGTTGACGGTAGTCTACACACATCCTAAGAGAACCGTCTTTCTTGCGCACGAATAACACTGGAGCGCCCCACGGGGAAACTCTGGGCCAGATAAATCCCTAATCTAAGAGATCCTTCAATTACTCTTTCAGCTCTTTGAGTTCTGTTGGTGCCATTCTGTATAGCAAAATAAAGATAGGCTGGGTATCCAGAAGAAGATCAATACCGAAGTCTATTTCCCTATTGGGAGGAATTCCTGGAAGATCTTTGAGAAAGACATCTGAATATTCATTCACTACTGGGACTTATTCAAGACTAGGAGACGCAGAACTAGTGTCCTTAACTCAAACAAGATGATAGACACATTCTTTAGATATCATTTTCCGTTCCCAAAGGTAGGAAATAAGCTAACCCCTGAAAGCGGATACACTACCCTTCCACTCAAGGACAGGTTCATTTGGAAACTGAAATTGGACTATTTTGTTTCTACAGTCGACTCTGGCAGAGAAGGAATGAAGACAATCTATGTCGAGAATGACGTCAAAAGTAGTCATCTCTAATTCGACTAAGTCTGCTGAAGTGACTTTCTGAAATATCATAACCGGGCAGTTCCCGTATACCCGTCAGGCTATGATGGTTTTACCCACTGGGGTAGAGAATGAAAAGGGCTCTGCTAGAATTTCAAGACTGATTCCGAAATCGCCTACTATATAGGGAGTAACAAAAGACAAAAAAGCTCTTGGATCTAGCAAAGCGTAAACATGCACATGAAAGATCTATAGCGTTCCAGTAACTACATCAGGAGAATTTTCCTGATCCTGTCGGGACTAAAGAGCATAGAGATAATTTGGGCATTGCCCACTAGTAGTACTGGTGGTGGCACCCTACTGATTTGGGCGACCGGACTGAGCTGAGGAGCGATTTTGTTGAACCTGAGGACCTGGCTGAGGACAGTCACTGACTCTGTGGCCTGGCTTTTCATATCCAAAACAAATACCACTGCTAGCTCTGCAAATACCCTGATGGTGCCTGCCATAAGTCTGGAAAATAGGATAGATGCGGGCACTTCTAACACTACCCTGGGACTTAGATCCTGGAATTGATGGCTTTGGACGAAACGGAGAACGGTTTCCTCCTTCTGACTTAGGCTAAGCAAAGTTAAAACTACCTGTCTTCGCTCTTTTATTCTGCTTCTCCCTCATCTTAATCTTCTGCTCCTCTATCTGCTGAGCATGAGTCATGAACTTGGCTAAAGTTATGTCATTATTCATCATGGCGGATCTGCACTTATTAACCACGCTATCATTTACTCCTGAAATGAACTTACTCATCTTAGCCCTGTTGTCTGCAACCACATGAGGGGAATATCTGTTTAATTGAATAAACTTAAGAGAATACTCTTTCACTGTCATATTTCCCTGCCTGAGGTTGATGAATTCTAGCACCTTAGCTTCTCTAAGATCTAGGGGAAAGAATCTATCAAGGAAAGCAGAAGCAAACTCCTCCCACTCAACAGGCCTTGCATCATCTGGCCTTTCTGACTTCAACTATTTAAACCAAGTATGAGCTATATCCTGCAACTGATATGTAGCTATCTCAACACTCTCACTAGAAGTAACCCCCATTATGTCTGTAACCTTCTGCACCTGATCTAGGAATTCCTGAGGTTCATCATCTAACTTAGACTCGAGAAAGGATGGAGGATTTATTTAGGTAAAGTCCCAACTTTCGGCTGCAGCTGAATTTTCCACTGGATTTTCCAGAACGACAGCTGGTCATTCATTCTGAGAAGAAACTGAGTTAGCAAGAGTAGTGAATGCAGCTCAGAACTCTCCATGAGAAATATGTTCGCTCAAAGGGTCTTCAGGCTGAGGGGCTGCTTTTAGGAGGCATGTTCTGTAGAAGAAAGGGAGAACGGATTAGACTGAGAGATTGACTTGAGATTATGCTCACTAGCATGACATGAATACTGAAAGAGGGGAAACTATTCCTAAAACACCTTAAAGCCTCATGTACATAAATGTAGCGCGCAATACACCCATGTACAAGACTCTACAAGATGTGACTTTCAGACTTCCTAGGACTCTATTGAACCTTAGGCTCTGATACCAAGTTTATAACGCCCTAAATCTGATACCCGAAATGGTACACGGTGCTCATGACCCCAAAGGACCACAAGCTAACCCATGACTAATATATGTACGTGTATACTGCCTAAAATACTAACTAATACAGAAACATGGATTGAAAGGTTGTAAGGTTCAAAATTGAACATAATATGAATAATATATCTGTATGGGGTAATAGGATACCTAAAAAAAAATTAAAAACACTGAAGTCTGAAATATGATAGTCTAGAAAGCCTCTAACTAACTGAACTGTCTGAGTAAGGAGTTGATGGGACATGTCCTCAACAACTCCAACTAATAAACCAATTAATGAGATAATAGGGAATAATCATGTCCTCAAAAGATGAGGACTCACTTCTACTCGTTCTACGAATATCTAGAATCTACTATTGCAATGGAGCTCGTGTCTCTGAACCTATGGTATAAGACACCATAGCTCAAATGCGTCAGTACTTTGAATGTACTGGTATGCATATGAGGTAGGCTGAATGCATGGGGTTCATATGCATGAACAATACTAACTAACTGACTAACTATCATGAGCGTGAGAATACATGCATGAGACATAACAACTGATACTAATACTGTGATAACATGATTACTAAATCTGAATATAACTGATAACATGAGTGGTGTATCTAACAGTCCTAAATTCTGAAGAACTATCTGAGTTCTTTTACTGAGACTGTGGGAGGTAGTCATCTAACCAACATACCCCAAATGATGCATTATAGCTGAATTGGGGTTCAATCGATGCCCTGATTGGAAGGGTATCAATACCGCACCACTGGTAAGGACAACATGTGAGTGACCCTAATATAACAGGTAACTCTAGTGAGAATGGTGGGAATCCTCATATAGAAGGCTAAGCCACCTCATCTACCCTCATTTAGCCGGCTATGATGTCTCAACCTATGCTGGATACATTGTTCTGCAATACAAGGATTACTTCTAAGAATCACACCCTCATACAACAGGTGAGTTCCCATCCTTGGGTTCACTCAGTGCTAATTTCTACTTTTATCCGAATAGACACTGAATATAATTTACTGAACTAAACATGGACTGAGTTACTAAATTCCGTTGACTGATAAAATATTACTGATAACTGACAACTGACTGAGTTCATGAGATCATGGTGATTTCCTGAGTCATAAGACTGTTTGAAGTCTAAGGATTCATAGCTTGACTGAGATTATCGTGGAAATATGACATGGCTCTAGGCATACAGCTAATATTTTGGGTACAAGTACCCCCAGGACTCGATGGAAGGAAAACTGACCAAGCATAACTTACTGGAACATATAACTAACATCATAATCCATAATACATTTATAGAAGCATTACATCAAAACATGTGAAAGGCATAACTTGTACATACATGGGAATTTCATAATATCATACTAGTTGGGCATTGTTCCTTCATCTAGGCATTTAATCAACACATGGTAGGCATAGCACATGTAGACAATATTATACAACAGTTAATCATCATGATTCATCTCTAATTTTATCATCCTAGGCATTATTGATAGGTTCACATTAATATACATCTATACAAATCAATTCCACATAAAATTGATCACCCAACATGGATTTGAATTAAATTGATCATTCTCAACATACACAATACAAACCCAACATGAAATTCATAAAGAAATCCATAAACTTATACTTAGAAAAGACATTCTTGGGCTTCATGGATGAAAGGAGTCCATGAATGAACACTACGCATACCTTAGTTTGTGATTTCGTGAAGATTGACGGAGGAAATTCTTGCTTCTGAATCTTCTACGAAAAGCCCTAGGTTGTTCTTGAGAGTCTTTTGAGAGAAACTAGTATATTGTGGATGAAAAGTGGTTGAATCACGTGTTAAAGGGCCTACATAGGGGTGGAAATTTGACCCTTTTAACCCTGGACGCATCATTTTATTTCAATAAAAATTTCCCGAATTGAATTCCTAGTGCAATGCGGCGCTATCGTGTCGTGTCACTGGAATTTGACAATTGGGAAACTGAGGGATGGCACGATGTGGAGCCATCATGTTTCCCCTTCTTTTGTGACCTAAAACTTTGGCGCAACACGGAGAAAATCACGCTAAGACACTGGAAAAGGAAAATTCTAAATTTGGGCCCTGGTGCGACGCACCATAATCGCAGACCCCTATGGGAATTTTCCAAATGCCATTTCCTCTTGTGGTGCGGTGCGCCACTGACTAATATGGTTTTGTTTTATGATGGGAACTTAGAATAGTCGTAACTTCTGACTCGGTTATCGGATTTGGGTGAATCTTATATCGATGGAAAGCTTATTGAATTTCCCACATGACAAAAAGTGAAAATCTTGAAAATTCCTCATGGAATAACCATCATTCAATTTAGAAGATAATACTAGACATTCTTGAGATGAAATTAGCTAGGAAAAGTATGGGGTATTACAATATCTCCCCCTTGAGAACATTCATCCTCGAATGAGACTGACTGAGAGGGGAGAAAAGACAACTGACGTAGATACTAAACATGAATAACTGGAACATGATATCATGACTAACATGACTGACAAGCTGAACATATAATACTTAACATGCATATCTGATGCATGTGTAACTGATTCATGAATGAATAACTGAGTGTTCCGAAGAACTAAGTTTCTCACAATGAAAATACATGTCTGATGCATAATTACATAACAGAACTGATACATGCGTGCATGACTAAATATGCAATGGTACTTGATAGCAAGTTTCTAAGGGGAACATGAGCATAAAGTTGCATACCAAGTTTGTGATGAACACCGAACATGAAACTGAGTAAACTTAAGGAGAACTGTTACCTTGAGCTTGATTTGAGTTGGCGAAGAAGAGGTGAGGATACTTGGTGCGCATGTCTTCCTCTTCTTCCGAAGTAGCTCCCTCGATAGACTGATTTCTTCAAAGAACTTTAACTAGAGGGACTACTTTGTTCCTCAATCTATGAGTCTGATAGTCTAAAATTTCAACTAGAATCTCTTCATAAGAGAGAGTATTCTGAACATCAATGCTCTGAATAAGGACTACAACTGATGGGTCACCTATGCACTTCTTGAGCAAAGAGACATGAAAAACTGGATGAATTGAGGCTAGATCTGAAGGCAATTCAAGCTCATAAGCTACCTTGCCAAATCGACTAAGAATCTTAAAGGGACCAATATATCGAGGACTAATCTTTCCCTTCTTGCCGAATCTCTTCACTCCCTTCATGGGAGAGATCTTTAGATAGACATGACCACCAATCTCGAACTCGAGATCTTCTCTACAAATATCTGCATAAGACTTCTGTTGGCTCTGAGCAGCCTGGAGTCTTTCTCTAATCAACTGGACTTTGTCTAAGGCATCGAATACTAAGTCAGGCCCTATAACTGAGGCCTCATTAACTTCGAACCAACCAATTAGAGATCTACATCTCCTACCATAGAGAGATTTGAATGAAGCCATCTGAATACTGGAATAATAGTTGTTGTTGTATGCAAACTAAATCAAAGGTAAGTGGTCATCCCAACTTCCCTTGAAATCAATTACACACGCCCTTAGCATATCTTCTAACGTCTAAATGGTCCTTTCTGCTTGACCATCTGTCTGAGGATGAAAGGTTGTACTAAGATGAACTTAGGTACCGAGACCCTTTTGGAATGCTTTCCAGAAATGAGAGGTGAACTGGGTATCTTTGTCTTAGATAATATATAGCGTAACACCATATAATCTGACCAACTCTTTGATGTAGAGTTTGGCGTAATCCTCGGCTGAATAAGAGGTATGAACTGGAAAGAAATGAGTTGATTTTGTCATTCTGTTTACAATGATCCAGACTGAATCATGTTGATAACGAGTACGAGGCAAACCCATCACGAAGTTCATGTTCACAAATCCCACTTCCAAGTAGGAATACTGAACTCCTACATGGACCCACTAGGCTTCTGATGCTCTATCTTAACCTTCTGATATATAGAGCACTTAGCCACAAACTCTACAATGTCTCTCTACATCTCTCTCCACCAATAGATTTCCTGCAAGTCGTGGTACATCTTTGTGGCCCCTAGATGAATAGAGTAGCGTGCACCATGCGCTTCTGCAAGAATTCACTGTCTTAAGTCATCTACACCTGGAACACAGAGACGACCCTGACAACGAAGAACACTATATCCCCCTTGGGAGAAAACCTCTACTTTTTATCCTGAACTGACTCTTTCAACTTGATAAGGCTGGTATCTCTATCTTTCTTTTCATTCACCTCAGAAACTAGAGATGATTCTGAACTACTCTAAACCCATATATCACCCTCATTTATATCGACTAAGAGAATGCCTAGTCTAACAAGCTGATGGACTTCCAGAGCTAACTTTTTCTTACTATCATCCACATGAGCAACACTACCCATAGACAATCTACTGAGAGCGTCGTCCATTACATTGGCCTTTCCCGAATAATAGAGGACACTCATGTCATAATCTTTCAAGAGCTCTAACCACCTTCTCTAACGAAGATTGATATCTTTCTGAGAAAAGACATACTGAAGACTCTTATGATCTGTGAACACATCTACATGAACACCGTATTGAAAATGCCTTCAAATCTTCAAGGAAAATACTACGGCTTCTAACTCAAGATCATGAGTAGGATAATTCTTCTCATGGGGTTTAAGTTGTCTGTAGGCATAGGCTATGACCTTACCATGTTGCATGAGGAAACAACCTAGACCCACTCTGGATGCATCACAATACACTATGAAACCATTTGTACCATCTGGAAGAGTTAATACTAAAGCTGAGGTGAGTCGAGTATTCAACTCCTGAAAACTCTTTACGTAAGGATCTGAACACAGAAACTTAACTTTTTTCTGAGTCAATCTAGACATAGGGGATACAATAGAAGAAAATCCCTAAACAAATCATCTGTAATAGCCAGCCAAACCCAAGAAACTCCTATTATCTAATTGAGAGATAGGGCGAGGCCAATTTCTTACTGCTTCAGTCTTTTGAGGATCTACTATAATGCCATCACCAGAAATAATATAACAAAGGAATGCTACTGACCTTAGCCAAAATTTGCACTTATTGAATTTAGCAAAACAACTGATGATCTATGAGAGTCTGAAGTATTATTCTGAGAAGGTCAGAATTATCGCGCTCACTGCGGGAATAGACCAGGACATCATCTATGAAGACTATGACAAACATGTCCAAGTACTTCTTGAACACACAGTTAATCATGTCCATGAAAGCGTCTGGGGCATTGGTAAGACCAAATGACATAACTAAGAATTTGAAATGACCATACTAAGTACGAAAAGTTATTTTCAGAATGTCACATTCTCTAACTTTGAGCTGATGATAGCCGAATTTGAGGCCTATCTTAGATAAATAACTGGCACCCTAAAGTTGGTCAAACAAGTCATCGATTCTGGGAAGAGGATACTTGTTCTTGACCGTGAGATTATTGAGTTGACGGTAGTGTACACACATCCTAATAGAACTATCTTTCTTGCACACGAATAATACTAGAGCATACCACGGGGAAACGTTGGGCCGGATGAATCCCTTATCTAAGAGATTCTTTAATTACTCTTTTTGTTCTTTGAGTTCTTATTGTGCTATTTTGTATGGAAGAATAGAGATAGGCTGAGTATCCAAAATAAGATCAATACCGAAGTCTATTTCCCTTTCGGGAGGAATTCCTAGAAGATCTTTGAGAAAGACATCTGAATATTCATTCACTACTAGGACTGATTCAAGACTGGGAGTCTCGAAACTAGTGTCCTTAACTTGAACAAGATGATAGACACATCCTTTAGATATCATTTTTCATGCCCGAAGGTAAGAAACAAGCTGACCCCTGAAAGCAGATACACTACCCTTCTACTCAAGGACGGGTTCATTCGGAAACTGAAACTGGACTATTCTATTTCTGTAGTCGACTGTGGCATAGCAGGAATAAAGCCAATCCATGTCGAGAATGATGTCAAAATCAGTCATCTCTAATTCGACTAAGTATGCTGAAGTGACTTTCTGAAATATCATAATCGGGCAGTTCATGTATACCCGCCAAGCTATGATGGTTTTACCTACTAGGGTAGAGAATGAAAAGGGCTCTGCTAGGATTTCGGGACTGATTCTAAAATCGCCTACTATATAGGGAGTAACAAAAGACAAAGAAGTTTCTCGATCTAGCAAAGCATAAACATGCACATAAAAGATTTGTAGCGTACCAGTAACTACATCAGGAGAATTTTCCTCATCTTGTCGGGAATGAATAGCATAGATACGATTTGGGCGTTGCCCACTAGTAGCACTGGTGGTGGTACCCTACTGATTTGGGCGACCGAACTGAGCTGAGAAGTGATTCTATTGACCCTGAGGACATGGCTGATAACAGTCACTGACTCTGTGTCCTGGATTTCCATATCCAAAACAAATACCACTGCCATCTCTGCAAATACCTTGATGGTGCTTGTCACAAGTCCGGCAAAGAGGATAGGTTCGGGCACTACTAACACTGCCCTGGGACTTAGAGCCTTGCGCTCTATCTTTGTTACCCTCTCTAAACTTAGGAACTGGAGCACTGGCCGAAGAAGGGGCTAGAAATTATGGCTTAGGACAAAACTGAGAATGGTTTTCTCCTTCTGACTTAGGCTGAGCAAAGTTGAAACTACCTGTCTTCGCTGTCTTATTTTGCTTCTCCCTCATCTTAATATTCTGCTTCTCTATCTGCAGAGCATGAGTCATGAGCCTAGCTAAAGTCATGGCATTATTCAGCATGGCGAATCTGCACTCATTAACCACACTATCATTTACTCCTGAAATGAACTTACTCATCTTAGCCCTGTTGTCTGCAACCAAATCTGGGGAATATTTGGCTAATTTAGTAAACTTAAGAGAATACTATTTCACTTTCATATTGCCCTACCTGAGGTTGATGAATTCTAGCACCTTAGCTTCTCTAAGCTCTAGGGGAAAGAATCTATCAAGGAAAGCAGAAGCAAACTCCTCCCATTCAACAGGCCCTGCATCATCTGGCCTTTCTGAATTCCATAGTTTAAACCAAGTGTGAGCAATATCCTAGGGTTTATTCATAGGTTCACATGAATATACATCTATACAAATCAATTCCACATAAAATTGATCACCCAACATGGATTTGAATTTAATTGATCATTCTCAACATACACAATACAAACCCAGCATGAAATTCATAAAGAAATCCATAAACTTATACTTAGAAAAAAGATTCTTGGGCTTCATGGATGAAAGGAGTCCATGAATGAATACTTCGCATAGCTTAGTTCGTGATTTCGTGAAGATTGACAGAGGAAATTCTTGATTTTGAATCTTCTATGAAAAGCCCTAGGTTGTTCTTGAAAGGTTTTTGAGAGAAACTAGTATATTATGGATGAAAATTGGCTAAATCACATGTTAAAGGTCTTAAATAGGCGTGGGAAGTTGACCCTTTTAACCCTGGATGTGTCATTTAATTTCAATAAAAATTTCCCGAATTGAACCCCTAGCGCGACGCGGCGCTATCGCGTCGCGTTACTGGAATTTGACAATTGGAAAACTGAGGGATGACGCGACACAAATCCATCGCGTTGCCCCTTCTTTTGCGACCTAGAACTTTGGCACGACCTAGAGGAAATCGTGCTAAGACACTGGAAAAGGACAATTCTGAATTTGGGCCCTGGTGCGACGCGCCATAATTGTGGAACCCTACTGGAATTTGCCAAATTCCATTTATTCGTGTGGCGCGGAGTGCCACTGAATAATATGGCATTGTTTTACGACGAGAATATAGAATAGTCGTAACTTCTGACTCGGTTATCGGATTTGGGCGAATCTTATATCAATGTAAAGCTTATTGAATTTCCCACATGACAAAAAAGTGAAAATCTTGAAAATTCCTCATGGAATAACCATCATTAAATTTAGAAACTAATACTAGACATTCTTGAGATAAAATTAGCTAGAAAAAGTATGGGGTATTACAGTTTCGTACTCATCGTTGCTTCTCCTTCTTTGTTCTTGTTTTCTGCACCTCATGCAATATTAGACCAAGTTGTGGATTGTAGTTTATTTTCTTCTAGAGTTGACATTGCGTGATCGAGGTAGTTCTAGCGAACTTCAAGTTTACCTGGATCTCTCTTTGTTTGTCTTGTACCTACTTTCGCATTTAAGATATCTTAGTCCATTCGATATATTTTTGTGTTAGAGGTTGTACTAGGGACAACCAAACCGGGGATATATCTTGATCTATACCTCTTCTATATATATGGTTTGGGTTTATTTTCTCCTCGTTTGTTTCTATATTACTATAATTGTGAATTCGGGTTAGGTTAGGCTTACCTGTTTGAAGAGTTTGACAAGTGTCATAACGTGTCCGATTGACACAATCCATTATATTTTGTTTTGAGAATTTAAACAAAAATTATTTAAAAAATCTTAATAAATGATTCAGGGCATAATTCATTGTAAAAGATATCTACACAAAAATTCAATAGTTTCATTAAGTCCAGAACGTAAAAATTAGCCTTAGAATAATCCTATTATTTTTATGCGGTCATAATTGAATCTCGAAGATCCATTTATAGACATTTCAACTTTGTACAAATGTTGGTTTTTTGCTATCTAATTCCAGCCAAATCCTTCTTCATAAATGTGGGCTTTTGGACACTAACATGGAGAAGAAAAAAGTTATTCATCAGGAATGCGATGATAGGACCATGTTCACGAAAGTTAGTCAAAAATCATTTATCATGAGCGCAGGGTAGTGGCCACGTTCGCAAAGAGTAAACTTGTTGATTAGGTCATTTTCATCACAATCACCATCAGACCTTCATGAATACAGGGGGTCTGGGTCAGTAGACTTCCTGAATACGAAGGTTGACTGTAAATGTGAAGGGAAATTAAGTCCCTGTCAGTGTTGAGCCTCGCAAATGCAGAGGGTCGGCCGCATTTACAAGGTAGTATTCATCAGTACAGTATATCTCTTTGCATTTTCATGATTTCCACTAATTTTCACATTTCAGACCTTAGGTAGTGGCGATTGCAAAGGAGATTTTCATCAAATTTGTCTAGAAAAGTTCCAAATCAATTTTTTATCATTTTTCATAAATTTCATATTCAAAAAAACTTTAATTTTTTTATTTCAAACTTGAATTTTGTTGCTTTTTCTCAACAAACTATAAAATTGATTTTTTCTTTGATGTAAAGTTCAATTTCAACTCATTTTTTGCTGGAGTTTCAGATTTAGACTCTTATTTATATGGAGAACATGATTCTTAAATAAAATTACAAAGTTACCCTTTTTCAATTCTGAGCTGATTTTCCAATTATTTTTGGATTCATAATAAATATAGCTAATATGAGTATTGATGGGCTCCTTTTGATGCGTAGATTATGTTTTTTATTAGATTTAGGCCATTCCAAGATAGCTCGTGAAGAAAAAGCTTTGTGCTGAAGGTTCTGGGCTTGGATTGCGGCTATTCAAGGTAGTTTATGGCTTAATTTTCTTTAGACTGGACTGGGTAGTTAACCATCCATGTAAAGCATGCTATGGATTCAGAAACTAGTTGTTAGATTTGTATTTTTAGATTATTGTTATTATTTGTGTTGCTCGTGAAGGGACTTATGTGGATATTATCATTGACTTGATATTATTATTATTATGATGCCTATGTGAGAGATTGACTTGATACTATAGGCATTGTAATGCATTTATTTGCCTTATTGTTATCATGATTCCCGAGCGGGGACTTAGAATGATATTACATGCCTTAATTGAGAATTATATGCCTCTATCATTATAATGATGCATCATAGAGGGGATTGAAATTATATTATTGATGTCTTATCTGCCTATTTATTTTGTGGCGCTATGTGATGACTTATATCATGAAATGTTAACAAATTGAGTATATTTTGAACTTATTTATAATTGTTGAATTGATTATTATCTTCATACTAGTTTGGTCATGAGCATACATCCTCATATCATTCATTCTTATTCATGAGATTGGTATCACTGCAAAATACTAATTTTTAAAGAGAAGAAAACACTTTGTAAAACCCTTGGCTGAGGTCTTTGCCGATAAGGTTGATTGAAACAATTTGCAAAACCCTTGAATAAGGTCTCTTCCGAAAAGGTTTGTTGAGATTGTAAAAGCATATGGATTGAGAACCCCTCAAGGGTCCTTTCCTAGAATCTTTAGCTCATAATGTGTATATGTGTTTCCATGAGATAGATTGTGTCATTAAAGATTGTGTCATTAACATTCCATTATTATTTCATTGCATCATTTGTACTTTTATTTACATATTTGTGTTGCGTGCTTAACTTCTCTTATATGATTGCATGTAGTTATTTTTATACAAATATTATACTTGTAGAAATTGTTAGGAGATATGGTGTGAGCTAAAATTTGAGAACTTTTTTGTATGTAGGTGGAAATATGCTCATAGTATGCTTTATTTGTTTAGTTCTCTACTTTGCTCAATCAACCTATAATACCTTTTGAGTACAAGTGGATCATATAAAATCCTACTTTTGTGTCCTTTCAATGCAGATCCTAATATGAGTGTGACCCGTGGTAGCTGATTCATGCAGTGATAGTTGATCTGAAGATCTAGTGAGCTCTCGATCCAGAGCCTTGTTCCAACCTCCATCTATCTATTATGTCTTTATTTATTTATTTTGGAGACATTGATGTATTATTTGGTTGTTCGGTATTGTTTTATATGGTCTTTATATTTGTGATACCAGGTCTTGGGATTCGGTGTCTTCCTTTCACATATTTCAGTTTTATGATTATGGTTTGACATCCTTATAGAAGTCTCATATTTACTTTATCATTTTTTCTTTGTAATTCATATCAATTGTAGTCCCCAAATTCAAGTTTGAAAACAAGATTAAACGGTTTTTTGGAAGATATAATCGATAAAAATTAATGGAAATATGAGTTTGAAGCTTACCCAAGCTCAAATGGTGAAGAAAATCTATTTTCGAAGCTCCAAGGTCCAAAAATAGTGAGAATCTCGAAAAAACAAGTATTTTATACTATTTTGTAAACAATACCTCGTGAATGCAGTCAACTCTAGGCCTTCGTAAAGGTCAACGGAGACCAGTCAATTAAATTGGCCTTCGTGATCGTTGTCATCCTCTCATATTTGCAAAGGCTGATGACCCAAACCGTTTGTATTCATAAGGGTCTGGTCACATTCGCGATAAAGGAGAACCTAACCCAGACTCGACAACCCTTTGTGATCGCGAACACCACCTCGCGATCCTACATAATCCTTTCCTGCATTCGTGACCAAGGGATTGTGTTCACAAAGAAGGAAATATCATGCATCAGATATCAACAACTTTACTGATTTTGCATGATTTTATTTACTCCAAACAGACCCTCAGAATTTATTCGATACCCACAGAAATAAAACATATACTATACCATGCAATTTTTGACGTTTCAAAATGAATGAGAATGTTAGATTTTTAAAATGAGGTCGTTTATATCAAATTAGCCCTGGGGCCTCATTTTGGCTTATTTCACTGGTTTCCAAATGAGGAATCGAAATGCAAAATAAAGGCTTCAAACCCGAACAACCTCGCTCTAACACAAAATCAACTTTTCAAATTTAATGGAACTATTCAAATCATTATCCGACGCTTGAAACACAAAACGTTGATCGAAGCTAAACTAATGACTTTTAAAGTCTCAAAGGACTCAAACTCTCCTAAATTACTCCCGATGCACCGAGAACTATGAAAACCATTCCCACAACTTACAAATAATATCTAACAACTATGATAAGGTGTAAAATGTCCAAAACACATAAAAAGAAAAAATTACAACTATGATTGTTACATTATCCATTACTAAAATACTAGTTCATCCTCAAACTAAAAAGAAAATAAAATATCTGAAGCGGTAAAACGTTAGGGGTATTTATGCCTCATATCATACTTGACCTCCCAAGTAACCACCTCAATAAGGAAATGCCTCAATTGGACCTTTACTGAATCAATATGCTTAGATCTCAGTTTCCTAGTCTACCTGTCTAGGATAGCAATGGATTCCTCGTCAAAGGATAAATCATGATCTAATACAATGGAATTCCACTACATCGCACGAGAATTATATGTATGGTATCTATTCAACATGAAAAAATGGAATACAAGATGAACAACTGACACGTATGGACGCAAAACTAGCATATATGTCACATCACCATACTTCTCAGGAATCTCAAAAAGGCTAATGAACCTCGAACTAAGATCCCCTTTTCTTTTTAAACCTCATCACATTCTTTAGTGGTGAAACCTTCAACAGAACTCGATATCCAATCATGAAAGCAACATCACAGGTTCCATGGTCCACATAACTCTTCTGCCTACTCTGGGCAGCCTCTGTCGAATCAGTCCTACATGATTTATTGAATCCCTCAATAAGTTTGTGCCCCAAGGCCTCACTACAAAAGTGCCAAACCATCCTACGGTGGATTTACACCTCCAGCCATATAAAGACTCAAAAAATGTCATCCAAATGCTAAAATGATACCTGTTATTGTAATCAAACTCCGCTAAGGGCAAGAATTGGTCCCAATGACCACCAAAATCTATCAGAAAAGCTCAGAGCATATCCTCTAACACCTTAATAGTCCTCTCAAACTGATCATCCATTTGATCGAGAATGAAAGTTTCGCTCAAATCAAGTTGGGTACCCAACTCACTCTGTTTAGCACTCCAAAAACTTAAGGAAAACTAAGTACCTCTATCACATACAACGGATATTGGAACACCATGTAGTTGAAAACTTTCCCTAATGTAAATTTTGACCAACTTCTCCACATTATAATTCACCCTCATAAGTACAAAATGTGTTGATTTGGTCAATCTATCCACAATCACCCAAATAGAATCAAACTTTTCCAATGCAATGTTATGAGTTAGGAAATTAGTCATCAGATTTGTATTTTTATATTATTACTATTATTCATGTAGTCTATGTGGGGGCTTATGTGGATATTACCGCTGACTTGATATTATTATTAGTGTGATTCCCGTATGGGGTCTTGACTTGATATTATAGGTCTTGTAGTGCATTTACGTGCCCTATAGTTATCGTGATGCTCGAGCGGGGGATTATATTGATATTATAGGCCTTAATTGAGAATTATATGTCTTTATCGTTATAGTGATGCACTAAAGAGGGACTTGAATAGATATTATTTGTGTCTTACATGTTTATTTATCCCAATGGTGCCAAGTGATGACTTATATCATAAAATATTGATTTATTGTATAGATTTTGAGCTCATTTATACCATTGTTGAATTGATTATTATCTTCATACTGATTTGGTTATGAGCATACATCCTTATATCATTCATTCTTATTCATAAGATTGGTACCACTGAGAAACACTAATTTTGAAAGAGAAGGAAACACTTTATAAAACCTGTGGCCGAGGTCTTTGTCGATAAAGTTGATTGAAACACTTTGTAAAATCCTTGATCGAGGTCTCTACCCACAAGATTTATTAAGATTATGAAAGTATATGGGTTGAGAATCCCCATGGGTTTTGTCCTGGAAGCTTTAGATCGAAAGGTGTATGTGTGACGTCATGCAATGTCTTGTATCATAATCTTTCCACTAATATCCCATTGCATCATTTGTACTTCTATTTATGTGTTTATTTTATATGTTTAATTCCTCTTATATGCTTGTGTGTAATTATTTTTATACATATATTACACTTAAAAAAATTTAGGAGATACAACGTGAGCTACCGTTTGAAAACTTTTTGTATGCAGGAGAAAACGTGCTCATAGTATTCTTTACTTGTAGTTTTCTACTTTGCTCAGTCGACCTATGATACCTACTAAATATAAGTGGACCATACTCACTCCTACTTTTATGCCTTTTTGGTACACATCTCAGTATGAGTGCGACCCGCGATGGCCGATCCGGGCAGTGAGAGTTGATCTAGAGATCTGGTGAGCTCCCCGTTCGGAGTTTTGTTTCAGCCTCTATCTATCTATTATGTCTTTACTTATTTTTGTATAAATTTATGTATTATTCAGATTTTCAATATAGTCTTAGATTATATTTATACTTGTGATACTAGGTCTTCAGATTCAGTGTATTTCTTCATATATTTCAATTTTTTATGATTATGGCCTGACTTCATTCTAGACGTCTTGTACTTACTTTATTTCTTTTCTCTTTTCATTTCATATCATTTCGACTTATCTACCAAGGTTGGATCGGGTAGGTGTCATCATGACCTTAATTTTTGGATCATGACAGTGGAGTATTTTGTTTTGAACTTTTTACATCTAGAATTTCAAAAAGTTTTCCAAAATAAAAAATAACAAATGGGATCAATAAAATTTGAAAATTAGCTAAAAGTTATTTGAGCTATTCTGAATATAGTGGAAAGTATCACTCTTCTTATAGACTTGTAATATTATTTTCTAATTTTAAAATATTTTAAGATTGAATTGTAAAGATGGATTAAAATATATGAACTAATTTCTAAAAAGAGGGCCAAAATATTTCATTTTATAAATTCAAAAAAGTCTCTTCTTAAGAAAGTCAAAGGTTATTTTTTTTTCAAATGTAAGTTTTTTTTAATTAGTGTAGCCTAAATAAGAAAATATTGCAAGTATATTCACATTATTTAAAATATTTTATTTATATTTAAAATATTTCAGATTATATGGCAGTCAATAAATGTGACTTTAACAATAATAACTTATATTAAATCGTGCACTTTAGTGTTAAGTGCGTGCAGACTTAACCCAATAAGATTTCTATTGAAAAAAATCATTAAGGTTTCACTATTTACCGATAGATCAACTCTTTGACCCTAATATACGTTTGTCTTCTCTGATCTACAATCATGTTTGGCTCAAATAGGTACGTCGTTTGACTTTATTGATCTTCATTTATCTTGTATCTTGTTATTATGTTGGTTGTAGAAATTTATGATGTTAAGAATCCGTTATGGCTCAAACAACTATGTTGGTTTGATCCTACTGATTATATTTATTTTGTATCATATTATCATGTTTGATGTAGAAATCTATTATCTTAAGAATTTATTTTGAGTCAATCAGGTATGCTGCTCAACCCTATAGATCTTTGTTTACGTTTGTACCATATCATTATGTTTGATCTAGAAATTTATATTGTTAATAATGTAATAATTTATCCTTATTATCTTTAATGTTTTGTCATAGAGTCTACATTTCGTATTCGTGCTATTTATGAGCCTTCTCGATCAATGCACATGTTTGTACTCTTCAAATTTATTTATTTGTACTATATGATTACTTTCTCTATGTTATTTTAAAATTTAGTCTTTTTCACATTAGGAAAACAATAAATTCAAAATTTAGTTTATCATGTTTTCTTTGTTTAATAGAAGTAAACTAATTCCTTCCTTCTAAAGCCTGTGCAATTAAGGGGTTATAGACGGCTGTCAAACGGGCCGGGCTGAGTCAACCCGGAACCGGCCCATGTTGTTTTACCGGTTTGTGGGTCGATCCGGTTCCAGGCCCATTTTAACGGGTCAGTCCGATATTGGGCCCAACAGTAATTTTTTGTGAAACAACCCAGGATCGGCCCGGTTATACGTAAACCGGTCAAATCCGGTCAAAGTTAAAAAAAAATTGAAATTAAATATTTTTTTCAATATACACTATATATACCCACCTATATACATTTTAAATACATTAAATAATATAAATATAACATATATACGCTTAACATATACTACTTTCTAAAATATATACACATGTATACGTTAAATATATAATACTTTAGATTGTATAGAAAATATATACACATATATACGTACAGTAAAATATATGTACTACTTTAAATAATATACATACAACATATACACACCATATATATACTACTTTTGAGTAAATATATATACTACTTTAGAGTGTATACAAAATATGTACACATAATCACATATATACGTACGATATAATATATGTACTACTTTAAATAATATACATACAACATATACACACCATATATATACACATATATATGTACGATACAATATATGTACTACTTTAAAAGTTTAAATAATATACATACAACATATATACACTATATATATACTACTTTTGAATACATATACACATGTATACATTAAATATATACTACTTTAGAGTGTATAGAAAATATGTACACATATATACGTACGATACAATATATGTACTACTTTAAATAATATGCATACAACATATACACACCATACATATACTACGTTAAAAAACATATACACGTGTATACGTTAATTATATACTACTTTAGAGTGTATAGAAAATATATACACATATATACGTACAATAAAATATATGTACTACTTTAAATAATATACATACAATTGCAACATATACACACTATATATATATACTACTTTAAAAAACATATACACATATATACGTTAAATATATATACTACTTTAGAGTCTTTAAAAAATATATACACATATATACATAGAATATAATATATGTACTACTTTAAATAATATACATGCAACATATATACTCTATATATATACTACTTTAGAAAACATATACACATATATACGTTAAAAAGATATACTACTTTAGAGTCTATAGAAAATATATACATATATTTCTCTTATATATAAATGAAGCTTTTTGGTACTACTATTTTGTCTTTTTGTGCCTACTTCCTATTATTATTATTATTATTATTATTATTATTATTATTATTATTATTATTATTATTATTATTAATATTATTATTATTATTATTATTATTATTATTATTATTATTATTATCCTCATTATCATTATCATTATCATTATCATCATCATTATCATCATTATCATCATTATCATCATCATCATTATCATCATCATCATCATTATCATCATTATCAACATTATCATTATTATTATTATTATTATTATCTCATCATCTATAGAGAGACTCTTGATCTTGCTCTTTACTTTGCAATCTTTTGCAAAGTGACCAACTCTACCACATCGGTAACAAGCGTTGGTCTTTTTAGCTTTTCTATAAGCCTTCTTGAATTTGTAATCCTCCTTTCTCTTACCTTTCTTCTCAATTTTCTTGAATTTTCTCTCCTCAGAGTACTTTCTCTTCTTTTTCTTATGAGATTCTCTCGAGGATTTGAGAATATCTATGGCAAATTGCTCACAGAATTCCCCTAGTTGTTGTCTCTTAGTAAGATGATACTTTTTAACTTGTTGGTTTAACTTAATCTCATTACATAAAGCTAAACCTTCCTGAGTAACAACTTTTATAAGGTTACCATAGGTATAAGCCTCATAGCTAATACTTACATTAGGACCGCTAAGGGTTTTTCTAATTCTTTCAGCAAATAACATGGGAAGACTATCTATAAATTTAGACTTTCAATGAGGGCTATTACTCTCAGGTAATTCCATGACTCTTGAAAGGAATACATCTTTATACCATCTCCAAGACGTCAAAGTCTTACATCTAAGATTTTGAAGCAAAGTCTGAATACATTCACTATTATCGATCCATTTTTCAGAAAAGTGCTCAATAATATTGATAATAAAGGTATAGACAGCATTCATGACATCTTGGCCATCTTCTGTATTTACCGTTGATTGAATGATTTTAGTCTTTTGATCTGCGGTAAGATAATTATCCCACCAGCCTTTAAGCTGATCAGTAAATCCTGCCTTAATCATTTTGGCAATACCCCTATCATTTGTTTTGGCATTAGCCTTACAAATGGTACTGTACATCAACATCTTATGTACCATTGTGTTTATCTATCTATCAGATAAACCATCAATATTTCACTCATAGATTTTATCTCCTCTGAAATTATTTGGGACATATAATCCTTGTTCTTCAAAAAGAACATCTTGAGGAGTTGGTCTAGGATAGTAAAATATTTTTTGGGTTGGCTTCCTAGAAAAAATTTCAGAGATCTTTTTTATCTCCCTAGGAGCATCATGACCATCATTGTCTCCTGCAAATTTTCATCGTGGATAGAATTTATTTTTAATCCACAAAACTTATCTTCTAGCAACTTCTCTATATTCTCTAAGTCACTAGTTAATTTGAAATCTTTAATTTCAGGGGGAGGCTGGATAGTAGGAGTAGCCATCACTACTGGATCCTTTTGTCTAAGGTTTGATAGGTCAGATTGCTTAGTAAGCTTTATACTTTTTAATTAAGATAGGACCTTATCAATCTTCTCATGTAGAGCAATAATTTGCTCTCCCAGGATGCTCATATAATAATTAGCATAATTATGCGGCTTAAGCATCATGTTGACATTTTGAGCAGTTATTAGGGAAGTATCATTCTCAATCAGCTTAGCAAAAGTTTTAAAATGAACTACCTTGCTATCATTTTCAATTTGAAAGGACTGCTGAGGAGGAAGTACTGAAGTAGTAATTTCTCCAGTAGGTAATTTAAAGTTCCTAACTAACATGGAAATGTAACTATCCACATAACTGACCATAAACCAGGGCACAAAATCAATTATTTTACTATGCACAGAAAGATCTTCATAGAATTCTTCCTGAAAAGCAGTTTTTTCTTCTTTGCTAAAATTTCGAAAAAACCAAGTTCGGAACAATTTCCATCTAGGTTTATAGAATTCTTCAGAAATATTTTTTCTTGTCAGAGATCCTGGACTAAAATCAATTTGATTGTGATTCATTTTAAATCAGTTGGAAATTCCATTTCAGACTCAGTTGGATCCATATCAAGGATTGCAGTAACAATATTATCACTATCAATCCTGATCCTATTCATTCTAGTGCTTTCTCTAATCTGAGATGTAGAAGCTCTAGAGGGAGATATAATAATGTAATCAACAGGAGATATGTATGAAGATGTTGATCTTGTTAATCTCGATGATGTTGCAACATGAAAATCATCAGCTCTGTTTAAAAGAGATAATGAATCAGAAAATCTGATTCAAACAGTACCATCATCAAATTGTTCTACCTCTGAAATCTCTTCATTGAGATTAGTTTGAGGAGGACCTGCATCCTCAAGGATCCATTCTTTAGGAAAATCAATTTCATCCCATTTTATAGGTCGTCTAGTAATAGCTTTGGACCTACAAAAATTTATCTCCATTAAAATAGTTTCATTTTTTAAATTCATTATTTTACACATTGGATTCAAAGTATAAGGAGGTTTATAATATATTCTATAACAAATACATATAACCTCAGTACCAGGCATGTAATCATATTCATGCAATTTAATACTCAGAATTAATGCATTCAAAGAATTCTCATCAGTGAGAGATATCTGTAAATTAGGATATGCATTAAAACACACTGGGCCATAAGCCAAGCTTGTTTAGAATGTCCCGATAAGAGACTTCTTCTAATTTTTATTTCTGCCATCTCGCAAAGATTCAATAAAGCTTTCAGGAAAACCTCTCAGGGTTAGTGGTTTAAATGCAAATTGAATTAAACCAATATGCATGAACTTACATATTTCGCGATAAGGCTCAAAATCACTTTCAGATAATAATTTAAAAGTAGCATGATCACTATCCATTGTAAGTTTCTCTTCAATTGTTTTAACAACTTGTTTGAGACCTAAAGTCTCGAAAGTTACCATTTGGTACAACTTTCTAGGTGGCACCTTTGGGATCGTACACTTGTTAAGCAGATCCAAGTGCTGAGGAATATTATACTCCTCTTTTTTACTATTTTTTACAGTATTTTTCTTCCTTATGATATTCATTAGGAATGATGTGTTGAACATATAACAGTTATGTATACAAGTATTCCATGGCTCTGATACCAAAGTAGAATCAGATCGCTTCACTGTTGCACTTGAAACTTTTACTACATATTATTAAACCTTAGTCATGAGCCTAATCTTAAACCAAGCCCCAATTATGGTCTTCCACGCCCACCTGGCTAATTGGCCTTTACAGGGACATTCGACATAAATGTCAAGATTAAACTCATAACGATAGCATCTTAACATATAGACATTTGCAACAATGGAGGTCTACAATTTGTATTTTAATAACAATATGGCATTTCATACATGTAACATATTCTGCTATAGTTCAACACTAGAAATTTCGCTCCTCATAAGCTAGCAATTGTAAAAAGTAAAATTAAAAATTAAAATGCAGAAATTTAAAATAACCTTAAGTTGGATGGATTGTGCTCAAAAGCAATAGGCTTTTATTTAACACTCAAAATATTTGTACAAGAGAGTATGCTAGAGACAGAGGGATTCTGAAAACCTGCCTCTACTAAATGAGAAATGAGCTCCTTATATAATGGATACTCTCTACAAAAGACAAAATAATAAATGGCCCTTACTATTCATTTTGGCCTCTACTATTCATATACGGCTCTTGCTTTTTCAGAAAGCTAAGTGCCCTTTACTGTTTTCTTTTTCAAAAAGTTGTTTATCATGTTGTTTGCCATCATGACTGTTGTATCATTAATTTTAAATCGGACTGGACCTCCATTTTCTTATGTCATTTTTCCCCTTTATTTTTTGCAGTGCTGGAAGATTCTTCCATGGTTGATTGAAATTTTTACAATTATTTATCCAAATCTATTTCCTATTCACTCAGGATATCCTTCGACTCACCAGCCAAGCAATCCCCTGCAGAAGGGATGGACATATCTGAAGTGCACTCCTGATCAAGATTTTTCAATAAATTTTTTTTAACTTCTTCCATATAGGATGCCAAATCTCTTTTGGTATGAATACAAATGAACAAATGTATCAGGACTTTTTAGAATTCATGAAATTTAAGTCCAAAAAATAGGAGGACAATGAAATCCCATCATATTTCAGTATTCTCAAAGATGATAATGGGAATACCGAGTTGTATGAATGCAACAAAATAGAGGAGGTAATAATTCTCCTAGAAAATCATGACCTTCAATGGAAGAATAATCCTTGGCAGTTGATGTAAAGGTATTTGGACAATACATTTTATGCTACTACGACGTACAAATACCATAAACATTATGAGACCATATTGTCTATAATGGGATCTGCAGAAATCTAACATTTATATGCTAATGGGTCATCAGAAAATATTATAGTTATTCTAAAATTATAATCAAACAAATTCTGACTCATGAAGAATGGGGCTTGAGTACCCTAAAATAAAAAGAATATACACATTCCGAGCAATAAAAAATTATTGTAAAATGTAATTGTTGGGATTATGCAGAAAGTTTTGATAAGGTTTTCTTAAATGAGAATCCTGAGAGATCTCATTCATGGTTTGTAAAAATATGTGCAAATATGCACAAACAAAGCATACCAAATTGGTTTGTTAAATGGTGGATCTTGCATGGTCCTTCACCGAAAATATTGTCTGAACCATTTAAAAGTCTATATAAGGACTGGATAGAAGTATCACCAATACTTCTAAAAATGCAAAAAGATAATGTCTATTTTGAGGGAATATCTATGATGTATTTCTTCATTGAATTTTCAATTATGTGGATCTTGAAATGGTCTATTGAGGTAAAATCAAATGTTGATAATTTACCGTGTTTGATGAGGGTTTATTATACCAAATTTTGGAGTAAATTAAACCAGCAAACAAGTGATGGTAATGTCCATGGCTATCAATTAATTGAAACAATGAAGATGACTGTTGCAAAATATAAACAGCAAAAAGAAATGGAGTCTCTTTATGAACAGGAGGATCTCAACCCTTTTAAGAACATCACTAGAAAGCTTTAAATGAAGAAGGGCACAATGACCAAAGATGAGCTTGCAATGCTTGAGGATATAAGTCTCTGATTTCCAATTTGAGTGAGGACATTACCTCTGCCTCTTGTTGAAGGATTTCTTTCACCTCTTCCTCTAAACGAAGAAGTAGATCCTCGTGATGCCATCCTGAAATCCATAAGAGAAAACATTAGCTTAAAAACTCACGAGTTAAAAAATTGGGTAGACTATTATCTGACCCTTTTAAGTGTTGAATTTCAAAATCAAATGGAGCTAACAAAGCCTGCCATCTTGCAAACATTTGCTTAGAAATATCATGTTTAAAATATTTATTAAACATAAATTTTGCAGCTTGGCAATCAGTTCTTATTAAAAACTTTTGATTGTAAAGATCGCCTTGTAATTTTAGAACACATTTGATTATAGAAAGAATTTCTTTTGCTACAGTCGCATAATTTTTTTGACTGTCATTCCATTTCCCATAATAGAATTGAACAATATAAACACGCTTCTCTTCTGGGGAATATTGATTAAGAATTCTTCCATAGCCAATATATGAAGCATCAGTATCAATTATTTTTGTCCAATTGAGATTTGCAAGGGTAAGACAAGGTAGATTATTAACCTTAGCCTTAATATTTCTTACTGCAATAGTATGGTTCTCAGACCATGCTTTAGAATTTTTCTTCAGTCTATCATACAAGATAGTTGTATCCTTTTTCAAATCGTCCACAAAAGGAGATATATAATTTAGACTACCCATAAATCTTTGCAACTGGATTTTGTCAATTATTTTATCAGGAAAGTTAGAAGCAAATTCAATACTTCTATTTATGGGAATGGTCTTCCCTCGATCAATATTATGTCCTAAAAATCTGATATTTGTCTGAAATAAAAATATCTTTGGCCTCAAGATTACTAAGCTATTTTGTATATTGATCTCCCTGAAAAGATCTAGATGCTTAAAGTATGTCTCTATATTTTTTTAGAACACCAGTATGTCATCAATATAGACATAATAAAATTGTTGTGCGGCATAAAAATATCATTTGTGATATTCTGAAATTCTGAAGGAGCATTCTTCAGATCAAAAGGCATGACATTCCATTCAAATTGTCCCATTGAGACATTAAAAGTAGCTTTATATTTATCATCTTTCAAAATCTAAATTTGCCAATAACCTGATTTCAAATCGAATTTTGAAAATATTAGAGCATCATGTAAATGATCTAACAAATTCTTTTTATTAGGAATTGGATATCTAATCTATTTGAGGACTTTATTGAAAGGTTTGTAATTAATAACTAACCTCGAAACTCCTCGTTCTTGTTCTGCATGCTTATTGACATAAAAAGCAATACATGATCATGGGGATTTAGAAGGTCGAATAAGGCCTTTATACAGAAGAGATTCAATTTTTTTTATATAATTCTAAATATTCAGAATTCATTTGACTAGGTCTGGCCTTAGTAGGTATATTACCTTCTTGGAAATCATTTTCATATGGAAGACTAACAACATGTTGTTTTCTATTCCAAAAAGCATTAGGATGGTCTCCACAAATTTGAAGAGACAATTGGCTTTTTAAAAGCTCAATTTTTCCAATTAATTTTGAATTTTGAAGGGTTTCATTAATAGTTAAACAGCATATTTCATTCTTTCAAAAATTCATTTTCTTATGTTTTGAAAGAATTTGTTCTTTAATCAGATTTAAATATCTGGTATATGGTGGATCACACCATTCAAATTAAATATGTTTATTTTCAAAAGTATCAATAATTTATTTTTCATTCCAGCGGACTAAAGGATACAAATGTAGAAACCATGATTTTCTTAAAATAATTTCATCAGAAATGTCTTTAACTAAAATAAAGGTTTCAGGCATACAGACTTTGTCTTTACAAATATAATCTTTAGGGATTTTATATTCTACCCCCATTTTTTTACCACTTGCACTTCTTATGGTATTAGTGATTTTTACAAAATACCTGGAAGGTATTATACCTTCTTGAATGAAGTTACAGCCTGTCCCACTGTCAATGAGAGCTGTAAATTCCCTCTTGTAATTGTAATCAATTAGAAGGGTTACTTTAGCATAGAAGTGTTGATAGGCAACTTCTTCTAAAGTTTTAAGAAAATCTCCTTCAGGGAGAGTTTGATTACCCTCAGTGGGTAATAACTTTGGGTTTTCTAAAGCAGAAACCCTTTGGTCTAATGCCAAATTATGACTCTTAAGAAAGGATATTTATTTTTTGAGATTATCAATCTCATTTTTAGGTCCTAATTTGTTGCTGGAATCGCTTCAATCTTTTGCCTTTCTTTTAGAAGTCGATTCACTACAGTCATGGTATAAGGTCCTTTTTGGGAGAAAATAATATGCATTTCCTCCTGAATTGGTGAAGAACTGGTGAATGGCTTGTCATCCTCCTTACTTAGCTCTTTAGCATTTCTAGTAGAGCTGTTAATTTGTCATCTTTCAAGACATTAATTTTTACATCTTGAAATTGGGATATGATGTTATACAAAACACTCTCCTCCTCTTGATTTTCACAGGTTTGCCCTTCTTGACAAGGAATGCACTCATTATCAGAAGGCATATAGTCTTCATGTTGAAGAGCTCTCAGGTCCTCATCGGTTGAATCATTTTGTTCCTCATTATCATTATGATCCGGACTAGAATTTTCCGGAAAGGAATTTAGCAAAATCTTACATAATAATAATAATAATAATAATAATAACAATAATAATAATAATAATAATTATTATTATTATTATTATTATTATTACTATTATTATTATTATTACTTTTTTTCTATTACTATTACTACTATCATTATTATTATTATTACTGTACTATACACTATATATAAGTGAAGGTTGTGGTGACTATCAAAGGTATTTCGGTAATTTTAGTCACCCCAACCTTCATTTATGTGTAGTAGTAAATAAAATAGCTACACATGCATATGATTTTTTCCTTATATTTATTAGTTTTGTCCTTATTTTTATTGTGCAGTAAAATGGTTACACATGCATATTGTTTTTTCATTATATTTATTAGTTTTGTCCTCATGTATTATTTTAATAATATTTTTATTTAGATCTTTACAATTGAATAATACGTGGCACTATTTTTTATAAATATCTTTTTATTCCTTATTAAATAACTACCAAGGATATTTCGATAATTTTATGGTGCAATAAGTGAAGGTTGGGGTGACTACCAAGGATATTTCAGTAATTTTAGTCATCCCAACCTTCACTTATATATAGTAGTACTGCCTCCGTTTCAAAAAGAATAATCTACTTTGACTTGGCACAAAGTTTAAGAAAATAAAGAAGACTTTTGAATCTTGTGATCTTAAATTAAAGTTGTGTCAAATGTACCAAAATGCCCTTTAATCTTATGGTCCTAAACATGTCATGTGGACAGTTGAAATTAAAGTATTGTCAAAAAAGAAAAGGGGTCATTCTTTTTTAAACATACTAAAAAGAAAAATAGGTCATACTTTTTTAAACGGAGGGAGTAATATCTTTTTGTTCCTTATTAAGTGACTACCAAAGGTATTTCGATAATTTTATGGTGCGATAAGTGAATGTTAGGGTGACTACCAAGAGTATTTCGGTAATTTTATGGTGCAATAACTGAAGGTTGGGGTGACTATCAAGGATATTTCGGTAATTTTAGTCACCCCAACCTTCACTTATATATAGTAGTAATATCTTTTTATTCCTTATTAAATGACTACCAAGGGTATTTCGGTAATTTTATGGTGCAACAAGTTAAGGTTGGGGAGACTACCAAGGGTATTTCAATAATTTTATGGTGCAATAAGTGAAGGTTGGGGTAACTACAAGGATATTTTGATAATTTTATGGTGCAACAAGTGAGGGTTGGGGAGACTATCAAGGGTATTTCGGTAATTTTAAGGTGCAATAAGTGAAGATTGGGGTAACTAACAAAGGTATTTCGATAATTTTAGTCACCCAGCCTTCACTTATATATAGTAGTAAATAAAATGATTAGACATGCATATGATTTTTTCTTATATTTGTTATTTTTTTCCTCATTTTTATGGTGCAATAAAATGGTGCATATGCATATTATTTTTTTCTTATATTTATTAGGTTTGTCCTCGTGTATTATTTTAATAATATTTTTATTTATACCTTTGTAATTGAATTATACATAGCAGTAATTTTTTATAAATATCTTTTTGTTCCTTATTAAATGACTACCAAGGGTATTTCGATAATTTTATGGTGTAATAAAATGGTTATACATCATTTTTTTTTCCTTATATTTATTAGTTTTGTCCTCATTTTTATGGTGCAATAAAATGGTTACACATGCATATTATTTTTTTCTTATATTTATTAGTTTTGTCCTCATGTATTATTTTAATAACATTATTATTTAGACCTTTGTAATAGAATTAACATGATACTATTTTTTATAAATATCCTTTTGTTCTTTATTAAATGACTACCAAGGGTATTTTAATAATTTTATGGTGTAATAAAATGGTTACACATGCATATTTCTTTTTCTTTATATTTATTAGTTTTGTCCTCATTTTTATGGTGCAACAAAATGGTTACACATGCATATTATTTTTTTCTTATATTTATTAGTTTTTTCCTCATGTATTATTTTAATAATATTTTTATTTAAACCTTCGTAATTGAATTATACATGGTAATAATTTTTTATAAATATCTTTTTATTCCTTATTAAATTACTTATTTTTAATATCCCAAGGGTATTTTGATAAATTTATGGTGCAATAAAATGGTTATACATGCATATTGTTTTTTCCTTATATTTATTAATTTTGTCCACATTTTTATGGTGCAATAAAATGGTTACACATGCATATTATTTTTTCTTATATTTATTAGTTTTGTCCTCGTGTATTATTTTAATAATATTTTTATTTAGACCTTTGTAATTGAATTATACATGGTAATAATTTTTTATAAATATTTTTTTATTCCTTATTAAATTACTTGTTTTTAATACCCCAAGGGTGTTTCAATAATTTTATGGTACAATAAAATGGTTACACGTGCATATTATTTTTTTCTTATATTTATTATTTTTGTCCTCATTTTTATGGTGCAATAAAACGGTTACACATGCATATTATTTTTTCTTATATTTATTATTTTTGTTCTCATGTATTTTTAATAATATTTTTATTTAGACCTTTCTAATTGAATTATACATGGCAGTATGTTTTTATAAATATCTCTTTGTTCCTTATTAAATGATTACCAAAGGTTTTTCGGTAATTTTATGGTGCAGTAAATATTTCGAAATCAACATATGTCTCCTCAACTTATATATTTGAAACTTGCAAATGAGACGTGCATCATGTACTTTTCCAGGAATATCCAAACAAAAGACATACCGCCAACTGTAGTTGCAACAATCTAACTAAATTTTTATTCACTTAAATAATCACTTTTGTATTTGTTAGACCAATCTAGAAAGCTCTATTTTGTTTCACACTGAATGTATATATTATGTTAACATTGATTTATTGTACTACATTTCTTTTCTTTTACTCTTATACTAAACAACTATAACAAGAAGGGAATAATCTTCCCCAAAGTTGGATCCACTACGAAAAAAAGACTCATTTTGTAGAGGGTTTATTGTTAATTTGTGTGAGTTTTTAACTCCCACAAAAAAATTTGAGGCGGTTTCATAAAACGCAACAATAAGCCATGCCACGAGCAAATTTATGGCGGTTTTGTAGAACCTCCACTACCAACTGCCACAAAATAAATTTTTAATTTGTGGCATTTTTAAAATCGAATTTGCAGCAATTTATAACCTCCATAATATGAGTTTAGATTTTTAATATCTTCAATCTTTGGGGGTTTATAACCCCAACAATATAGGCTCAATATCTTGTATAATTTTTTGGCAGGCATTTATAACCGCCACATATTGTTTTAAATTTTTTTTTTTAAAAAAAAACTTTAGAATTATATTCATACGTACAAATAATTTTCAATACTATCATTTATAACATATAGACTTAATAGAAACTATCAGCGTACCAAACAACACAATTACAACATATACAACCACTTATAACATAAACTAAACTAAAAATATTCTGAATACAAAACAGTACAAATCTAACTTCATGTCACACATAATTAACAATCTCAATTTCAATAACCTAAAGTTTACAACTTCAGCTCCATAAAAATCTACTATGAAAAGATATCAAATATTTGCATGGTGATTCTCCATCCACGGATAAAGTAAGCGCATTTTCGATTTGCATCACTGGACTGAAATAATTAATCAATCTGTAGACGACTTCCAAGCGAACAACGTAGATTTAGAGCAGCGAATTTTTTTAAAATAATTAAGTCAGCTGGGAGAACATTAGAAACAAGTGTATACCTCTCCCCATATGTCAAATGTTGTCTACCAATATCTTCTGATGCAACCAACTACAAGTTAGACATCACCAGTAAGCACATATATTATACAACATACATCCTTCGGCAAATTCAAGCCAATGCAGTATAGGCAGTTGAATTATACATACCCGAGATTCCAAGTTCATCAGAATGGCAGACTTTGTTGCCTGTTTAGCAAGGTTTAGCTGCACTTGGTCAACTGCATTAGATGACAACTTATAAACCATTAAATACTTAAAAAAAAAAAAACTGAATGCAATGTGCTAATTAGTTGATTACAAGAAACCACAATAGTTATAATCCATTACTAAATTAGAAGTATTTCATTAAATTAACGTTGTTAATAATACTTTAGAATCTAAATTTGACTAATAATATTTTATATAGTTATTTAATATTGAGGATAAAAAGGAAAAAAACTATAATCAAACTCTCTTAATTTTTTTGAAGTAGACAAGTAAACTAAAATATATATTTTTCATATAAAGACCCAAGTAATATGAAAAAGAAGAAGAAAACAACATAAAACTTGGGCAAGGGTGGATATGGAAAGGAAGCAAAACATAAGGAATATATAAACAAGAATCTGACCTTTGGAAGCGGACAACGAAATAAGGAACTGTTGGTATTCAGTCTTTTTCCAATTCATTCAACTTGTGAAGTGGAAAACCTATATCAAAGATGGCATGTGAAAATGAAAAAAAAAAAAAAAGAATGATGAATACAAAACAACAGAGTTAAAAACAATGAATACTATTAACCAATATGGTGAGCCAAGATACTATAATCATGCATCAATGAAGAAGACCATTCATATGAAGTTCCCCATAAGTACATAAATAACATTGTAGTAAGAAGATGAACATAAGTACATGACTGAAACATGAGAGTTAATTAATAAGAAAAGAGATACAAGTTGGTATAGTATAACTAATTCCACGAATTAAATTACAGGCACAAACAGGAATCACTAACTAAATTCGAAAAGAGACACCAAAGAGCTTGAGAAATATTTTTTATTCTTTGTAGTAGAACCAGCTAATAGTTTTGAGTTTTTGACCAAATTCATTCTTATTGCTTCGCCCAAACTTTAACTTCATCCTTATAATATGTCACTTAACTTGAAATATCCTTTAAGTTTTAAGAACTTGACCAAAAGCATCCCTCTGTAATGTTTTCCATCCATTCCTAGCAGAAGATTGTTTATTCACGTGACTCATTTCTTTCTTTTTCCATATCTAATTCTAAGGGGAGTTTTATAAGACACAAGCTTCTGTCTTTTTTTTTTCTGGAGAGTTTTCGTTCTCCCGCCTCCAAAGGGTCATAGAAATTAAAATTGTCTTCTCCAGTGAAATTTGTCTTGTGTGTAGCTTTATTTATTGTGCTATTTTGTGGTTAGTGTGATAGGAGTAAATAATAGTAATAAAATCATGGTATATTTAAATGACACAATTATTTTAGCATAGGGGTCAAGTAAAACGAAACAAAGGGAGCACATTATTTTATACATTTTGCACTACTGCACATTTCTTGCATTCCGCACATTGCTTATCTCATGAATACTCCCTTCGTCAATCTTTACCTATCGAATATTGAATTGGTAAACACCTTAAGAAACAATAAATAATAGGTTCGATTCTACTATATCACAATTTGAATATTATAAAGTTAATGCTTTGAAAAATTCAACGAATTTAATAGCAAAGGTAAAATTGACTCAAAATGGCAAATTATCCATTGATTTTTCAAACTGAATAAATATTGTTGGACATCTATTTCGAGAGTTCGTCGGCTGGTGCAATGTTGCGCTGGTTTGCTGGAATCTCTGTAACGAGGAGAAAGGAGGCGGCGCAGACAGAAGTCGGGGTTTCGCCGATCATTGTTGTCTATCGTCGGTGGTTAGAGAGAGAAGAGCGACGCTGGTCTGATGGAGATGTGGTGATCGCCGTCTGTATGGCGACGTGGTTCGTCGGGGGTGGCGATAGTCTTACCATTAACGTGGCTCACCAGAGCGTGGTGTTCATCGGTGGGGTGAGTTACCGCAGCTATGGCTGCTGATAGAGCAATGAGAGTAGTGAGAGTAAGTGGAATGGGTGTGCGGCTGATGGGAGAAAAATGGGGAGTAAGGGTTTTGGATATTGTTTAAAAGAAAATAATAGACTGAGTTGATCTCAGCCATTGGATCAACTTTGATCAACGGCTGATATTGAATTAATTTAAAAATAGGTAAGGAATCGAATTTTAATTTGGAATCAACATTGATGACAATTTATCAATTTTGACTAAAATTGACATCAATTGAGTACAAAAGTGGCTAAAAATTAATGACATAGAAAAATTAAAGAAAATTGGTTATTACTTTAATAATAATGAAGTAATAAAATGTCGATATTAAAATAAACTATGTGTGTAAGTTGATGTTACGTAAAAATATATGATAACGTGTTTGTAAATTATGAGTGTGCATATTTACACAAATTATTTAATAAATATTAACAAGATTATGTAAAAAAAAAAAAAGATTATATTTAAATTGATAAATTGTAAAAATGATATTAAAAGTAATAAAATAATTTATATATTTTTTAATTCATGAATGTGACACGTCGACATTTGTTTGATACAAGAATAATGTGTAAAAAAATATTAATATTTAAAATTAATAATTTTAATAAAATAACAGCCTAAAAGGAGTATCGGCGGACAAAATTGGGTGTCAACTTTAGGTACCACCAATAGTCGTTACCATAACAATCATCGGTCTCTACCAACAATCACCACCATCAATCATAATTATATATTTCTAATTATCATCGTTATTTATCACCACAATTTTACTATTACTATTAGCCAACTCTCAACAGTCACCACCAAACTGTCATCTTATGTTGTTAGCATTCTACCACTAGCTATCGAAATACTAAAATTAGAGAACATCTTCCTCAATCGATATATTTTATTACGATCTATTTTTAAACTAGATTAATAACGCTTCATAAGTTGGATATTTGTATGAAATAAAAAAATTAAGGGTATTGGGGTTTAATGAAATCGCATGCCGGATCTTATTAATGGTAGAACCGAAATAATCGAATGTCATGCGGAAGCTAGTAAACAAACTTCGAAATACCATGAATAAGAATATAAATGAGAAATACATCAAAAGAGACACAAGAATTTTACGTGGTTTTGTCAATCGACCTACATCCACAAATGAGATGAGTAATCCACTATATAAAAGAGAGTACAAATTGTCAAGAGAGACAACCTCACACAATTCACTCAGAATAAAAAAGAGGTTCACACAAGTGATACCGCAACACTTGTATCTCACAAAGTCCCCCCCCCCCCCCGCCAAACAATACTCTTAAAATAAACTACGTGTGTAAGTTGATGTTACGTAAAAATGTATGATAACGTGTTTGTAAATTATGAGTGTGCATATTTATAAAAATGATTTAATAAATATTAACAAGATTATGTAAAAAAAAAATTATATTTAAATTGATAAATTGTAAAAATGATATTAAAAGTAATAAAATAATTTATATATTTTTTAAATCATGAATGTGACACGACGATATTTGTTTGATGCAAGAATAATGTGTAAAAAAATATTAATATTTAAAATTAATAATTTTAATAAAATAACAACCTAAAAGGAGTATTGACGGTCAAAATTGGGTGTCAACTTTACGTACCACCAATAGTCGTTACCATAACAATCATCGGTCTCTACCAACAATCACCACCATCAATCATCATTATATATTTCTAATTATCATCATTATTTATCACCACAATTTTACTATTACTATTAGCCAACTCTCAACAGTCACCACAAAACTACCATTTTATGTTGTTAGCATTCTACCACTAGCTATTGAAATGCTAAAATTAGAGAACATTTTCCTCAATCAATATATTTTATTACGATCTATTTTTAAACTAGATTAATAATGCTTGATAAGTTGGATATTTGTATGAAATAAAAAAATTAAGGGTATTGGGGGTTTAATGAAATCGCATGTCGGATCTTATTAATGTTAGGACCGAAATAATCAGGTGTCATGAGGAAGCTTTCAAACAAACCTCAAAATACCATGAATAAGAATATAAATGAGAAATACATCAAAAGAGACACAAGAATTTTACGTGGTTTTGTCAATCGACCTACATCCACAAATGAGATGAGCAATCCACTATATAAAATAGAGTACAAATTGTCAAGAGAGACAACCTCACACAATTCACTCAGAATAAAAAGGAGGTTCACACAAGTGATACTGCAACACTTGTATCTCACAAAGTCTCCCTCCCCCCAAACAATACTCTCAAATCTCTAGGACTACATTGTGAATGCTACCAAACTAGATGAAAGGAGCCTCTATTTATAGCGTATACAATATTTTCCTATACGAACAAGGATTAGCCAAATATGGAGAATATGTTTTTCTTTTCCTAATGAAAAACCCAATTATAGTACCTAAAGGAAAATTCAATTATGGCAAGAAAGTCAGGACAAGCATCAACAATTAATACATCATATACCACAATACTCTTATAATACTCTCTATCAAATGATTCTTGAGAATAACTATGACCAAAATTGTATCTTTTAGAACTTGCCTTTCACGTTGGTATATATATACATCTTTTTATTGTACCACGATAATTTTTGTTTACATTTTAGTTATTCACTTATATATTATATAATTAATGTTTTCATCAATCATTTCGTTCTCTAGAAAAAAATGAGCCTAAATATATAAATTGTTTGCATTTTGTCATCAAAATCTCATCTAAGTGTCATCCCAACTGAATTTTCTCCTCTCATATTGATTAAACTTGCAATATATTTATTCAATCTTAATTCGACTTATCCTAATTTTCTTATTGTCTAAAGTATTTTTTGTAGTTCAAGCTTTTAGTCGACACACTCTATTAACAAATTGTAAGAAATGATGAAATTCATCGATTTTTCAAGAATCTTTTTTAAGAAAAGCAATCGACTTGAAGACAATCAATAGACATCTGTCGGTTATATATATTTCTTACAAAGATGCACAAAAATTGTAAAAAAAAAAAAGAGTTTTATTTTAGTTTGATGCTCGTTGATTTTTAAGTACAAAATTGTAGTTGGAGGATACAGATAAAAAGCACAATTGTATTTAATGAAAAAATGTGTGGTTTAGTGGTAGAATTGTTTAATATCGTGGTATGGATTTGATTTCAAATTGCTACATTTTTAATATATTTCTGAAAAATCATGGAACTCCAACGGTTTTCTAAAATTGATCGGCATCCCTCAATTTTATCCAAAATGATCTATCATTTTCTTAAATTGAATGCATCATTTTACGACGTTATTGAACCTATAAATTTTAGTAAAAAATGAGAAAAATTGTTAATCTTCGTCTTGCTTTTAGTAGTGACCTATATTTTGGAGATAATTAACCACCACAAATTATGGCAAACTCACAATTTGATACAATTAGCGGAGGTTATCACAAACCTCCACAATAAAATCACCACAAGAAATTTATATTGCGGGGGTTAAAATAAATTCTACAAAATAATCTTATAGTAGGAGTTTTTGAAACTCCGCAAATAAACCTCCATAATTAACCTTATTTTTTGTAGTGATCTCTTTTGCATATTAGTGTTGCCAAAATGCTCGTGCCTTGCATGGGCACGGGTATCTAGTAACATATATACACTAAATATTATACTACTTTAAAAACATATACACATTAAATATATACTATTTTAATATATAAAAAATATATAGTCATATATGTTGAATATATACTACTTGAAATATCACTTGAAAGTTGAAACAATATACATACAACCTCTATACACTATATGTATACGTTAAATATGTATAATTTAGAGTCTATAGAAATTAGAAAATATGCTACTTAATATAATAATACTTGAGGTTTTGAACTTAAAAGAAATTAATTTTTTCATTATGTGTATATATGTTTGTTATGTTTAATTGTTTATCACTTAGTGTAAAGTTTGATAGTAATATATTAAAACTAAGTATTTAATTCAAACTAGAAATTCAATATAAAATTTTAAGTGGAAAAAATTACAAAGTAAGGAGTGAATGAATGTTGTATTTTATTGATTACAAAATGATCCAAAATTTCTAATTTACTTGAATGAAAAATCTATAAATTTTGCATCATTTTTTCCAAATCATTCATGTTAATATTAACGGGAACTGGCATAGGATAGTCAAAATCAATGGGGGGGAAATCATGCATTGGACTTGATTGTGCTGAGTTTTCCCTTGAAGTCATAATTTCTTCAAGATTCTGTTCGTCTTTCGGCTCCACCTCCATTCCTTGATTTCTTCGTTCCGCTCTAATCTAATCTCTGAGGCAAACTAGAACCTTCATAGTAATAGCTCCCCAATGAGTGTCGGTTGTCCCCAAACTGTTGTCGTCCTTGACTAAAAGCGCTCTTCGATTCAACGGTTGACATTGGAACATTCAATATATCTATAGTTAATCTTGAAAGCACAGGATATTGTCTTTCATTATTCTTCCACCAATCAAATGCGTTGATCTGTCGTCTATGATCCTCTATCGGCGTTTGAAAATAATACTTAAGCTCTTCCCGAGAAGTTGATGTGTAAGTTCCCGCCTTAATGTTGTTCCAAACATTTAAATCATAAAAGTAATCAGGAAAACCACTATGTGTCGGCTTGTTAGAAGATGATGGCTCCTCGGGAGTATGAGGAGCGACAGTTGGAGTGATATTTGTCGGTACAGCTACATCAAGTAAATCGGCATAATGGTTATATAATTTTTCTATGTAAATGTTCGCATCACTCATGGCCGTAAACAAATCTGGTTGTTCTTGTTCTTCATCTTCAGAATCATGTTCAACATTTATCTCTAAGTTAGAATAAATAAGAGAACTAAAGTGGCACATAGTATTATATTTCATACATGAATTTAGTATAGCACCAAACAAGTAAATAGGGAAAATCGAAAAAAAAAAAAATTAGCAAACATAGCACTAACAGCTTCTTTGTAACCTTCTTTATTCTTAAATTCTTTGAGCAAAGTAGAAATATCGGCTATATATACTAAAATATTACAAATAGTAGGATAATAAGCACCAAAAAATTCAACCATAGCTATATAAAAAATTTTCAAAAACTTAACAAGATCACCAATTGCAGACCAATAAGAATCATGTAGCATACATTCAGCCAAATCAGCAAATGAACCACAAAATTGATTAAAAGTCAATGTAATAGAAACTTTATAAGCAAGACAAGTTTTTAAATAATCATACGTAGCATTCCATCTAGTATCACATTCTTCAAACATAACTATCGGCGTAAGTCCATTTTGTTCACATTTAACTTTAAATTCTCTAACTCTTTTTTTTTATTATTTCCTTGAATAAAGCCAACAGCAAGCCGGATTTTCAATATAAAGCTCAAAAAATTCAAGACCATCTCTTACAATTAAATTATATATATGACAAGCACACCTAACATGAAATATTTCAGGTAACGACGGAGAGAGATCATTTTTTAACTTTTCAATAACAGTCTTGTTGTTAGAAGCATTATCAAAACCAATACATACAACTTTTCTTTCATAAAATTTTGCAACTTTACGAATAGATTCAAAAATAAATTCTCCAGTATGTCTACGATCTTCATCATACAAAAATGTTAGAATACGTTTTTGTATAACAAAATTATTATCTATCCAGGGACAAGTAATGGTTAAATAATCATTTCTACTAACAGCACGACCAAGATTAGAAGTTAGAGTCATTCTACATTGGATATTTTTTAACAATGTAGATAAATAATAAACATATTGTGAATGAAGTCTAAAAATATCAGCCCGACAAGTACTTCTAGAAATACCATTAAACATTGGATTATAAATTGCTTGAATATAATGAATAAAAGCATCCGAAAAAGGAAAAGTGAAAGGCAAACAACTCACAGCTACCATTTTTGCTATTTCTTCGCGGTCCTTCAATTTATTATAATTCTTAATTAACTGATTGGTTGTTGAGTCCATTCTAGTTTGTGTTGGCCCACCAACAGCCTCACCACCTTTTGCAATAAATAACTCTCGTTGGTGATTCTCTTTTATATGTCTCATTAACGAACTCGTACCCCCTTGATTGTCTCCTCTATTATGTTCATCTACTTATTGACAAATATTGCATTGCACCTTAGTTGTTCCTTCTATAGGTGTAAAAAATTCGCATACAATGCTAGTTTTTCTACGACTTTAGGGACAACGGGAGGACAGGGAGAAAGATTAACAAATTCAGATCTAAAATTAGCATTTTCTACTGCGGGTGTCTCACCGATATTTTCATCATCTTTATCTAAATTAGCCGAATCTACTTCATTTTTTTCTTCTATACCGTAATTTTTCTGAGCTTCTGCATAATTCATATCGTGAGCATCTACACCTACTTCTTTCTCAAAAGGTTGACTAAGCGGTACCTGAGGCACACGGGTATATCTACTACTTAAACTACCTCTACTGCCACCAATTTATTTTTTTCTACCACTACTACTTTCGGGATAAAAAATTTTGACACTTTTACCGAGGTTTCTTAATTTATCCATAGTATAAATCAAACAAAAAAAATATTCAAAATACACAAAAAATAATAAAAAATAAATATTCAACAATTAATACACTAATTAAAAATTAAAAGTAAGAGATGAAATAACAATACCAAATTTTAGAAGTATCCGAAAGTTGCGGCTTTAGAAAACTTTCACTCGTATTTGTAATCGCAAAATTAAAAAATAAAATTGAGCACTTTAGGAGCAAATATGAATATTTGAGAGAAAATGAGATTTGAGAGAATGAGAATTGTGTGAAAAATGATTTGAAAGTATAGGGTATTTATAAAAAAAAAAAAAAATTTAAATTAAAAGAATGGGTCATATGGCCGTTGGAGCCTCCAAATGGCTATATAGCCGTTGGGCCCAACGGTTTACTTGGCCTGAACGGTCAAATTCAGTTTTAATTTTAAAAAAAAAAAATTATCGGGCCGGACAATCGGTGGACCTAGTTCGGGTTTACTCCGGGCTGGGTCAACCGGACCCAAAAGAAATTGGCCTAGCCCGGGACCGGCAACACTGTAGCTCGGGGGCTCACCGGGCCGAGTCAAATAGGGTTGGGCTTGCTTAACGGGTCGGGCTTGTCTGGTCAGGTCAAACTGGCCCGTTTGACAAGCTTAGTTATAGTTAGGGCTGGGCATAAAATACCGAAACCCGAATTATCGTACCGAACCAAAAAATGGTAATGGCTATTCGGTAATTCGGTATTTGGTATGGTATTTGGGAGTAAAATTTTAATATTTTGGTATTTGGGATTCAGTTTGGTACAAGATATTAAAACCGTTTGGTATTCGGTAAATACCGAATATCGTATTATATATATATATATAATACGATATGTCTAGCCAACCCAATAGACAATAGTATTGGTCATCTCAAAGAATTTCTTGGACCTTGATAATATATTCGTAAAAAGCAACAAAAAATTACTAACTAAGGTTTCTATTAAATATACTCTTTGAAGTTTAAATGTATATTTGCACATCTCCAACTATAATGTGATATTACCAAATACCATACCGAACCAAAGTTTAACTTACTGATTACTAAATTACCGAACCGATATTTATAAGTATGGTAAGTGGTATCTACATTCAAATACCTATTACCAAATTACCGAACCCGAACATTGAAAATATCAAACCGAATACCGAACGCCCACCCCTAGTTATAATTGAGAATAATTATCAAATCCAATCTTGAATTTCCAAAGTAATAATTAGTCTATGACTTTTTCCCCTTCTAATTTAAGCTAAAATGATAATTAGTTTGAGATTGAAAGAATACTACTTTCTTCTTTGAAGAATAATAAATGTTAACACTAAAATATGATAAGTCTACCTTAATTCTAAATAGGACAATTTTATTACTTTTTTCGATAAATGGGTATATTAGCTAAAATATCTTTAGAAGAAAAAATTATATAAATAATAGTCTACCAAATCAAATGCATATTTTTATATATTAATTTCTCGACACGTGTATTCCGAATCATATAGTATTCAATTTTGTAAAATATATCGATATATAACTTTATTATGCAGGTATTGAAAAACTCTTGTTTTAGTACTTGTGATGTCTAACTGTGCATATAAACCTTCAATTACTCGAAACGTGGTTGTTTGTTCCCTTTTCTTATTAATATTGATCACAAATTAATTTCGGCCGACTAAAAGAGATAAAAAGTGTTAAATTGAGTAAATAATCATACATGAAGGATAGATAAAAGATAAATTTTTATGAACAGTCAATGTGGATTCAAGAGCGGAGCTGAAAGTCAACTTATCGATTCGGCCGAACTCAAAACCTATAGATTTTGTTCAAATTATGTATTTATATCAAGAAATTTACTAAATATGTACAAATAAATCAAACTATGACAATCAATGTTGCTAATATAGAATTTAGAATCCATAGAATTTAAATTACAGCTTCCCTTTTGTGTGAATCTCATATAAACTTGTTTATTGAGGGCAAGATATTTGGATATCGCGTGAATTGGACCTATGAATATAAACTATTAAAATTTTTGTTGTATTGTGAATAAATGGTTAGTGGATGGCCATGTAGACCATTCACTGTAGCTCACCCACATCTCCAAGGCAGATAATGCCTATATATATCTTCTTCTTTTTTTGTTTCTTATCTGGTGTCCGATATTCATATTGGAGTCCGACTAATTCGGATTCGTGCAGAATTTTCTCCATTCGGGGGGAAGCACTCCCAACAGAGTTTTCTCCATGCTCAGGGTCGAACCCTCGACCTCTGGTTAAGGATGAAGCAGCCTCATCCGCTGCACCACAACCCATGTTGGTGCCTATATATATCTCCCCACTTTACATGTAAAAGGATACACAATCAATGAAATACTACTATTAAAATTACTCATTCTATTCTCTTTCATTATATATTTAAATCTCTTTCTCTTTCTATTTCTCTTTCTTTCCTTCTAATAAATTTTATTCGGTCTTTATATTATAACGCATTATCAACACGGGACTCTTCTTCAGGTATATTTTTTTTCACTAACACCTTCAGACAATTTTTTTTATTTTTAACTAAATAATTATCTTAAGCTAAATATTGCTAAAGAATCAATTACATCATTTTAAATTAAGCATATTCGTGAAAAATTTACAAAAAAAGGGTATAATTAGCAACTCGATTTGAATTGATATGGTAGTTGTTTACACAAAGTTGTGTTGATTACTCGATACTATAAGAACAACCAAACTACTTAATCAACTATTCATACCCTCTTCACAACAACAAAAAAATGCTCTTACCTATTAGTTAAAGTTTCTTGTCCTTTTGTTCATTAACTTCATAATATTGGTATTTAAAGAACATATACTGATTGTACTACTTATAGTAAGTTTGGAATTAAAATAACCATTATTATTATATAACGTCGTTTTAACAATTTATATACAAGTACTTGTGATCAATATTACATATATATTTTTTATAACAAAATTCTTGGACTGTATAATTAACACTTCTGGGTTACAATAATTTATAATTCTATTTAAATCTATTTGAGATAGTTATTTTATTTTTAAAAGTATCATTATATCTAACTTATTAATCTTTTTATGATAATTTCACTATGTCAAATTTATCAAAACTTGAGTTTGTGGCACTCGACATTACTGGAAAGAATTATTTATCATGGGTCCTTGATGCTGAAAGTCACCTTGACGCTAGAGGTCTAGGGGATACTATTAAACAAGAAAATAATGCATCAAGTCAAGATAAGGCAAAAACTATGATTTTTCTTCGTCATCACCTCCACGAGGGATTAAAAACTGAATATTTAACTATGAAAATCCACTTGAATTATGGACCAACTTGAAGGATCGATATCACCAGCTAAAATTGACGGTATTATCGAAAGCTAAATGTGACTGGATACACCTTCGGTTTCAAGATTTTAAAATCGTAGTTGAGTATAATTCTGTTATTCATAAAGTAAGTTCAATATTAAGATTATGTGGAGAAACCATCACTGATGAGGACTTATTAGAGAAAACTTTTCCACTTTTCATGTGATAAGTCGTCAATTTGACGACTTGCTAGCACCTTTTGAGCCTAAATTATCATATTTTTTCATTGATTTGATGGTACTCTCTTACGTAATGCCCATTTATGAAGGTAAAAGTATAAAGAGAAGATTGGGCAAGACATTTAAGTCATCAAGAGGCAAAATGTGAAGGAAATAAGTCATCCGCTTCGCATCTGCTTTGGAGCTGCTAGCCATCTGCTCTCTGTCTGCTCTTCATATGCTTTGGATCCGCTCAAGCAAATCAAGAACAAGGTGACAGTTTTGTAATTTTCATCAAATGTAGAGTGGAGTTTTAAAGGAGTCTTTTAGCTCATTTTTCAAGACCTAGTTTTTCATCTCTTTTTAAGATAGCCTCTCTTTTAGCTCTTTGCTTCTCTCTTCTCTTTTAGCATCTATCTTTTCATCTTTTGAGAATTTTGTACTAAGCTTGAATGAAAAATACATGGTAGTGGTTTTCCTTTGAAGAATTATTGAAACCCCAAGTGTGGAATTACATTGTCTCTATCTCTCATGGATGAAGTTAATAATAACTTTGGTTATTCTTATCCCTTTTATCTATGAGTAGCTAATTTTCATTCTTGGAGTTATGCTTGCTTAGGTAGTGGTAGTGCATGGGTTTTAGCTAATTATTTTGTTAATTAGTTAGTTGTGATGGGTGTTGCATTTATTTCATGAATTAATTGAGAGTTGGGGGTTGCAAACTCCAACTATCCTAGAAACTATGTCATTCTTAAAAGAGAGGACATGGGTGAGGAATAAATGCAACCAATAACTTGATTCATTTCATTTAATGATATCTCTCAGACATAAGGATGTCAATTGAGGCAATAAATGTGGGAAATTTTCATACTTGTGAGGTGTTCGAAAGAACCCATTTGTAAAATTTGGTGTTGTAATTGAAAGATTGACACCAATACATTGACATCTAGCCTACCCATGACTTTTAGCTAAAAAATGAATAAATGAACAAATACCCAAGCATGATTCCACACCTATAATTGCATAACCCCAAAACTTATTCTCAATTGAATTCACTCTTAACATTCTTCAATGTCAAGCTAGTGCACTAAAATTGAAGTAGTTGTCATTTATAAACACATTCAAACTAAATCCCCAATTTTAAATTTATGCTTGATTTATTCACACTACGGGTCATCTTTTAGTAGACTATTAATACTCTTGAGTTTTGAATTCCATGCTTTCACTCCTTATGTATTCGACCCCAACCTAAGTTGGGTTATTATATTGACAACGATCGCTTACACCCATTCAAGAGTGTAATTTGAGCGTTATCAAAAAATGGCACCGCTGTCAGGTAGTGAAACATAGTTTTCACTTTTATAGTATTTTTAGTTAATTTGGGTTAGCCATAGTGTTTTATTTTACGTTGTTTGGTGTTTTTGTTCTTTCTCAGGTGTGTATAATAGTATAAATGATACTATGAAACAACACGGTAGTAATGCCGGGACGGTTGATGGATATCTTGAGAATGCGGATCACCTCGGTGATGCAGGCTGAGATAGTGCTATTCGTATTCCACCGACGGAAGGAAATAGAGTATTTCACGTTACTAGCATGATGCTTCATTTGCTTCAAATGAAAGGGTTATTTGGAGGCCAAGCTCATGAGGATGCTAATCTACATTTGAAGAATTTTATTGATGTGTGTTCTCCATTTGACATTGCCCACATATCTCAAGAGTCAATCCGGTTGCGCCTTTTCCCATTCTCTTTAACGGAAGAAGCGGTCTTATAGTTGCGATCTTTGCCCATGGGATCTATCACTACATGGAGTGAGCTCACGAAGGCGTTCTTGGAAAGATATTTTCCTCCTTCTTAGATATTGCAACTAAGGGATGAAATCATCAACTTTCCCCAACTTAATGGCGAACTGTTATATGAGGTTTGGCAATGATTCAACAATAAGTTGATGCAATTCCTAAATCATGAGGTTTCGGATAAGATGTTTCTTCAAATTTTCTATAGGGCAGTAGATCAATTGAACAAGACGATAGTCGATAATGCGGCAGGGGGTTCTCTTGTTAGACTATCGTATGGTGTGCGTCAACTTTATTAGATCAGTAACCAAGCAAAGTAGAGGGTGGAACACAAGAGATACCGAGGTGGCCGTGGGGGCTCCCTCCACATCTTTTGTGATCCAAGAGCAAAAGAAAAAAAATGAAGAAAGAGATGCAAATATGGCAAAAGTGATGACACAACTTGATCTTCTTACCAAGCATATGATGGGGGCTCCTCCTAAGGAGGTTAACATCGTTGCTTCTAAGAGTGATAAATCTTAAGATGATGAGCAAACGGAGTCTCATAATGAAGAAATTTGGTTCTTGTCGAACCAATCGGGGGGGTCCCACCCTACCTACCAAAGGCAAGGTGGGAATCAAGGTTGGAAGAAAGAGATCATGATAGAGATTGGCGTGATAGAGATCGTGATTGGAGAGATAAAGAGAGGGATTATGATCGGTATATACCTCCACATGATCGGTCAAAGGGTAAAGAGTCAAGTTCCATTGACCTGGATAAGCTCAAAAGTGAAGATGTCCTTGCTCGAATTTTAATGGGTGTTGAGGAGACCGAAAAGATAGTGAGAGAAATGAATTGTGACTTCTCACAACTAAATCAAAAGGTGACATCTCACTCGGCCTCAATCAAGCAACTCGAAACTCAATTGGGCCAAATCTCGGCACAACTTAATGCAAGACCAAAGGGTGGATTACCTAGTGACACAGTTGTCAATCCTAAAAATAATGCTCACATCATGGCTATTGTCACTAGGAGTGGTCGGACTCTTGGTAAAGATGTTAATCTTGGTGAAAACCCCAATGAAAAGGCAAATGAAGAACAAGCCAATGCAAAGAGAAAACGGCTAGAAGAGCCAATTGATAATGATCCAAAGCCTAATGAGACAAGTGTTGAACGGCCAATGGTAGTTGGAGAAAATGTTGAAAGGGAGAAAACTCCTAAGGTGATTGAGGATGATACTCCAAAAATGGATGAAACTCTAATTGTTCTATTGCCACAAATCAAAATTCCTCCCCCATTCCCACAAAGGCTCAAGAAGAAGGATGATGATACCAAGATTAAAAAGTTCCTTGTAAAGTTTATCAATTTATCGGTGAATATTCCGTTGCAAGAAGCCTTACAAGAAATGCCCGGTTATGTTAAATTTATGAAGGACTTGGTTACCAAGAAGCGAGTCATGGATTTTGAAACAATTGAGGTAACCCACAATTGTAGTGCTATAATATCTAGCACAATGGCGGTGAAGAAAGAAGACCCGGGTGCATTTACTATTCCTTGCACTATTAGAGTCTACAAATTCGGAAAAACATTGTGTGATCTTGGGGCAAGTATTAATTTGATGCCATTCGCTGTGTTTCAAAAGTTAGGATTGGGTGCTCCTAAGCCTACCACTATGAGGCTTCTAATGGCCGATCGTTCAATTAAAAAGCCCATTGGTGTGTTGTATAATGTTTTGGTGAAAGTTGATCGGTTTATCTTTCCAGCCAACTTCGTGATTCTCAATTGTGAGGTTGATCATAAGGTCCCAATCATTCTTGGTAGACCATTCTAGGCTATTGGAAGGGCTTTAGTGGATGTGGAATGTGGTGAGATAAAATTTCGGGTGAACAATAAAGAAGTATCCTTCAATGTGTGTAAGTCCATGAAGAAACCTATGGACTTACAAGTTATTTTGGTGATTGATGTAGTTGATGATGAGGTCACTAACATCGTTGAAATGGATATTGTGAATGGCCCCTTGGTGGATGTATTGTGGAACTTCGGGAGTGAGGTGGTTGAAGAATATAATGAGGTGGTAGCTTCATTGATGGGTCTTGGATATTACACCAAGAACCCGATCAAATTGGATCTTTATTTGAAAAATCGTGAGAGTCTACCCGCTAAGCCGTCTATTATTGAACCACCTAAACTCAAACTTAAGTCGTTACCATCCCATCTCCAATATGTTTTCTTAGGTGAAGATAATACATTGCCAATCATTGTAGCGGGTGATCTTGAACCTTATCAAGTGGATGCCTTGAAATCAATTGTGAAAAAATTCATTCGTGCTATCGGGTGGACTATCGCGGACATTATAGGCATTCCTCCCAAAATTTGTTCTCATAAAAGCAAGCTAAATGTTGATTATGTTCCTAGTGTGAAACACCAAAGGTGACTAAATTAACCGATGTAAGAGGTGGTCAAGAAGAAAATTATTAAGTGGCTTAATGCGGGAGTTATCTACCCACTTTTAAATAGCACGTAGGTGAGTCCGGTTTAATGTGTTTCTAAGAAGGGCGGCATGACAGTGGTCCCAAATGAGAATAATGATCTTGTACTTATGCGCTCGGTCACGGGTTGGAGAGTGTGTATGGATTATCGCAAATTGAATTCGTGGACCGAGAAAGACCACTTTTCCATGCCATTTATGGATCAAATGTTGGATATGATAGCCGGTCGAGGTTGGTATTGCTTTCTTTATGGTTACTCGGGGTACAATAAAATTTGTATCTCCCCGGAAGACCAAGAAAAAAACATTTTCACTTCTCCCTATGGCACATTTGCTTTCAAGCGCATGCCCTTTGGGTTATGCAACGCGCCGGCCACGTTCCAATGATGCATGTTGTCCATTTTTGCTGATATGGTAGAGGATATAATGTAGGTTTTGATGGATGAGTTCTCCGTGGTTGGGGATTTATTTGATTCTTGCCTCGCTCACTTAAGTAAAGTCCTTGAACGATGTGTGGAGACCAATCTTGTTTTGAATTGGTAAAAATGTCATTTCATGGTCAATGAAGGCATTGTTCTAGGCCACAAAATTTTGGGGAAGGACATCCAAGTGGATCAAGCAAAAGTTGAGGTGATCGCTAAGTTACCTCCATCAATCTCTGTGAAGGTCTGTAGAAGTTTTCTTGGTCATGCCGGGTTCTATCGGTGCTTCATTAAAGATTTTTGGAAGATTGCTCACCTTTTGTGCAAGCTTCTTGAAAAAAAGGCAAAATTGAGTTTGATGGTGATTGTGTAAAAGCTTTCAATTGTCTCAAGGAACTCCTTGTGTCGGCTCCATCATAGTAGCCTCAGATTAGTCATCGCCCTTTGAATTAATGTGTGATGCAAGTGGTGTTACTCTAGGTGAGGTTTTGGGCCAAAGAAAAGAGAAGTTTTTCCACCCAATTTATTATGCAAGCAAGACGTTGAATAATGCTTAACGTAATTATACGGTTACAGAACAAGAGTTATTAGCGGTGGTGTATGCTTTTGAGAAGTTTTGGGCTTATTTGTTAGGCACAAAAGTGGTTGTACTAATGGACCATGCCACTCTTCGATATCTCATGGCAAAGAAAGAGGCAAAACCTTGATTGATTAGATAAATATTTCTCTTGCAAGAGTTCAATTTTGAAGTGAAAGATCGAAAGGGGTGCAAAAATCAAGTAGCTGACCATCTTTCCCACCTTGAATCCAATCATGAAATGTGGGATGAGATTGATATTGATGACACCTTCCCCGATGATCTAGTCATGTCACTTTCGGGTAACATTACACCTTGGTATACGGATTATGCAAACTATATTGTGAGCGGTGTGCTTTCCAATGAGTTAAATCATTATAAAAAAAGTGGTTTCTATTTGATGTAAAAAAATATTTTTGAGATGAACCGTTCTTGTTTAGGAAGTGTGCGGATGGTGTGATTTGTAGGTGTGTCATGGCAGCGGAAATGATAGATATTCTTGAGGCTTGTCACTCCTCTCCATTCGGTGGTCATCATGATGAGATCCGAACGGCCGCTAAGGTCCTTCAAAGTGGATACGATTGGCCTACCCTTCATAGAAATGCTTATGAGTTGGTCAAAACGTGTCCTCAATGTCAAATGCAAGGTGGTGTTTCGAGGATGCATGAGATGCCTTTTAAGCCCAATCTCGAGGCTGAACTATTTGACGTGTGGGGGATCGACTTCATGGGTACCTTTGTGAGCTCATATGGTAATAAATATATCTTGGTAGCAGTCTATTATGTCTCAAAGTGGGTGTAAGCCAATGATTTATCGAACAATGAAGGCAAATATATCATTTTTTCTTGAAGAAGTACATCTTTACAGGTCAATTATTAGTGATGGCGGCTCTCATTTTTGTAATCGGGTCTTCGGTGCTTTACTTGATAAGTATGGGGTGAAGCATAAGGTCTTTACTCCTTATCATCCCCAAACTAGTGGCCAAATGAAGTTTCGAATCGTGAAATCAAGTCCATCCTTGAGAAAACCGTGAATGTTGGTCGTACAAATTGGGCGAGACAACTCGATGATGCTCTTTGGGCATATAAAACAGCCTATAAAACTCCTATTGGTATGTCCCCCTACCAATTGGTGTTTGGAAAGGCTTGTCACTTACCCGTTGATTTAGAACATAAGGCTTTATAGGCTTTGAAGAAGTTGAATATGGATTGGGAGGATGCCTCAAAACAAGGGTGAATCAACTTCATGAGTTGAAAGAGTTTCGACTCAAAGCATATGATAGCTCCGTGTTGTACAAAAAGAAGATGAAGAGGTGGCGTGATGCCAAAATCCTAAAGAGAGAGTTTCATGTGGGTGATGACGTACTCCTCTTCAATTCAAGATTGAAACTCTTTGCGGGGAGGCTTAGATCGAAGTGGTCGAGACCATTCGTGATCTCAAATGTTTACCTGAGTGGATCTATTGACTTGGAAGATCACGAGAAGAAGAAAATTATGGTGAATGGCCAACGATTGAAGCACTATTATGTGGGTGGACCCGGAGCGACTAAGGTTGAGTCGCTTCGCTTCAAAGATCCAAAATGATGAGTAAATGATGTCGTTCCACGACTATAACTGCAGCACTTCTTGGGAGGCAACCCAAGATTTATTTTCGATGATTTTAATGTTGGTGATATTAATTATAACTTAGTTTTGATTGATGCAGGTAATTTCATAAATTTAGGATGCGAGAAAGTTGTCTCGGAGATTCAAGACCAAGCTCCGAACCAATAATTTGGTGCAAAAAAAAGAAAATTCATGTATCTGGTTGTGGGCAACCTGCTCTGGATCTGCTTGAGTAGGCCAGACGCAGGTGCTAAGCACTTGAACGCAGGAAGCCAAAAATTGAAGCAAATCACTGAAAGTTACTGCTTTCACCTGCGTTGGACTTGCTCAAGCAGTCCAAGCGCAGGCCAGACGCATTTAGGACGCAGCAGGGGCTAAAATCTGCCTGGACTTGCGTTGTAACTGCTGCAGCAGTCCAGGCACATCTTGGACGCAGTGCAGGCGCAAGTTAAAGCCAAGAAGGTGGTAGTTGTTGCCTTGACCTGCGTTGCTTCTGCTTAAACAGTTCAGGCGCAGGTCCATAGCATATTGGACACAAACCAGCCGCTATACACTTCTACGACATGCGTTGGGACTGCTTCAATAGTCCAGTCACAAATTTAACGCAGATGGGATGAAAGTTGAGTTTATACGCTGTTAAGTTTTAAAAATAGGTCGGATCTTGCTGGGCTGACCCGACCCGATCATCCCAAAATATTTTTTAAAACACTAAAACAGGCGCTAACAGTCCACACTTCAGTTTTTTTTACATTGCAACTCTATTCTAACCTTTCTTTTCTCTCAAACTTCACATTCTCTCCTTTTTCACTAAAAATTAAACTAACAAAAAGTGAGATCATTCCTTTGGACTTGTGCTTCAATTTTTCTCTTCTCTTAAATCAAAAAAGAAAGTATGTTTTCTCATGACTTAACTCTTGAATTCTCTCTTAAGGGATGGACATAATACTTGATACCTCATGATAGTTAGTCATTTAAAGTTTGTTTTTGTGAGCTTATTGGGGTGATTAATACTTATTGGAATAATTAGATTGTCATGGGTGCCTTGTTTCACTAGTTTGATTCATGATACTCTCTTAAATAAAGCTAGTGCACCATGTGCTTGATAAATGTCCATTAAAGCCTTTCTTACTTATTTTGTGTGGTGGGTGGCTCAAGTACGATAGTATGAACACCTTGAATATGTTTGGAGATGATTTGGTGAAATGAGCTTGCTCTCTTGTGCTCTTATTCTCTTTCTCCAAGTTCTTGGTTTGCATGCCCACTATGTGTTTGTTGAAATAACAATAAGAGAGGAATATGTTGTATGCTTGTGATGGCCAATGTGACTTTCCTTAGGACATGGGGTGGTCATTTCTTTGCATCGTTTTGGGTCCAATTAAACCTAATAATAAAATAGTTGGTAGTCATTGGTTGAAGGAGATTGTTGAGAAATAGGGCATCCATGTTTCTTGTTGGTCACTAAGCCTAACCGAAAAACGTGAATGTTTGTCTTGCCCTATGATAGATTGGATGACATCATTCTTAAGGGTATTGGTCATTCTTGTTTCCATTGGAGGTTATGGATGTCCTTTGAGCTAGTTTTGAGAAATATGAAGAATGTGAGACAATGTCGTTCCTAAACGATTAAGTGTTATAATAAATGAAACCCATGGACTCTATTGATGAGTTACCTTGCATCTTTCAACAATTTTCTTTTATTATCCTTATTTTTTTTCTTATATTACAAAATTCCAAAAACATGTTTTACCTTTTGTCTTTGGTTTTGGTTACGTTTTATTTCTTTCCCATAGGTATGTCTCCAGGAAAAAACTTGCCGCGAGAAGCTATAAAAGGTAATGCCTCGGATAAAGGCAAGGCAAAATCTACGTTTGAAAGGGGTAAAGCACCGATTTCCAAAGATATTTCGAAAGTCCCAAATATCCAAGCTATCATTGATCGTACACAGAAGGTAGGAAAGGAAGTGGATCAAATTCGATTTGGTGTAAAAGGTGAGAAAGAGTTATATGATGAGTGGGTAACTACTCGAGGGTTCAATCCCGAGAAGATCTTTAGCATGAAGGGAGTTGAAACCTATTTTCCCAAAATCATTGCCGAAATTAAAGAATAGGTTTGGGAACTCTTCACAGATATGACCCCCCTTCTCACCCATTATGCTATTTCCCGAAGATTGTTCGGGAGTTCTATGCTTCCTATGTTTTTAGGCACAATGAACAAAAATACAAAATTCCAATTGTCGCACAACCTTACCTCGAAAGTGTATTAGTTCGAGGAGTGGAAGTCCCTTGCACAGCCTCGGAGATTAATGAGATCTACTTTGCTTGTGACTTAGATTCTGCGGTGCAGTGCAAGAGGTTGATATTTGGCGGACGTCAGAGTTATCCATGGCTTGCTAGGGTGATTGTTAAGAGTCTTCCTCCATGGGCTAATGGTGTAGGCCAAATCAAGAGGAGAGATCTGTCGGTTCAAGCCAAACATTGGCTTGGATTTGTGGGTAACCATCTACTTCTCTCAACAAATGACCAAGATGTCACGGTTGATAAGGCCATCATTTTTGGTTGCATCATGGATAAAATTGCTATCAATCTTGGATATTTGATAGTGGAGATGATTAAATTGAGGTCAAAGCAACCGGGTACTTTATTGCCCTTTCTGGCACTCATATCCATGCTTTGTCTTAAGTTTAAAGTCCCGCTACTCTCTAAGATTGATCATCAGATTATATGCACCGGTGTCATTGACATCACATAGTGTAAGGATGAGGATAACCCGACGGGCTTAAAAAGGAAAGCTTTGGTTTTGGTAGATTCGGGTGCGGAAGGATTCCCGAGCTCAGAGGGGGTGGAGATTCCTCTGAATTCTACACTTGATGCTGAGACCCATTAGGATTCTGTCGATAGTCTTCCATCATCAAGGACCGCATCACCACCTCGGTCCACACAATCAGCACGGTCTTCTACGGTGACGTTTTCCAAGGTTGCTTCCATGACTTTGGAAAACAAGTCCACACTTACCCGATTGGTGGCGGACATTCCCCGATTTATTCAGGATGTTATAGCACCTCTCCGTGCCCCTGTAGTGAAGTTAGATCAGAAGGTGACCATGTTTTAGGCGAGGGGAGATTGTGAAGGGGTGGCATCTGTGAGGGCAGACCTTGATAGTTTACGGGCGGAGATTCACTCTGGATAGCCCTCCTTCGGTCTTGATGAGGCGGAGATTGATTTTCCACCGGAGACTTCAGGCCCAGTGCTTCCATTTGATAATTTGTTTGGAGAGGGTCATGAGGACATTGATGATGAGGTCGAGGTTGATCTTATAGAGGGGCTACCTAAGGCTCGACAGGTTGAGCTCGCCATGCAATTATCCAGGGATGAGAAGCATGTACGAAGGGTTGGGGCTAGTTCTAGAACTCGACATGATGATGAGTCACCCTTCATAGCAGATTTTATGAGAAGAGCCCAATCTGACGAGGATCTTATTGAGACAGTGAGATCATTAACCGACTAGGATCTGAGCGCCTAGTGCGCCACAGGGAGTCTCTACCCTCCTCTACTTTCTTTTACTTTTGTATTGGGGATAATGCAATATTTTTAGTAGGGGTGGGGTATTGTTATGATTCATTCGATGGTCGATACCTACTGTCTTAGTTTATGGCATGTGGTTTAATAGATTGTGGAGACATATTCTATTTTATTACTTTTGATGTTTATGGTATTTTGTTCTTATTTTATTATTATTGACATTGCTTTGGATGGCCCTTGTAATGCATTTTGATAATGATGTCAAATATTGTCGTTTTGTTTTTTGAATTTGTGTCATGCACTTAATTTAAATATGGTATCCGACTGTGCGCATTGATCTTGTTGCCTTTTGTATATACGTGTCTAATAAACTCCAAGGGTTTTCTTCGAAACTCAGTTCTTTCCTTAGGAGCAAATTTTTATTTTCTCTTTCTTTTGTCTTTTATTTTTAGTTTAGTTTAGTTTCTTTGTCGAACCGAGTGATAATTCTCCATGAGGGATGGCGAGGCGACATCCTTAGGTGAACTATCTAGTCATTTTGGTTAACTAGGAAGAAGCAAAAATTTGAAAATACTTCCAAAATGTCAGTGGCAAGGAATAAAATGTTTTTGAGAAAAAAACAAAAATATAGGTGTAAGATCAATGATGTCTCGAGTTTTCTTTTGAGTGAGGCCATTAAACTCAATTTTTGTCTTTCTCTTTACAAGATTGAGTCGGTGACTCGAAGTTACTTATGAAGCCCAATTTCTCAAATTGGTTGGGAGACTAACTTTTTGCTCTATGAGTACGATGCCATGAGTGGTGAGATTTTTGAATAATTCTTGTGCATTTGTGTAGTCTAGAACTTGCCCCGAGTGTATTCAAAGCGAAATTCTAGGCAAGCTTGGTTTGGAGGATGACCCGAGGCCCTTTTTGACCCGTCACATAGCCAAGTTCTCACCTTAATATTGTTCCCTAGTTAACCCATTCAAACCTTTTTGCCCTTTATTCTTTCTTATTGTAATGATAACCATGTTAAAACACCTAAATCCTTTTGAAAACCTCTCTTTTGGCACTTAACCTCCTTTGATGCATTGCATGATTCTAGATAACGGATTATAGGCAAAAGCCTAAGTTTGGGGGGTTGTGTATTTGGGAGAAGATTATCAAAGAAAAGATAAGAAAGGTGTATGTAAGGATGTCAATACATGTGCTTAAAAGACAAGAGATGTGCTTGATAATAAAATTGAATAGCCTAGCCCGTAGAACTTAAAAAAAAATAAAAAAAATTGAATGAGTGAGGGGCTAAGAAAGGCTTATAGGTAGAAAATCTCTAGAAAAAGTCAAAGAAGTTAAAGAAAGAAAATGGTGGCTTTGAATGGGTTGGTAAATGCTAAAGAAATAGTTAGAAAAATATGGGAAATGATTTGAAAAATAATAAGGTGGGTAGTTTGAAAATTTTGAGGGTAGAAAGGATTGAGAGATTGCATTGAAGGAGGCCCTTTACTCACTTGATCCATATGTATTCCTTCCAGCACCTTAAACCTTCATCTTGACCCGTAAGACCTTGGTGATTCCAAACTAAGTAAGTCTACATTAGTGGCGAAAAACACAAAGGGCAAGCATATGGTTCTATTCAATATACTTGAATTTCTTTGTGAGAGTGCGTGTGAATTCTTTCTTTATTTGAGCTCCCTTAAGAATTGAAATGCTTTTAGTGTGTGGATCTAACTCTTGTATGTGAGCGGCCTCAGTACTTTTGGGTAGAGGGTGATGTTTTACTATCAGTTTGGGTAAATGAGTGAAGTAAGTTGCATTGTGAAGATTGAGACAATCTTTGATGATTTTGTGTCTTATCTTAAGATGTTTTGTGATTTGGAAAATTCATTTGATACAAACTTGCATCCTTGCTTCATAAATTTGGTGTTGTAATTGAAAGATTGACACCAATACATTGACATCTATCCTACCCATGACTTTTAGCTAAAAATTGAATAAATGGCCAAATACCCATGCATGATCCCAAACCTATAATTGCATAACCCCAAGGCTTTTTCTCAATTTAATTCACTCTTAGCATTCTTCAACGTCAAGCTAGTGCACTAAAATTGAAGTAGTTGTCATTTATAAACAAATTCAAACTAAATCCCCCATTTTACATTTATGCTTGCTTTATTCACACTACGGGTCATCTTTTAGTAGACTATTAATATTCTTGAGTTTTGAATTCCATGCTTTCACTCCTTGTGGATTCAACCCCAACCTAAGTTGGGTTATTATATTGACAACGATCGCTTACACCCATTCAAGAGTGTAATTTGAGCGTTATCATCATGCTTCTAATGTATTGCTACAACAACAGTATCGTGAAAAGGGATTTAAGAAATATTCTAAATTGATTACATGTCTACTTGTGGTAGAGCAGAATAATACTTTGTTAATGAAAAATCATAAAGATCGTCTCACTAGATCTGCTCCATTCCCTGAAGCAAATGTTGTAACAACGCATGATCAGCCTGAAATAAGGAAAAATTATTATCGCGGTCGTGGTCGAGACCATGATCGTGGACGTGGGTAAGGATGTGGTAGAGGACGAAATAATTATCATCATAATGGTGAAAATAACTAAGAGAATAATAAAGGTTCTCAAGATAATCCTTCAAAGGGTAAAGTTAATATTTGTCACCGATGTGGTATGAAAGGTCATTGGGCACGTACTTGTCGTACGCCTGATCATTTTGTCAAATTTTATCAAGCTTCCCTTAAAAATAAAGAAAATAATGTAAAAGCGCACTTGACCTTTCGAGGTGATGATGATGAAGCAGCTCTATCAAATACATATAATGATATTGAGGCAAATCTTGCTTACAAAGATGATGACTTTAAGGGTCGGGCCTCTCAGATATTACTCATTTGAGAGCTGAATATTTTTATGAGGATATTGATTGAAGAACTGATCACCTTATTGGAGAATAAATTATAAAGAAAGTTATTGTTTTCTTTTATTTGCAATTATGTTTTTCTGTTTTATTAAAGTACTATGTATTTCTAATTTCTACATTTCTAATGCAATTTCTTATGTTAGTTTTTCAAATTTCTTATAGTATGTGTTTTTTTTAAGAATATGAAAATTTTCCAATCATTAGTTGGATCCAAAATCAATTACGATGATTTATGTCTTATAAATAGTACTACCACACATACTATTTTAAGAAATAAGAAATATTTCTCTTATTTGGTGATGAATGAAGTGAATGTTAATACTATATCTGGTAGTGCAAGATTAATTGAAGGGTCCGAAAAAGCTAACTTATTACTTATCGGAGGAATAAATTTAATAATTGATGAAGCATTATATTGTAGTAAGTCTCAGAGAAACTTGTTAAGTTTCAAAGACATTCGCCAAAAAGGCTATCATATTGAGACTATAAATGATGAAAAGATTGAATATCTTTATATTACTACAATAATGTCGGGTAATAAATATATACTTGAAAAATTACCTGCTCTTTCTTCCGGCTTATACTATACAAGTATTAGCACTGTTGAAACACATGTCATAGTAAATTTGAAATTTACTACTTTAAACAATTTTATTAGTTGGCATGACTGGTTGGTTCATCCCGGTTCTAATATAATGCGCAAAATAATTGAAAATTCATATGGACACTCATTGAAGAACCAGAAAATTCTTCAATTTAAAGAATTCTCTTGTGTTGCATGTTCTCAAGAAAAATTGATTACTAGACCATCAATAATTAAAGTGGAAATTGAATCTCTGCATTTCTAGAACGTATATAGGGTGATATATGTGGGTCCATTCACCCTCCGTGTGGACCATTTAAGTATTATATGGTTTTAATAGATGCATCTACAAGATGGTCACATGTATGTTTATTATCAACTCGTAATTTGGGCTTTGCGAGATTACTTGCTCAAATAATAAAGTTAAGAGCATAATTTTCAGATTATACAATAAAGACAATTCGTCTTGATAATGCTGGTGAATTTACATCTCAGTCTTTTAATGATTATTGTATATCAACTGGAATAACAATTGAACATTCAGTTGTCCACGTTCATACTCAAAATGGTCTAGCAGAATCATTGATTAAACGCCTCCAATTAATCGCTAGACCAATTCTTATGAGAATAAAACTTCTCATTTCAATATGGGGTCATGTTATTTTGCATGCAACAGATCTTTTGCGGATAAGACCCACAAGTTATCCTAAAGTCTTCCCATTATAATTAATTATTGGTCAAGAGCCAAATATTTCCTATCTAAGAGTTTTTGAGTGTGCGGTATTTGTTTCAATTGCTCCACCACAATGCACAAAAATGGGTCCCCAAAGAAGATTGGGGAGATATGTTGGATATGAATCTCCTTCTATTATAAAATATTTGGAACCTATGACTGGAGATTTATTTATGACAAGATTTGTTGATTGTAATTTTGATAAAATAATATATCCAATATTTGAAAGAGAAAATAAGCAGCTGAAAAAGGAGATAGACTGGAATGCATTATCATTATCTCACTTAGATCCTCATACAAATAAATGTGAACTCGAAGTTCAAAAGATAATTCATTTACAGAACATTGCAAATCAACTGCCAGATGTATTCACTGACCTATCAAGAGTTACAAAATCTCACATTCCAGCTGCTAATGCTCCCATTCGAGTTGATGTCTCGGTAGGACAATTGACTAATGCAAATGAGTCTAAACTACACTTAAAATGTGGTAGACCAATCGATTCCAAAGATAAAAATCCTCGAAAAAGAAGAGCGAATTATCAAAATAATCGTAATATGAAAGAAGCTACTCAAGAAGAGCAGTAAGACATAACAACTGATAAAACCTCAGAAGAGGTTCAGGTACCTGAAAATAATGAAAATAAAGAGATCTCAGTTAGTTATGTCTCATCAAGAAAAATATGAAATCGAAATGATATAATTATCGATAATATTTTTGCTTATAATATTGTTAATAAAATAATCCAACAAGATGAGGATCTTGAACTAAAATCTGTTGAAAAATGTAGACAGAGAAATGATTGATCAAAATAGAATGATGCAATCAAAATTGAATTGACTTCGCTTGAAAAACACGCAAAGTTTTTGGACATATAGTCCAAACACTTGAAGGTATAAAGTCAATGGGGTACAACTGAGTTTTTGTAAGAAAATGAAATGAGAAAAATGAAGTCGTTAGAGATAAAGCACAACTTGTGGCACAATGATTTTCTCAAAGACCTGGAATTGATTATATGGAGACATATTCGCCAGTGGTGGATGCAATAACCGTCAGGTATCTTATAAATCTAGCAGTTCATGAACGACTTGATATGCATCTGATGGACATTGTCATAGCCTATTTTTATGGCTCATTAGACAGTGATATTTATATGAAAATTTCTGAAGGATTCAAAATACCTGATACGTATAAATATTCTCGAGAAAATGATTCAATCAAGCTTCAGAAATTCTTATACGGATTAAAACAATCAGGACGCATGTGGTATAATCGCTTTAGCAAAATACCAATTGAAAAAAGGGTATAAAAATGACCTAATATGTCCTTGTATCTTTATTAAAAGATCTGGATCTTAATTTTTCATAATAGTTGTATATGTTGATGACTTGAATATCATTGGAACTCCTGAAGAGCTTACAAAGACAGTAGAATATTTGAAAAGGAAATTTGAAATAAAAGACCTCGAAAAGATAAAATTTTGTCTTGATCTACGAATTGAACATTTTACGAATAGAATTTTCGTCCATCAATCCACATATACTGAAAATATTTTAAAGAGATTTTATATGAATAAAGCACGGTCATTAAGTATCCCGATGGTTGTGCGGTCACTTGATATTAATAAAGATTCATTTCGACCTCATGAAAATGATGAAGAACTTGTTGGAGATGAAATATCATATCTCAGAGAAATTAGGGCATTAATGTATCTTGATAACAATTCACGATCAGATATATCTTTTGATGTAAATTTATTAGCAAGATTTAATTCTTCCCCAATACGAAGACATTGGAATGGTATTAAACATATATTCTGATACCTCCGAGGAACTATTGATATGAGACTATTTTATTCAAATGAGTCTGATTCATAATTAATTGGTTATGCAGATGTAGGATATTTGTCTGACCCACATAAAGGTCAATCTCAGACAGGTTATTTGTTTACATGTGGAGGTACAGTTATATCATGGCATTCAACAAAACAAATCATGGTTGCAATATCTTCAAATCATGCAGAGATAATAGCCATTAATGAAGCAAGTCAAGAATGCATCTGGTTGAGGTCAATAACGCAACACGTCCAGGAAACATATGGCCTTCCTTTGAAAAAGAATATTCCAACAATATTGTATGAAGACAATGTTGCATGCATAGCTCAATTAAGAGGAGGATTCATCAAAGGAGACAGAACAAAATACATTTCACCAAAACTATTCTTTACTCATGATCTTCAAAAGACAGGTGAAATAGATGTTCAACAAATTCGTTCAAGCGATAATCTAGCAGATATATTCACTAAAGCATTGCCACATCAACCTTTGAGAAGTTGAGATACAAGATTGGGATGCGTCGTCTCCTAGCTATTAAGTAATGTTTTTATCAGGGGTAGTAAATACGCGTTGCACTCTTTTTTCCTTAACCAAGGTTTTATCCCACTGAATTTTTCTGGTAAGGTTTTTAATGAGGCAGCAAACAATGCGTATTACAAACAACTATGTACATCTTATTCTTTTAATTTTTCTTATACATGGACAACCAAGAGGGAGTATTGTGAATAAATGGCTAGTGGATGGCCGGGTAGACCATTCACTGTAGCTCACCCACATCTCCAAGGCATATAATGCCTATAGATATCTCCCCACTTTACATGTAAAAAGACACACAATCAATAAAATACTACTGCTAAAATTACTCATTCTATTCTCTTCATTATATATTTAAATCTCTTTCTATTTTTCTTTCTTTCCTTCTAATAAATTTTAATCGGTCTTTATATTATAACATGTTGAAAACATATGACTTTTTACTTAAGTGTTTTTTATGAGATATAAACATGCGATAAAATATATCTCACCTCACATATAATATTTTTGTAGTGTTTTACAGATATGGATTCGATATCACAGAAGATAGGAAACTAAATAACGAAAGTAGAACATTTCTATTGTCATCATCAAGCTAATCTAATTTATCTAATTAAAATAACAGAATGAGTTATAAAATCCTTGTCAAGTTGTGATAGTTGTTTGAGCCTGAAAAACCGCATCATTTGACATATTCAAAGATGAGTCAAAACATTATTTCACCATCTCTTTGAGTGGACAACGCCCTAGCACTCGTATAGATCTTAAACCCACCAGATAAATAAAAACACGTACTTGGTAAGCGCTTCATTGCAGTCAAGTACTAGCCTATCAACTAGAATCAACCTTCAATCGTGATTGCTCGTTGCTTTGGCCCCCCCGATTTCGACATCTGAGATCCAAGTCAGCTCCAACAAAGATCTTTCGATTCCCCGCAGTTGGCCATATTGGGCAATGTAAATCTTGGCCCAACTACTTTACCCAATTATGATAGGAAAAAAGACATTGTGCAGTACTTTTTAAAATAAATAGTCTAAGTTTGATATTTTTTTAAAAAGTGATGTCGGATATATTATTTTTACTTTATAGTCATTTCTTAATTTGGGTTATTTTAAGGGCAAAATTCAGAAATAACATATTTATCCCCTTAATTATGAGTTTCATAACATCAGTTTCATAATTACATAATATAACAAGTTATATTTTGTATTTTTGTAAAATATTGCTACAAAAATACAAATACATATGATTTTTACTGCTCTTATGATCGATATGTATTTTGTATTTTTGCAAACTGTTGCTACAAAGATACAAATACATACAAATACATATGCTACAAAATGTAATTTGATAAGAGTGTTGTTATTTTTCGTAATTTAATACTTAAGTATGCTACTTTATGTATTTTTTCCTTATTTTAATCCATGTAGTTCAGATACAGTCCATACACAATGCTGATACAATTCATATACAATACAGATACAGTTTTCAACTTGGATCATTCGGCCCTTTTAAAAATATTTCAGTTTTTTTTTTTTGCTATAAATTTTTTAACTGAAAAATATTCTGCTTTTCTTTTTTATTATTTAGAAATAATAATTAAATATAATTATATAAAAATGGTATAATTGTTATATAGAATATGTATCTAATATATATATATATATAGAGAGAGAGAGAGAGAGAGAGAGAGAAAGAGAGAGAGAAATTGTATAGTTCTATCAAATATGTATATGTATAAAATATATATATAAAATGTATAAAAATTATATAATTGTTGTAAAAAATATATAATTATTATATAAATTGTGTATCGAAACTATATAATTTTCATATAGAATATTTATATGTATAAGATATGTATAGAAACTGTATAGAAGGTGCGTAGAAACGGTATAGAATAAGCCAGCAAATTGAAATGGTTAGAAAATGAAATTTAAAAAAAATTAATTAATTTGAAGTGTTGTTTCTGTTCTTTCCCCATTATGATATTGACGGGGCCTTTCTCTAGGATTGTTGGGGGAAAATGCTCGGATATGCGATTATGATGTTGTCATTTAACTTGTGCTCATTTTCTTATTCCTTTTGTATACATGCACCTGCTTTTGGATATTTTTTAAATATATGGTGTTTGAAGTTAATCTTGACAACTCTAAGTTCGGACATAATGTTTGAAGGTTAATATAGTTGAAGCTCAGTCACTGTTGCTTCACTTCAGTCTTATATATGTATCTGAAGTTCATTCATTATTGACTAACTTCAACTATTTTATACCTGACATTGATGTATCTATGACTGAAGTTCAAGTTAAAATAATTGAAGTTCATTCAAGCAAAAATGACTATTGTCTAACCATTTTCTGCCTTAACTTTGGGCAAATATATGATGAACTCCACTCATATGTTATTGGAAATATTATGTCTGAAATTTGATTTTTTTTCAAGCTTGATTTTAAACGTGATATCTGAAGTGGGCATGTGCGCGAAATAATTAATTTGACATTTGGAAGCAACAATTTTATTTTTATTCTTTTTATTTTTTATTTTCTTTAGACCAGGTCCAATGAATATGAAAGTGAAAAAAATAAAAGGAAAAAATAAGACAAAATCTTTTCCTAATTACTATATTTAAACCAGACAATTAAGTGATAGTAAGGTTACCATAATTAAACACCAACCTCCTACTTCCCTTGACTAAAAAAGAAAAGAGTTAGCAATGAATAAATTTTATCACTACATATCAAAAATTTATTGTTGGTCCTATTTAGTAATATATTATATAAAAAAAAAAATAGTTATCTACATGAGTTATTTAACGACGAACTTCATAACTAATTTCTTGTTTTCTTTTTAGTGCTTGCAAATCACATTTATTTATAGTTGATCCATTCGTACACAGCAAAATCTTTTGCTTGGCCAAGGGGACAACTAGTGTTGGAAGGATATTGTGAGAAGGTACTACAAAAACAATCAGATCTTATAGGTATTTTATACGTTCTCTAGCCTTTTAGCTTAAATCCATAAATAAGTTTCCACATGTCTGTGCGATAAGTTGTTAGGGGACATTAATTAGTGCATTTGATGTGATATAGAAGTGGTATCTTCTCATAGTTGTTTTTAATATATATATATATATGTATTCCTCTGTTTCTAATTATTGTCATCTTTATTAAAAATTAATATTCCTTAATATTTGTTATTTTACAAAATCAAGACATAAATTAGTTGATTGTTTCCACTTTTACCTTAGTAGAGTAATAAGTAAGGGTAATTTATTCAAATTACTTTCTAGTTAATACTTTTTTTTTAGGGATGTGCAACTTAAAAAGGTAATAAATAATTAGGAATGGAGGGAATACCTTTTAATCAAATTAACTAAAACTACAATAATTGATCATGAATTGCTTCAAAATGATTTTTTAGGATTAATAGTGTTCTTATATACTCTTCCGCATAACTTAAACCCTCAATCTACTGATTGATTGTGAAGGTGTTCAATCACATGAGCAAAGCCTCACTTTGTCACCATACATATTGTGAATTTCGAACACATTCGACCATTAACTTCTTTAAAAAAACATATTCCAACAACAAAACTGCAACTGAAAAAATATCAAATCCAATTCCGATAACATCAATGTATAAGTGAAGTTCAGGACCATCAAACCACATAGTGAGTTGTGTTAAAAAATTTACTTATGATGTTGATTGTTGAGTGTATATAAGTACTTTCGACGTTCCAGCTCATATGACATTTTTTATTTGTATGTTCGAGATTGAAAGACATTGCCAAAATATTTGAAAACAATTAATTTTATACTTTTTGTTCATCTTTATTTAACGAGAAGTTTTTACATATCATGTAAATATTACGACATATTTGATATCAAAGATTTTTGAAACATATATATTTCTTTCGTCTCAAATTACGTGACATATTTGATTTTTGCATAACTTTTAAGTAGAAATTAGTAAGAGGTGCAAATAACTAATATGACTTTATTTAATTTTGGTCAGATGAATCTTATTCAATTAAGATGGATGTAATGACCTAATCTGTCATTACTTGTAACTATATCGGGATGGCTGTGGGCTACATATATCATTGGAATTATATCTGTAAAACTTATGTGGGCCACGTATGTTAAAATTTTGAAACATAAATAAGTTGGGTCGGGTTGACGTCAGCCTGGTATAGAGGAACTTATTCTGCTATGGCGGTATCACTATAGCAACACGCCAACCACTGTAGCGACATGACGCAAATCAAAAATTCACTTAACGGATTTTTATTTCTTTTCTCTTCACAAACTAAATCAAAGATGTGGTGGTGGTGGAGCGAGGGGGCTCCAAAAATCCTATGAGTTGCCTCCTATGTCTTGGAGCTATGGAGAGGGCAAGGTGGGGGTGAACAGGGTGCAAATCCATGAATTTTCAAGGAGTAACGCGTTTGTAATCTTGGCAATATGTGGAAAATTGCATTGGTTCGTCCTTCTTATCACTGGTGGACATCCAGGTAAACTAAGGTTATTTGTGTAGTATAGACCCGAGTTAGAGAGGACGAATGTAACATAGATGGACGGTTTATTTTATGTTTCGGTCTTCGGACACGGAGTTAGGTTGGCTAAAATCAATTAAAGTTTGAGTTACATATGGAAAGGGGTTATTTTCTATACCTTATCACGTTATGTTGTAGTTAATATATATATTGGGTGTTTCACTGTTGTAGACTCAAAGTTTGGAGTAGAGGTGAAAAGGCAAATTACCTATTTTTAGTTAAACTTTTACAAAAAGTGATGATACTATGTAGTAAGGGTGTCAAACGGGTCGGGCCGACCCGGCCCGGCCCGATTAGCTAACCCGGCCCGATAAGCTCTAGGGCTTTAGGGTTCCGGGTCTCGAGCCCATTTTTTTGTTAAAATGGGCCCGGATCAAGCCCGGTTCAGGCCCGCCGGTTAATCGGCCCGGCTCGACCCGGGGAAAAAAAAAATTGGATTTTGGGTCAAACTAGCCGTTGGCCCAACGGCTATATAGCCGTTTTTGGGTCCAAACGGCTAGTTTGGGCCCATTTAATAAAAAAAAATAAAAAACTTTAAAAAATATTTTTTAATCCCCAAAAAAAATCTATAAATACCCTACAACTTCAAATCATTTTTCACACAATTTTTCACTCTCTCAAATCTCATTCTCTCTCAAATCTCAATTCTCTAATATTCAATATATTTAATTTCTTAAAGTGTTCACTTTAATTTTTTAATTTTCGTTTACAAAGTACGAGCGGAAGTTTCTAAAGTCGCAATCTTCGGATACTTCTAAAATTTGGTATTGTCGTTCCATCTCTTACGTTTAATTTTTATTTATTGTATTAATTGTTTAATATTTAATTTTATTATATTTGTGTATTTTGAATATTTTTAGTTTAATTTAATTTATATTATGGATAAATTAAAAAACCTCGCTGCTAAAGGTGTTAAAAAATTTTGTCCCGGAAGCGGTAGTGGTAGTAAAAAGCGAATTACTAGCGGTAGAGGTAGTTCAAGTAATGGATATACTCGTGTGCCTTCGCCTCCGGTACCGTTTGGTACACCTTTTGAGGAAGAAATAGGTGTAGGTGCTCAGGATATGGATTATGTAGAAGCTCAGGAAAATTACGGTATAGAAGAAGAAAATGAAGTAGATGCAGTTAATTTAGACGAAGATAATGAAAATATTGCTGAAACACCCGCAGTAGGAGATGCTAACGTTAGATCTGAATCAGTTAATCTCCCTTCCCGTCCTCCTAGTGCCCCAAAACCTCGTAAAAGAACTAGTATTGCATGACAATTTTTTGAACGTATATCAGATATTGAGGTGCAGTGCAATATTTGTCAACAAATATATAAGCATAGAAGTGGAGGCAACCAAGGGGGTACGGGTACGTTAATGAGACATATAGCTGAAGATCACAAAAGAGAGTTAAATATTGCAAAAGGTGGTGGGGATGTTGGTGGGTCAACGCAAACTAGAATGGACCCAACAACCGGTCAAGTAGCGAAAAAGTATAATAAATTGAGGGACAGGGAAGAAATAGCTAAAATGGTAGCTGTGGGTTGTTTGCCTTTTAGTTTTCCTTCTTCTGATGCTTTTATTCGTTATATACAAGCAATTTATAATCCTATGTTTAATGGTATTCCTAGAACTACTTGTCGGTCTGATATTTTTAGACTCCATTCACAATATTGTTTTTATTTATCAACATTGTTAAAAAATATTCAATGTAGATTGTCCCTAACTTCTGATCTTGGTCGTGTTGTAAATAAAAATGATTATTTAACCGTTGCTTGTCATTGGATGGATAGTAATTTCGTGATGCAAAAACGTATTCTTGCTTTTTTATATGATGAAGATCGTAAACATACTGGACAATTTATTGTTGATTCTATTGTTAAAATTGCCGGATATTATGGTATAGAAAATAAAATTTTATGTATTGCTTTTGATAATGCTTCTAACAACAAGACTGCTATAACAAAAATAAAATCTACGCTATCTCCGCCCTTGCCTGAAATTTTTCATATTAAGTGTGCATGTCATATATATAATTTAATTGTAAAAGATGGTCTTGACTTTTTTTAGCTTTATATTGAAAAAATTCGTCTTGGCGTTGGTTTTATTCAAGGAAATAATCGTAGATCGAGAATTAGAGAATTTAAACTTAAATGTTAAGAAAATGGACTTACACCGATTTTGATGCCTGAGGAAATTGATACTAGATGGAATTCTACGTATGAATTTCTAAAAACTTGTTATAAATATAGAATTCCTATTACACTAGCTTTTAACCAACATTGCGGTTCATTTGCTGATTCTGCTGATTGCATGCTACATAATTCTGATTGGGTTGTAATTAATGATCTTGTTAAGTTTTTAGAAAATTTTTATGTAGCTACGGTTGAATTTTCCGGTGCTTACTATCCTACTGTTTGTAATATTTTGGCAGATATAGCCGATATTTCTGGTTTGCTCCAACAATATAAAAATAAAGAAGGTTATAAAGAAGCTGTTGGCGCCATGTTTACGAAATTTAAAAAATATTTTTTCCCGATTCCCCCTATTTACTTGGTTGGTGCTATGCTAAATCCGTGCATGAAATATAATCATATGTGTCACTTTAGTACTCTTATTTATACTAACTTAGAAATAAATACTAACCATGATTCTGAACAAGTACAGCCTGATTTGTGGACGGCTACGACTGATGCAAAGGATTATATAGAAAAATTATATAATCACTATGTTGATTTATTTGATTCAGCCTTACCTACAAATATCACTCCAACTGTCGCTCCTCATCCTCCCGAGGAGCCATCATCTTCTAAAAGGCCGGCACATAGTGGTTTTTCTGATTCGTTTTATGATTTAAATTGTTGGAACAGTGTTGATGAGAGAACTTACACATCAACTTATCGGGAAAAGCTGAAATATTATCTTCGGACGGCACCAGAGGATCGCAGACGACGGATCAACACGCTGGATTGGTGGAGGAATAATGAATCACAATATCCTGTGCTTTCAAGATTAGCTAGAGATATCTTGAATGTTCCAATGTCAACCGTTGCATCAGAGAGCGCCTTTAGTCAGGGACGACAGCAGCTTGGAGACAACCGACACTCATTGGGAAGCAATGCAATGAATGTTCTAGTTTGCCTCAGAGATTGGATTAGAGCGGAAAGAAGAAACCAAGGAATGGAACCGGAGCCGAGCGACGAGCTGAAACTTGAAGAAATTATGACTTCACGGGAGAACTCAGCAGAATCAAGTCCAATGCATGGTTTTGCCCCCGTTGACTTCGATTATCCTATGCAAGTTCCCATTAATATTAACATGAATGAGTTGGAAAAAATAATGCATAATTTATAGATTTTTCATTCATGTAAATTATAAATTTTGGATCATTTTGCAATCAATAAAATTTCCCAAATTCATTCACTCCTTAGTCGTTGTTTTTTATTTTTTTTATTTAACGATTTAAAATTTTAAATTGAATTTCTAGTTTTCTACTTTAAATTAAAAACTTACTTCTAATATATTATTAATTTACTACCAAATATTATTAATTTATTATATTAAGTAGCATATGTTTTGTATATTTGTGCATATATCTTCTATAGAAGTGTATATTTAACGTATACATGTGTATATGTTTTATAAATTAGTATATAAGTATATCTATACATATTGTAATGTATATATAATGTAGTGTATTTTATAAGTAGTAGTATATATACATTTAATGGTGCGTATACACGTGTATATATCTTCTATAGAAGTGTATATTTAATGTATACATGTGTATATATTTTATAAATTAGTATATAACTATACAAATATATATTGTAATGTATATACATTATAGTATATTTCATTTAAAGTATTACATATACATAGAATAGAGTGTATATATGTGAATGGATCTTCTATAGACGTGTATATTTAACGTATACATGTGTATATATTTTATAAATTAGTATATAACTATACAAATATATATTGTAATGTATATATATTGCATATATCTCATTTAAAGTATTACATATACATAGAATAGAGTGTATATATGTGAATAGATCTTCTATAGACGTGTATATTTAACGTATACATTACTTTATGTTTTATAAATTAGTATATATATTGTAGTATATACTTTTTTTAAAGTAGTACATATATATTGAATGGTGCGTATATATGTGTATATATCTTCTATAGACATATATCTTTAAAGTATACAAGTGTATATGTTTTATAAATTAGTATGTAACCATATATATATACATATTGTTGTATATATATATATGTATATCACTATATTGTAGTATATATTTTATTTAAAGTAGTACATATATATTGAATGGTGCATATATATGTGTATATATCTTCTAAAGTAGTATATATTTAACGTATACATGTGTATATGTTTTATAAATTAGTATATATATATATTGTAGTGTATATATATATATATTATACTATTATAGCATATGTTTTATTTAAAGTAGTACGTATAGTCATATATAATTATATATTGAATGGTACGTATATATGTGTAATTGTTTATACTTTATATATTTTTTTAAAAATATATATTGTATATTGGAGTGTATATAGTGTATATTGGAGTGTATATAGTGTATATTGGATTTTTTATTTATTTTTTAAACGGGTTTGACCGGTTTTTAATCGGGTTTGATCGGGTCTTGGTGGGTTTGACCGGATTGGGTTAAGTGGGCCGGGTTCGGGTGGGTTTTAATTTTTTTACTGTTTGGCCCGGCTCGGTTAACGCCAAACCCGGCCCGGAACCCGGGTAAAATGGGAGGGCCGGTTCCGGGTTGGCCCGGCCCGGCCTGTTAGACACCCTTACTATGTAGGGTGTTGGTAAGTTTCCGAAGAATTTAGGGTAGTATTTGGTATCGTCGTTCAGAATGGGGTATTGGGTGAGGTGTCATGTCTAAGGCCCTAGACACTAGGTTAGGTGATGATATTATAGTTTAATTCAATTTGTATTATATGTGCATGTTAACTACTTTGTAATGTGGCTTGTTAGTGCATGTTGTTTGGTGTGGTCAATTCAAATGATTTCTATCTTGTTGTATGCCTTTGACATACCTTACTGATTATTGTGGAATGTCTTGATATTTGGGATGTTATCACGGCTTATTGGTGGAATAAGATTGGCAGACATTATGTATGGGGTCAGGAGCGGAGCCAGCCCTTTGTTGGGGGGTTCGTCCGAATCCCCTTCGATGAAAAATATATCATTTATACATGATTAAAATTAATTTTATGTATCTATAGTAGGTGTTGAACCCCCTTCTATTAGGTTTTCTTCAAATATTGAACCCTCTTAGTTAAAATTCTGACTTCGCTTTTATCTAGGGTTAGGTACATGCACGAAATTTGTCCCACTACAAGTTATGTCTAGAGGGTGGTCATGACACCATAGCGTGTATGTACAAAGATCAGATGAGTTTGAAGGTTTCAAAAGTGAATTGGAAAATATATTTATATGTGTGGTACTTGCTTACTTTTCTTGATAATTGTTTAAGGGGTCTTGACTGGTTTGACTTAACTTGGTGTTTGGGTTGATTGCTTATAATTTGACTATTAATTCTTATTATTTCTTGACTTGTTTTATTATTTTGTGTGTTTAATGTTGAGTAAGGAATTCTGTATCTGTGGGATAGAGAGAAAAATGAGAGTATGTTATGAGTTAAATCGGGCCTAATGTTTGGGGACATTCAGATGGGTCTTCTTTATGTATGATAGGTGTCTTATTAAGGGTTTTCACTCAGGGAATTAGTAAAGAGTAAAGGAATTAGTTGGGGTTGATTAATGTATCTAATAAAATGCATGTTTTCGTTTGATGTGTAATCTAATTTGGATCAATCGTGATGTCTATCAGTACGTGTGGTTTGTACTGGTACTACTCTTGATATACCCTTTTCGGGGTATAGCCTTTTGCAGGAATCAATATTGATTTCATGATTATTGTGATAGTGATTCCTCGACAGCTCCCACTTTTCTTATCAATGATAGAAGTTGTGTCCAATTTTACTCTTCTCTTAGCAGCTCGTATACCTATTTAGACTATATACTAGGATAGTCTATATATTCCGCATTTGATTTTGTAACTTATTGTATTAAAGGTTGGTAAACCGGTTAAATAAAGACCTTTGTTTGACTTCTTACGAGGTTTGTAAGGGATTCTCTTATCTAGGTGGACGGAAATAGATGCTCTCATAATCTAATAGTTTGGGCTGTAACAATGGGTATAATTGAAAAAAAAAAAATTAATTATCTTTTGAATTCTTAAATATATCAACTATTTTGATATAAATTTTTTTTAACTAACATGCCGAATAATTTAGAACAGACAAGGTAATTACATAAATATTATGACATATTTAAAGACACAAATTTCAAAAATAGTCAGCAGTTATTTCTTACTCGGAGTAAATACTTTGTAGATAAAAATATCATGTCACATGATTTAAAACAAAGGAAGTACTTTACTAGGTGTAGGTGGTAGTTGATATTAAAAAAAAAGTTTTTAAAAGAAAAGTAGCTATTTTCTTTTTCTTTGCTATCACCTGTTCCGTAAAAGAATATATATATTTATTTTTTGGTTTCTCAAGATATCCCCACAGTCGGCAGTCGTAAGACTAATCCTTCGTTCTATTGTCAGCGCACTAAGCGATAGGGAACTGACCACAGAGTTTTCTCCATTCAAAAGAGGTGGGGATCGAACTCTCAATCTCTTGCTTAAGGGGTGAGGTGAACCACCACACCAACCATTGTGGTTAAAAGAATATATATTTCGATTAGCAATAATCATCATAAATTCGACGTAATAGAGGAGCACATAAAAGTTGATCTAAATTTGAAAGAATCAGAATTCACGTTTGAAAGTGAAATATAATATTAATGATAGACTAACTTGTGTTTGATCCAATATATAAGTGATATCATAATTAATGTCATGAATTCTCCAAAAGCAACATTTTGTGACAAATATTTCAAGAGGAATTATTGAGCAATGCCAATTTTCTTTCTCTGACAAAGCTTATGTGATGAATCGGGATATACAATTGGTATCATGATCAAATATGATATTTACTTAACGTACTGATTAAGAGATAAATTATACCTTTATTTTTAACTTTAATTTTTGACATAAAATAAGCAATTAATTCTAACCGAAATCAATAACATGAATGAATTATATTTAGGCGTATCATAAAACGAGAGGAAAGAAAAAAAAAAAAAGATGGATCATTGTACATAGGGGTGGGCGTTCGATCTGATTGTTTAATATCGGTTCGGTTTATCGGTTTTTGGATTGACAAAAATGACATCCATAACCAAACCGAAATAAATTCGGCTTGATTCGGTTTTTACAAATTCGGTTCGGTTATTTCGGATTTTTATTTCGGTTTGAAATATTAAAGTAGTTAGTCTCTCTTTTTCATAACTGAGCATTTACAATTGATGGATTTTTTTAGAAAAATTATTTTTTTTCAAACCTATTTTCATTCCCAAATATAAATTATTATAAATAACTCAACATGGATGAAACGAAATGAAATAATCATAAGCTTAACATAATACATAACGTCATTAATCATTACATATAATATAACCTTGCATAAATAGTTTACAAAACAACACAAAACTCATAAAAATAGTTCATGAAACAACATACTTTCTGCATAAATAGTCCATAAAACAGTCCAAAGTCACCAAAATAGTCCATAAAATATTTGAGTCACTAAAACAATCCATAAACAGCCTGCGGCGTAGGCGAATTTGTTGTTAAATGTTAATTGTGAATGTGAATTACTAAATATTATATATATATATATATAACATAATATTATATTATATTATATTATATATATATATATATTATATATAATAAAATATATATATTATTTATTTATTTATAAAATTTTGGTTTTTCGATTTAAATCGATTTTTTTTTAAACCGAAAATCGAACCGAAAAATCAAAATTCTAAAATTACAAACCAAATTCGATCCGAAAAATTGAAAAACCGAAACCAAAATTAAATTTCGATTTGTTTTTTTTGATTTTTTCTATTTAAACCAAAATATGTCCACCCCTAATTGTACAGACACACACATGGGGTTTGCTGCCAAAAATGTCATTTTGAAAACTATTTTGTCAAATAGACACAAGTTGTAAAAAATTTGTTATTACCCACTTTAATCCACATCATCACTAACTTTTTCAACTCAACAAATTCACCCACAAGTTTTATAATAATTCACTTTAACCCAATATTTTCAACTTGATAAATGCATCCACAAGTTTTTAATAATACACTTTAACCCACTCCATCATCCACCATTATATATAAAATATATTGGGTTTTCAAAAATAATTTTTAAAAAAATCCAATAGCTTAAAATAGAAGCTTCCATTTTCCTCCAAAAAACTCCGATTTCGGCCATTTTTTCGGCATTATTTTCCGACGATCAGCTCTAAATCAGTCCACAAACATCATAAGCTTGTCCATTGCATTCATTGTTACCCCATTTATTTGTTATCTTCTCAAACACACATTCCACCATTGTTAAAAAACTTTAAATCACTCACATTACTCAAAACCACTTTAGAAAGTACATTACAGGAGCTCAGGTGACTCCAGTTCATTTCTCCATCCCATAAACCCAACGATCGTTGATTTGAAACAATATTTATAATTTTAAGATTTTCGTACGGATATCTTCTTAGTCATCGATCACTCATTGTCAGTCATCGATCGTGCATATATCCCAACCTAGACCATAAGCATAATCGACCGTCGAGTAAAGCATAATTCTAAGATGTCTATTGCAGATTTTTTTTCTGATTTCTGGTGATTTCATGGGAGAATGGGTGGAGACTCCCAAATGTTGGAAATGAAGATCTTTTACCAAGATGACACTGCCCATTCTTGTTCGTCGCAACAGTTCATGCGCCGAATTGGTTGCAAGCGTAATGCAGAGCGGGGATTTAGATTGCGCGCCGAGCGACGTGGTGATTAGTTATCTAATGCATTCGAGGGAAAAATGTGAATCCTACGATCATAAATAACAATATACGTGTGCTGATGTACATGATAGATGTTGATGCAAATGACTTTAGCCCTATTTTGAGGATAAATGTTGTTGAGAGGTCCTTTGAAGGAACGTTGAATTCATCACCACCCCTACCTCGACGTTCGATAGTCTACGCCGATTTGAATGATTACGAGAACGATGACGATCATCCAATTAATATGGAAGATAATTCTATGCATCTGAAAAACGTTTCATTGGACTCGCAAGATGATAAAGAAGACTGTTAAACGGGATCACAACCAGGACACTCTTTCACCAATGGAATCAATTTTTATTGTGATCAAACAATCGCTAACAAAAAAGAGCTGAAAATGTTACTAGACGCAGCTGCGGCGAGGCGGTCTTTTGATTATTGTATGGAGAAGAGCTGCACCAAATTCATGAAGGTGAAATGCTTATCTCGTGGTTATGTCTGGTTATTGCGGGAAAGAAAGTACGAAACCTAGAAAAGATTTCGCATATACAAGTATGTCGAATTGCACACGTACGGTGTTGAACATGCCACCCGCAAGTATAAGAGAATCTCCTTCGAATTGATTATTTCACTATGCGTAAATCATTTTCGGGATGGTAAGGGTCCAAGCATAAGAGAAATTCAAAGGATTGTGTTTAAGGAGACGCATCGCGACGCAAGCTATTGGATATGTTGGAAAGGAAGTGTAATTACGAAGAACATCATTCGCGGGACACCAGAGAACGGATATGCTTGCTTACCGGCTTTTTTCCACATAGTGGAGTTATTGAATCCCAGGTCTTCTTACTCTATCATGGTAAACCGAATGGATGGATCGTTTATTTACTACTTTTTAGCATTCAGATCTTGCATACAGGGATATGCCCACATGAGAAAGGTAATTTCCATCGATGACACATATTTGTATGGAAAGTAAGGGGGTGTGTTGTTGAGTGTCGTTGCACAGGACACCGAAAATCATATCTTTCCAATTGTTTTTTCTATCGTGGATGAAGAAAATGATGCTTCTTAGACCATTTTCTTCGAGAAGTTGAAGTCTATAGTAGAAAATGAATCAGATCTATGTGTCATCTCTAATAGGCACATTAGCATTGCCAATACCTTCTCCTGTGTTTACAGTAGTACACATCATGGACTTTGCATGAGGCACCTCGCTGAAAATCTTCGTGTAAATCAACATTGTGGAGAACATTTTTATCTTTTCTACGCCGCGGCAAAGGTTTATACTGTTGACGAGTTTAGCGAGCATTTTGCAGAATTAAAGAATAATTGCCTCGAGGCAGCATATGTCCTTGAAAATGTACTTGGTTTTGAGAAATGGAGAATAACACACATCCCTGGCAATAGGTACGATGTGATGACCATAAACAGTGTCGAGTCGCTCAACTCGGTGTTGTTGGATGAACGTGAGTACCCCGTGTCGCACATATTCAATTCAATTGCTAGAAAATTTGGTAAAAAGTTTAGGGAGCGGCATGCCTTTGTCGATGGCAAAAATAATAAATTTGTTCCTTGTCCGAAAAAAATCCTAAGGGATAATAAGAGTGTGAGTGATTTCTTGTATGTGACTAATGCAAATGGGAGTCTCGACCAATTCACGGTGTTCAGCAATGGTGTTACTGCCAAGGTCAATCTCTTGGAGAGGAGTTGTTCTTGTCCAAAATTTAAATTGGTGAAAATACCATGCGAACATGCGATGGAAGCTTTGCGAGCAAAGTACGGCGATGATGTAGGTTATGATAACTCCATCTATGAGTACTATTTGCCAATTTATAAAGCTGAAACCTATCCTCTCGCATACTTGAAAGCTATTAACGTTGTCCCTCCAGAGGCCGAATGGACTGTGCCACAAGAATTGCAAGACACTAAGATTTCTCCACCCCCTCTACAATCCCAAACTCAAAAGAAAAAGAGTCAAACGCGTTAAGGGCATCGGTGAGACATTCAAGACCAAAAGGAGGAATAGGTGTTCAATATGCAAGAAATCCGAGCACAAAAGAACCACATGTTGCATGGCCAACAAATCTTAGATAGGCTTTTTTGTTTAGTTGTAAAACTACTGTTTTATGGGATAATTGTGCATTTCTGTAGAATTTAACGTTCAGTTGTAATCAACTTAAAGCTTTGTCTATGGTAGATAACGTTATTCTACGGTATATCGTTCACACGGTCTATAAAATATCATGTATTGATTATATAATTACTCATCAAACACGCTATGTAGGTCTTTTTACCATCATATCTCTCCAATCGATGCATTGAATCATTTTTCCTGTTCCCATTTAATTAAAAGTTGTAAAAACGTTTGTTCATAAGAAAAATTACTGGTATACGCAAGCCAAGCATTTTCTATTCTCACACGCGTCGACTGACCATTGGGTGGAAATATGAAAGGACACCTTCTATAGGTCTATAAGTAAAGTGACTATTTTTATGTAAGCCTTCAGTTGTCCCTAAACCCAAAACATCAGAAACCCTCTTCTTCTTCCCCAAAATCGAAATCATGTCTAGTTGCCGAATTACCCTTCACCCAATCAGACGAGTTTCCCCTCGTCATTATGATTTGATTCTGTTACGAAATAATTTTGATCGGCTTTTCCACTGCCTGGGCGAAGTGTAACACTCCATATTCAAGTATGTGTATTGGCATATTCAAGTATGTGTATTGGTCTTATTTATATGGAATTAATTTTTTTATTTTATTTATACCGGAATTTGCCCGTCGATGGTTCCATGCGAAGGTTATTGAATAAGCTTTCCAACGATATAAAGATTTCTAAAACCGGATAGGTTTCGGATATAATCGAGCACGTTCGAAACTATAAAACGGTGGCTGGAATATTTGGGAATAGTAAATGTGCAGGAAAATTTCCTGCACACAAACTACTGAGGCCAGCTGAATTTTTGGGTCAACTTCGAACGATCATAAATCTCTCAATATAATGAACTGAGAGAGTTGCGACCTATGAAAAGAAAGATATTTGAGTCTTCTTTCCAATGCAATTAGTTTCATCCAAATCCAACATCTGAGTAAGGAGTTATACGCGTTTTACTTCAGCCTATCAAAATAGATTTTTAGGGTCAACTTCAAACGATCATAACTCCTTGTACAGGACGAAATGGGTGGCCTACTTTATATGAAATGAAATACCTTTGAATTATATTTCCAACGATACCAATTTCACCCAAATACGATATCGGAGCAAAGATTTATGGTCGATCTACTTTAGCTTATCAAAACAATCCACCAAAGGACAGATTTGACATTATTTAAATTTTAAAGGCATTTTGGTCATTTCCTATTATATTATGGACAGAAATATATGTATATATACATGTATATGAGTTCAAAAACTTATTTTCATCATCAATCATTGCGAAAGAAAAAACCCTAGCCAAATTTGACCTTTAAATTACTTTTGATTCAACCGTAGAAATTCCAAAGTAATTTGATAACTGTGTTTGTCATCTCGAGAGCTTCGAACGACACCTATTATTTGTGCAAACAGGATTGCATAATCAAGAGGTGAATTCTAAGGTATTAATATTGTTTGCCTTTGTTCTTTTCCATATGTATATGTGTGATAGAGGATTATATGTATTGGTTGTTATTGAAAGGTGATGGAAATAGGGTTATGGACTATTTTGCATGGTTTGGTTGTATTGAATTGTTGAAGGTGGATATGGTAATTGAGTTATGGAAGGTGGATATGGTGATATACTATTGAATTGATGATTATTCATGTCTATGGCTCAATTTGGTTTAATGGATTGGTTGGAAGGATAAATGAATCCAAACTTGATATTGGAGGATGTTGTATGAATATGCATGGCATGTGAATGTAATTGGAGTATAAGAGGGTTAAAGTGACACCCTTTATGGTGTAATTAAGGCTTAATACTTAACCACTAGTTTGGTGAATTCAAATAATTGAATTGTGACGTTTGGTTGCTAATACTAGATTGCTATATATGTTCATTGTAGATAAGTAATCCGAAAAGACAGGAAGTCCATTTGGGACTAGTATTGAAGGTTGAAAGTCAGGTATGTAAAGCATACTCTATACCATATCTTTGGCATGAAAGTGAACAATTGTTCTATTAAGAAAGTTTCCAAAGTTATTCAATAACATGTGATCCATAATGGTTTTGTATGATGTCCTACGTTACCAATGAACTTGTTTCCACCCTAAAAGATGTCAAGACATTCCAATACTTACTTGTTTTCCAAATCTTACATGTTTATTGCACTAATGAATGTCAGAAGGTATCCGATTACTCAAACAAGATCCATGTGCTATTAATGACTCCAAAACGCTTCATTGATATACCAATAAGTTCTTACTTCATTGTTATGGCATTGATGACTCCAAAACACTTCATTGATGTGCCAATGAGTTCTTACTTCATTGTTATTGCATTGATGGTCTATTTATATGTCTCTTATTGATGTATCATTGTTTCAAAGTATCAAAAATGCGGTGGCGACCGAAATAACAATCTCAAAGATTAATTGAACTAAGTGATAAAAGTTCTCTCTTATCAGGTGGTATCCCAAGGGCATAAGCCTATCATGGGTCGATCCCTATTTATGTGTTTATGGGTAGTATCCCAGGGGCATAAGCCTATCATGGGTCGATCCCAGTTGATATGTACTGGAGGTAGCCTAATGGTCACAGTACAGTAATGATTACAAAGATGATAAGAACGAAGGTAAAGTGATTGAATAAATACAATGTACAGGTTGTCACAAGTTCTAGTAAGTGTGGTCCACTCCTATTACGATTTATTCACTTGTTTCTGATTTCTATTGAGCTCCTATATCATATGTGATTATCTACAGCTTTACATACTCAGTACATATTTCGTACTGACATCCCCCACGGGGGACCTGCATTTCATGCTGCAGGCACAGGTATCTCAGCTCATACACCGCACAAGTAGGAGCCAAGATATCCAGCTGCTTTTGGTGAGCTCCAGTTTGATTCGGGACTTTCCGTGTCATATCCAGTCACTTTTGGTATTATGTAGAAGTTAGTTGTATGGCGGGGTGTGTCCCGACCTTAGTTAAACTCTGTGTATTGTCTAGAGGCTTTGTAGACCTAATGTACAGTCAAGGTGGTGTTTTGTTAATAAACGTGATGGATCCAACGGCCAAGTATTGTATATACATATATATATGTGTGCTCGAGCTTATACAGGTGATTATTTCCTTTTATATGCGACATGATGCTGTTCGAATTTCGGGTTGTCATAGAGGTATGCATGGGAAGTATAAGGTTATGAGCTGGTTCTCCCGGGCCTCCTCGGTTATGGGTGCCGGTCCACCCCAATAGGATTTGAGGCGTGACACGAAGACCGAGCATACTTGGAGTGTGTGCTCCGACGTATTGCTCGTTTTCTTCGAGAAAATCTGGAGAGGCTTGGAATGGACGGCAACGACTAGGAATGGTGAATCAAGAAGTGAGTGGATGCATAGTGGTTGAACAAACAATATCCTAAGAATAATGTTTGTCAAAGCACAAGTATGGTTTGAGGATGAAGATAGTATTTGATGACTACCCGTTTCACATACTCCTTCAATCACCACCTCCAAATCAAAAGAGTATGTTGAATGGATAGTGGTTGAACAATCATCATCCTCAAAACATACTTGTGCTTTGACAACCATTACTCTTAGGATATTGTTTGTTCGATCACTACTCATACACATACTCCTTAATTCACCACCCCTAATTTATATAAGCTTTAATATGATTATGTGACTTGTTTACTCTCCTACATATGTGTAGAAACCCACACTATATTTATTTTTAATTTATTTATTTATTTTTAAACAAAATCTAAGTGTTGGTATATAGCAGAGGTCTATACATAATCAGGAGATCAATCGATGCACTCCTTACGGCGTAAGTCTATGATAGACTAACCAAATTGATGGACCCTCAAAGCACAAGTATATTTTTTACTGTAATATTTTTATTTAACATATTATTAAGGGTCCATTGAGTACGAGTGTCTACGGTAGACTTTAGTATCTCGTTGATGACTGATATAGGTCATGATCTGCGACAGTCTATTAAGTGTCACCAACAGTTCAAAAAATATAATTGTTGTTCCAACGGTAACAAACGGCTAGTTTTGTAGTCCGTCAGTGTTAACACTTCTTTTTACTTCATATATAATGTCCTTCATCCCTCATTATTTTATTTCATCCACTCTATTTTTATTTTAAAATTCTACAATGTCTCAAGCATTCCAAACATTCAATTCTAAAAAGACTTTAATTTGTCATTGTGGAAATGCGACTGTCTTAAGGACGTCACGCGCGGACTCAAATCCAAATCGTAAATTTTATAATTTTACAATTACAAAGGTGAGTCGTGTATGTCTTTTTTTATAAAGTTAAGTAAATCGTTAGGTAATTATTATTTTTTTCTAGGATAATGGCGCATGCTCATTTTGTAAATGGCGTGACGAGGTATCACCTCCAAGCAGTCCATCAACGTTGAGTTCAGGACCCGAGACATCAAATTTTTATGGCTTGGCAAAATTTAATATACTACAAAGGCTCCAAGAATGCGAAGAAAATAGAGATTTTCTCATGACTTTGTTCAAAGAAGCAGAAGAGCAGAGGGATCATTTGAAAGTGTTGCTACATGACACCCAAACAAAGAGGGGTCAACTAAAACAAAAGTTAATTTTTATCGAAGAAAGGGAGAATGACCTAAAAATGATGTTATGTTCTATAATGCTAGTATTCGTTCTTTGAAAAGGTGTAACATGGATGTAGTGATATTGAATAAATAAAAATACTTCTATTTTTCTATAATGTTAATACTGATTTTCATAGAATCATAGTTGATCAAACAACATATCAACCTAAAACCGAGTAGCATGGTATTGATAGACCATGAAAATAGTGTACGATAGATTAAATATGCCTTCTATGATGTCAACTATACACACTATCAATTATGACAACACAATGCATATTCAAATTTCATACAATAATACAGTTTCATTGAAACAAATTTATTGCAGAATCATAACAAATTTCATAAAATAAAAGAATGTTTCTCATATACTACCAACAGATCCTTCAACTTTCATATTTGTCAAATTAAAAGAAATATTTTTCATATCCTAACAACTGATCATTCAACAACACATTAACAATATTAGCATTCAAATATCTTTTTTCCCATTTTTCTCATCAACACAAATGTTACTGTTGATTTCATCAACGATATTCATGACCATATCATTTTGGTCTGTTTCTTCTTTTTCTTCTTTCTGTTCTCCTTCTTCTTTATCTGCTACTTCTTCCTTTCCATCTTCAGCTTCATCTTTTTTTTCTCAATAGTTGTAGTTGTTGTTTCATTCTCACCTTGCTCTCCTTTTTTTTCAGCAGCTGATGCTTCTTCAGCTTTCTTTTCTTCCCCAGCTTCTACTTTTTCTTCACCTGCAGCAGTTGTTTCCTCCTCAGCTTCTTATTTTTCTTCGTCTGTTGCTTCTTTCTCAGCTTCTTTTTTGTTAGCTTTTTTTTTTCTTCATCAGCTTTTTCTTGTCTTTTTATTTATTTGCTGCTGCTTTTTTTTCCATCTTCTTCTTCTTCTTCTTCTGCAGCTGCTTCTTTTCTACTTTCTTCTTGTCTCTTATCTTCTTCCATTTCATCTTCTTCATCCTTCTTTTTTTCTTTTTTTTCCTCTTCTGCTACAACAGTAGCCAACTCATCCATTTCCTTCTTTTTTTCTCCTTTTTCATTCCTCTTCAATTTTTGAAGGTCCACATGCACTATGTCATCATATTGCAAAATGTTACTAATATTTAAGGCTGAAAATTCATTAACTACATCAATTATAAATGAAGTTACCCCGCTCATGTTGTCTCTCATCATTTTTCTTCAGTCTTTTCTCTTTGATATAGGCAGCAATATCCAACACCATTTTCTCGAGCATAGCAACACGCTTATGAAGATCCACAGGGGATGAGGTACCCGCTGTATCTTTGAAGGTGCTCGAAAAAGCATCATCGCCAACACGTACTCCAATGGGGTTACCACCCAAATCCCCGTCATCATCATTGTCCTCATTTGAAGTAAGGACAGTCACCTTTTCTAACTCTTTCTTCAAGCCATCGAGAACGTTATTCTTCACCTCATCCATACATGGCTTAAATGTAACCATGTAATTCATCTTCATCTCATGAACAATAGAAATGATGTACAGGTGCACGTTTTACAAAAAAATCAATTAATAATTAGATAACATTCGATACAACAGTAGTATTATTGCATAATAAAAAATAAGTTCATACCTCGGTAACTTTTCCTTTATACTTGAATGGATCGCCTTCGATTATCTTGTCAGTTTTTATAGTGTGCCATCTCAGAATGCGGGGAATGGAAAAGGGCTCATCCATTGATTTTTCAGCAAATTTTCCAAGATAAGAAAAGGCCTCATAGATCCAAATCAGTAAGCAATACAATAATAAAAAATAACTCAGAGTCTATGATAGAGTATAAATGAAACACAAATCTACGATAATCTCACTAAAGGGTTGATGGTAGATACCATGAATGTCCAGGAAAATCCGATTAGAGCATAGGATGCCTTTTGTTTCTCATCAAATACTTTCCTCTGCTTCTTCAGGTCACTTTTCTTCTTCAGATAGTCCATAGTCAGTTGAAATATCTCTTTCCCCCACGGATAACTATCGAAGAAACTCAAAGAATCGACCATTTGAATCAGTTTTGTATCTACAACCTTTGTCGAATTTTTTGCAAGCAACATGGTATGCAAGAACCACAGTAAACAACACTTAAACTTCTGCTCCTCGTTCAACTTATTCTCTCTGATCAGGTGTAACAAGTTGGCCGTCGTAATGTTTTTATTTTTCATCACCTTAAAGTAAAAATTCTCCCCCTTGGCTAACACCTTCTTCATTTTTTATTCACTGGGGTATGATGAGCAGTTCTGCCCCGTGATCAAACAGAACTCTTTCAAGATAAAATAGGTAGGCTTGTTGTTAATGCAGAACCACATCTCATGACGCATCTTATCGTTCTTGACGCATCATAACAACAAATAATGGACCGACTACCCATTGAATTTAAGATGTTCCCGCAAGTTTCTCAGGTGTTCAAAACAGGATCACTTGAATCTTTTCTTCAACTCCTGGTCGACAAGAACTTGCTTAAATTCTAGATAAACAACCATTCTTTATCTGACTGATATCTTTGTTGGGAAAGATCCAACCTCATCCATTATCGTTTGAAGGTCATACCGCTCCACGAAAACAAACCTTGAAAGAGATGGTACGGACAAAGGATCATTATCCCTATCAGCATTGTTTCTTTCAGTTTCCTCGCTCTCTTCACTGTCACAACTAGTACTACGCTTGGCAATATCTTCACTAGAATCGACGTATTCGCTTATCTCCTTTAACTCCGAATCTGATTCGGACACTGTCCCTTCAATTTTCTTCCTTTTTGAAATATTTTTAACTGCCTCAGCTTTTATTTTTCTACTGTTACTAGAAGAATCAGATGGGGTTCCTACTTTGTGTTTAGGAAGGGTCTTTTTTACCCATTTTTAACAGAATCTACACCTACAGAACAAATCTGTCATTTTCAGTTCATAGACCACAAGTCTACCAACATAAATTACTTAATGCTCAAATGAAAACCCCCAAAAAACTAAGAAATATCCCACCATTAAACAGTTTATTACACAAAAATATAATAATTGAACCAAAATCCAACATGCAGTATCAAAACTCAACTATTGCTGAAAATCAAACTAGTTCTACAAATCAAACTAATTAGCTATTATTCTTTCAATTTTCACTATTTCAACAATCATATTTTAAAAGAATTTCATACATCTAAAAATTGATTTCAATCTAGGGCATTCTAATTTCATAGACCACGAGTCTACGGACAGAAATAGGTCACTGTTTGAATCAAATTGCCAAAATTACTCTTAAAATAATAGTTATCCCACCATTCAACACTTCATTGCTATAAAAAAAATCATAACTAAACCAAAACTCTTAAATAAAAGTTTCAAAATTCAACACCGTGATCAATGAAAAAATCTGTTAAAAATGCCGAATAAAACCTCAACCATTGCTTCAAAATCAAACTCATTACCTATAAAATTCTCATTTTTTACCTACTTAATCAACCAAATTCGAAAAAATAATTTTTCTACATCACTACGAATCGATTAGCAAAGAAACTCGTTTAAATGGATCTACAAGTGATCACAACTTGATTTTAACTAATCTTACGAAGCAACGAGTCCTTAGCAGCTGGAGAAGAAGAAGAAACGAAAATGATATTTTGGGAGCAAGGTTCTCGAAAGCGGGAGTTGGGAGAGAATTGAAGAGGAGAGGGAGGCTTTTTTTTTATATTGGAATAAGTGGAGGGTGTTAGATGTATAATATTAAATTTGTAAAGTTGTAAAAATGATGAAATAGTCCTTTAGCCCACGTGTGGGCCTCATTTTTTCAACGTTTTCCCACTTTTTACACCCTAACCCTAAAACTTAAATAAATAAAAAAATTAATGGGTATATAGCAAAATAGTTTTGGATAAGTATCTTTTTGCCAATTTTTCCCCACACACATGTGATCATGGTAATTAAGGTTCATTTGAACATTTTAATATTTTAATTGAATATTTTAATTTAAATTAGAAATTATGCTTCCAATATAAGCAATCCTTATTTTTTTCGTACATATACATATTGTCTATTTCGATAAACAATAAAAATACAGAAGTATTTATTTTATGAAATGGAATCTACAGGCTTGATCTTCTCTCAACTGTTAATTAGAAGATAATTTATTTATATTTGAGTCGAGTCTTGGTGATTGTCTTATGAATGAAGTCAACAATAATTTTTCATTAATTATCTTTCAGTGAAGTTTCTACTATAACAATATCTTTTTATTTTAATGCCAGATTCCAGTTCTATAAAGACTTTGATTTTTTCCAGATTCTTAGCTATTTAAGAACTCAATTATGCCATTTAATTTTATGAGTAATTAAAGTCAAAGTTTGCCTTGTGTTTCTTAAGTTTGTTTACATTTAGGCGTTTGGATGATATTTTGTTGAAGTTAAATAAAACATATTTTAAAACTGAAGTTGAAAAAGAGTATTTGAAGATCAAATTTGTGTTTGTACATAAATTTTACTTGAAAAAAAAAAGTTAATTAATAATAAGTGAAAATTATTAATTCACTTGAAATACTCGTCAAACGAGTTTTTCAACTTCAAATCTCTATTTCTAGTTGAAATAACAAATCAAAGTATAGACTATAGAGGAAATTTAATTTACAAATAATATCTAAATTTAAAGTTGAAAATAATGAATTATTTCTACTTCCAAACTTTGAGTCCGATTATTTTGGTTGATTACGCAAATGTCTACTTTTTTAGGTCATTATTTAGATTTTTTATCCCTATTTTTAGAAATTTTGTAAATATAACCCTTAATGGAACAGAAAAAATATTAAATTATCCTCTGATCTATAAATCTCTCTCTCTATATATATATATCTATATTTATAATCTATAATCTATATTTATATCTACTAATTTAATCACACGTATCTCGCACGTGTAATCTATGATTATTTAAGATTAGACGATTTTATCTATTGCCAAGATTTTTAATGAAATACAAAAAATTCAAATCATTTCTCGACGACAACCTAAAAATTACACGAAGGGATAGTTTCTTCTCTTAGTAAGTGTAAACCTTAGTACCAAATAAAAATATAAACCTACCACTTTCTCTTTCTCACCACCTTCTCCTTCAAGAATTTGATGTAGTTCTACATGAAAATCTACCAACACTATTAAAACACCTTAATATTTTATGGTTTGAAGATCGAGAGTCAATATTATAGGCAAATTTTTATTCAAGCCAAATAAATTAGTGGTTATTTTTAGACAGGAAAGGAGTTGTAAATAAACAAATTTAACTAAAATAGAATAATTATACCAAATTGACGTTCAACCGCACTATCATATCCCTATACAACCCAACTTCAAATACCAAATAAATAACTAAATATTAGGATTACTTAAAGTAAATATTTAATAATATTAGACTAAAAAAAAAAAAAAGATAATTTTATCTATTTGAGAGTCTTTTGATGAAGAACAAAAAATTTAAATCACACTTTTAAGGATATTTACACTTATATTTTATTGTAAGTACATATATAATTTACAACAGAAGTTTTAAGTAGTTAATGGATTATCATTTTTGCGTTTGTCATGCAATACCTCTTTAGCTTGTTGCTAGAGGCTAAGATAGACGCATCGATTTGAACCATATTTATAGTTCGATTATTTTTTTTAAAAAAATTATACTTAAAATCTTTCTTTATTTTTAAAGTTAAATCTTTAGAAAATTGTAGATTACTTACTTAAAACTTTTAAATAGTTTATATCTATATCTATATCTATATCTATAGGGCCTTAGAAATGTTGTTTGAACTTTTTGCTCTTCATTAAAAGTCTCTGTTTTAGATAAAATTATCTTTTCGCTATTTTTTTAATATTTAATATCTAAAAATTAATTAAATGTAGTTATGGTAAAATCTTTTTTTATTAGAAGTCATCGAATTAATGACAACTAATACGTTTTTCTTTAGTTAAGAATTATAAATCAACTAAATTTGATATTAAGAAGATTTGAAAAATCTAAAAATAAATATAAAAACATTAGAATATGAAAAATTTAAGAAGTATCAAATTTTTAAAAATTTTAAATACGTAATAAGAATATAATCAATGATATGTAAAGATATGACTTTAAAATTAAAAAAAAAAAAAACATAGCACAAAAAATAATCATACCACAAATATGACGACAGAAAGGGGAAAAGGTACTACATGACAAATATAAAAGTGATGATCCTTCAATCACTTAAAATTTTTCGTGATAAAATAAATATGTGTTTATACTAAAATACTATATGTTATATTTATATCAATATATTAAAGCACGAAGAATCTTTAAAAAGTGATTTGAACTTTTTACATTTTATTAAAAATCTTCACAATAAACAAAATCATTTAATTTTAAATAATTAAATATTATATATGTGAAAGACATATACGATTAAACTAATATTTATAAAAACTGTAGAATACAACCTAATATTTTCTCATAAAATTTTTAGATCGACGCTTCATATGTATTGGTGGACCATATACTGATGACAGGAAATACTTTTTAATATATTTTGCTTTGGAGCTGTAATCAATAGCATGAGTAATACCTTCACCTTTTCTTTTTCTTTTTCTTTTAAAAAAACAAACAATTAATCTTTTTTCTTTTCTTTTTTATCCATCACTTTATAGTAGTCTTATGTCAAAGAGCACTTGGGTTATGGCCTACTTTGGTCCGAATAATTCACACTTTGTGTCACGTAATAGCTGTTGAAAATGATTTAATAATATGTCAAACCATATAATGGTGTGTGTATGTGTGTAAATGGGAGGTAAAAACTTTTAGATCAATTAATCAAAATGAGTGGAACTGATATATCATGTTTCTATGGAAATTGCAGCCAATCATGCACTTTTTCCTAAATATTTGTATTCTAGTATTGTTTATGTCACTTGTGACCAATCCAACACGATAATATTGTTATCTTCCTTCTACGGGTACTAGAATCTGTATATAAGCAACAGAAACTTCAAAGAAAGTTCATGTTCAAGACAAAAACTTATGAAGTTTCTTAACACCTTCAACATTAGAGTATGAATAATCTATCTTAGAAGTGTGTTAATATTCAGAAAAAGATGAAACAAAAATTTAGACCAAGTCCCCCGACTTCATGAAGTGTCCTTAAGGAATAATTTTCCTCACTGTACCCGAGGTTATGGAATCTTCCTCCCAGGACAAAATGACCTTCAATCCGAACAATAGCGGTACCTCAAATTGACGGATTCTACGAACTCACTTAACAGTTTGATTGATCACACAGACTATTTGAAGACAATAAGAGTTTGTGTTTCAGAAATTTTTCCATGTCTAAACCTAACCTGTGGGTGAAAGCAAATTTATATAGCCATAACATGCCTCTTTTGAAAAGTGGCAATGGTTCACTTAAAAAGGTGTAACCTTTCCTGAAAAATCATGTCTATTCGTCCAAACAGTGTGTCTTTTCCGAACAAGCATGCCTTTCCATGAATCAGTGTGTCATTTTACTGAATGGTTGCATCTTTCTGAAGCATCAGTTCATAACATTGCATCAGTTCAGTTCGAAACAGTGAATCAGTTCATTGAATACATGCATATAAATAGAGGATAAAACACAGAAAATTTTTCTGTGTTTCTGTCATTTTTCCTTTGGTATATTCGGATCAAATTTTGATCAAATAAATTTTGTCCAAAAAGATAGATCTCATCGATCGATCATTATCCAAATCCGAAGCCGAGCCAAGCGAGCGACGACAACGACGGTGCGAGGCACCACCTTGTTCTTGCCTCACTATCCATGTGGAGTAAGTATTCTTTATTAAAATCACTCCAAAGTTCTCTTCTCCCACCAATGTGGGAGATTTAGTGAACTTTCTAATTTGGGAGTACATTTTCTAAATTAGTGTCTCCTTCCGTCCACCATTTTTCTCTTCATTTTCCATTCACACTTCTTCTATACATATTGAACCCAACAATCCTCCGCATGAATGGAGAATGACTATTTTTCATAAAAGTTTTACAGACAAGTATGTGATCATCTAGCAAAGACTGATTGCATCTGGATAAGTGGGTTTTCCTTTGAACTTTCCGTAGTGAACATGCACCGGATACACTCGGTCAATCGGTAGATTTGATATCTTTGAACCGTCGAGCTTTAATGTACACCTAGACAACACATGTCACACAACCAACCTTTTATCGTTTATGGTTCTCACGGTTTTATTCTTTTCAGCCATGAACACGTCCCGGTTTCATGAGAGCTTAGAGAATAGGCCTTTACTAACATTCTCTTTGAAGCAGCTTCCACTTCACCCTCACTTAGGTGATTTCTAAACGTTCAATCCTATAGATTAAACTATTTGGTCAAATCTGTCAAATTTAGATAATCACTACAAGCCTTCACACCATAAGTCTTATCCTCGTTTACTAAACATTGTCTACATCACGAGTTGGGTATTTGACAATGCTGAACCTGTCAGACACAACTTTGTTTGATCTCCTTGAACCTAGCTCTTAAGATCTCCAGTTTGCTAGGTAGAGTTACCGCCATGCTGACTTGTCCTAGGCCTTAAACCCATTCCCTTGGATGTTCTCTCAACTCTTTCTCTAGATAGGCCTTTTGTAAGTGGATCCAACACATTATCGTTGACTTCACATAGTCAACAGTGATAATTTCATTAGAGAGAAGTTCTCTAACGGTGTTATGTCTCCGTCGTATGTGATGAAATTTACCATTATACATCATGTTCCCTTCCCTACCTATTGCCGCTTGGCTATCACAGTGTATGCATACTGGTGCCACTGGTTTGGGCCAATACGGAATGTCTTCCAAGAAATTTCGGAGCCATTCTGCTTCTTCACCGGCTTTATCCAATGCGATAAATCTAGATTCCATTATAGAGCGAGCAATACAAGTCTGTTTGGATGATTTCCAAGAGACTTCTCCTCCACCTATAGTAAATACATATCTACTTGTGGATTTTACTTCGTTTGATCCGGTGATCCAATTTGCATCACTATATTTTTCAAGTACCGTAGGATATTTATTATAATGCAAGGCATAATCTTGAGTGCATTTAAGATATCCCAATACTCTTTTCATTGCCATCCAATGAGTTTTTTTGAGATTACTCGTGTACCAACTCAATTTACTAATAGCGCATGATATGTCTGGTCGTGTACAATTCATTATATACATTAAACATCCTAATACTCTTGCGTACTCCAATTATGAGTCACTTTCACCTTCATTCTTTCGAAGTGTAAAGTCACATCCAATAGAGTCTTGGCAATACCGAATTTCATATACTTGAACTTGTCAAGTACATTTTTTATATAATGAGACTGTGACAATGCCAACCCTTGTGGAGTTCGATGGATTGTTATACCTAAGATCACATCTGCAACTCCAAGGTCTTTCATATCAAACTTGATCTCGAGCATTCGTTTTGTTGTATTTATGTCAGAAATGTCTCTGCTGATGATCAACATATCATGCACATATAAACATACAATGACTTGGTGATTTGGAGTGTCTTTAATATAAACATATTTATTTAGAATTTGTTTGCCAACATAGTTTGGTTAAACTTCGCATGTCATTGTTTTGGTTCTTGCTTTAGTCCATACAATGACTTAATAAGTTTACACACCTTGTTTTCCTTTCCTGGAACCACAAAACCCTCAGGCTGTTCCATGTAAATTTCTTCCTCCAATTCTCCATTTAGGAAAGCGGTTTTCACATTCATTTGATGGATTTCAAGACCATATACCACAGCCAAGGCAATTAACATTCGAATCGATGTTATCCTTGTTACTGGCGAGTATGTATCGAAGTAATCAAGACCTTCTTTTTGTTTGAAGCCTTTTACTACAAGTCTTGTCTTGTATTTTTCAACAGTACCATCCACTTTTATCTTCCTTTTGAAGATCCATTTAGAACCTAAAGGTTTATTTCCGGGAGGAAGATCAATCAATTCCCACGTATGGTTGCTTAAGATTGAATCAATCTCACTATTGACTGCCTCTTTCCAAAAGGATGAGTCTGACGACGACATCGCTTCTTTAAATATTTGAGACTCATTTTCTAAGAGAAAAGTTACAAAATTTGATCCAAACGTAGTAGAAGTTCTTTGACGTGTACTACGTCTTGGATTCTCTTCATTATGTACATTCTCACTTAGTTCATCTCGAGGTCGTTTAGACCCTCCACTAGACTGTTCATGTCTAGTTTTATACAGGTAAATATTTTCGAAGAATTCAGCATTATCTGATTCAATTACCGTATTTTTATTTATATCCAGATGTTCGGATTTATGAATCAAAAATTGACATGCTTTACTACTTTTAGCATATCCTATGAACACACAGTCCACAGTCTTAGGTCCTATCTTAACCCTCTTAGGCATAGGAACTTGGACATTTGCTAGACAACCCCACACTTTGAAATATTTTAAGTTGGGTTTCCTTCCTTTCTATTTTTCATAAGGAATTGACTGTAGCTTACTATGGGGAACTTTATTGAGTATACGATTGGCTGTAAGGATAGCCTCCCCCCACAAGTTTTGCGGTCAATCGAAATTTATAAGCAAGACATTCATCATTTTCTTCAAAGTTCGTTTTTTTCTTTCCATAATTCTGTTAGATTGCGGTGAATACAGGGCCGTAGTTTGATGGACAATTTCATTTTCTACACATATTTCGGCGAAAGGAGATTCATATTCTCCGTCCCTGTCACTTCTTATCATTTTTATCTTTTTATCTAACTGATTTTCAACTTCAGTTTTATATTGCCTAAACGCATCTAGTGCAATCGTCAATAAAAGTTATGCAATACTTTTTCCCACCACGTGATGGTGTTGACTTCATATCACAAATGTCAGTGTGTACTAAGTCTAAGGGATTGAAATTCCTTTCAACAGACTAATAAGGATGCTTTGCATACTTTGATTCCACACATGTTTGACACTTTGATTTATTGGACTTAAAGTTCGACAAAACTTCTAAGTTAATCAGTTTCGTAACATTTTGTAATTAACATGGCCTAAAAGTTCATGCCATAAATCATAAGACTCAAACACATAAGAAGAATTTGAACTTTTATTTATTTCAACATTCATTACATTCATCTTAGAAAGACCCTCGGTGAGATAGCCTTTTCCTACATATATTGCTCCTTTGCTAATTATAATTTTTTCAGAAACGGTTACACATTTGAATCTGTTCTTGTCTAGAAGTGAAACAGAAATTATATTCCTACGTAACTCTAGAGCAGACAAGACATTGTTAAGTGTCAAGACCTTTCCTGAAGTCATTTTCAAGCATATTTTTCCTGTTCCTTCTACCTTAGCAGTAGCGGAGTTATCCATGCAGATCATTTCTTCTAATTGAGCCGGAGCGAATGAAGAAAATAACTCTTTGTTGGCACATACATGGTGGGTGGAACCAGAATCCATCCACCACTCGTGAGGATTCCCCACCAAGTTGCATTCTGAGAACATAGCACACAGATCATCACATTCTTTGTTGGATTCAATCATAGTTGCTTGATTATTTTTCTTGCCTTTCATCGGGGCACGACAATCCTTGGACTTGTGGCCAATCTTTCCACAATTGAAGATTTTTTCCTTGAATTTCTTCTTGGGTACATTGCTTTTTTGTTCAACTTTCTTCCTTTTCTTAGAATTGTTTTGGTCATCTTCCACAATATGTGCTCCATTAATTGTAGAATTCCCTTTTGACCTTCTCTCGACAGTTTTATTATCCTTTTCAATACGCAGTCGAACAATAAGATCTTCGACAGTCATCTCCTTGCGTTTATGCTTCAAGTAGTTTTTGAAGTCTTTCCACATTGGTGGTAACTTCTCAATTATCACTGCTACTTAGAAAGCATCATAATCAAACCTACAAAACAGTTTATGTGAGTATTAAGAACCTTTTCAAGTTGTTCAACTAAGGTATTTTTCAAAGATATACCTTCCATTAGGAGATCATGAATGATTATTTGCAATTCCTGCACTTGAGAGACAACCGATTTGTTATCTATCATTTTAAAGTCCAGGAACCTTGCAACAAAGAATTTCTTAATTCCTGCATCTTCTATCTTATATTTTCGTTCTAGTTCCCCCCATAATTTCTTCGATGTCTTAGTTCCACTATAAAAGTTATAGAGATCGTCTTTGTAATACCCCGAGACTCTAACCAATAGTGCAACCATGACTCAAGATCATGAGAAGTAAATTATAGTACTTTGGTTGTTTTCTGATCTAGGGTGATGTGTATTAAGGCCTCAAAGATGTCCTAGCGATTAGGTGAATCAAAACATCTCTTACCGATTGAATTCTTGAGAAGGATTTTGGCATAGCCAACTTTAAACTAGTATATCTCTTTCTATCCTAAGAATTTTTGAGCTCATTACCCACCAACAGATAGATAATTGAATTAGCTTTCCAACGATATCAATTTCACCCAAATCTGGTATCGGAGCCAAGAGTTATGACCATTTTACTCCTGCATGTCAGGCTGGAAAACTGAGTGACGACATTTTGTGATAAGCCGTCACAAGTGTGACGACTTATCACCAATGTCGTCAGCCTTAGGCAGATTTCCACCACCAGTGACAATATTTTGTTATAAGTCATCACACTTGTGACGACTTATCACCAATGTCGTCAACCTCAAGCAGTAAAGCATAAAATCCACCCTTTTGTGACAACATTTTGTGACGGCTTGTCACAAGTCTGATGACTTGTCACAAATGTCGTCATCTATTTTTTCAGCAATTAAAGGACGTTTTTGCAAGGGTATTTTGGTCCTTTTTCATCTTTTGGAGGCCCCTATATATATGAGAATTCCCATCTAAACCCTAATTTCTTCATTATCTCTTCCAATTCTCTTAAGAAATATATCTAGGGTTTTTATTTAAGGACATTAATCTTCCAAAAATCATCCATAAATCTTCAAGATTTCCTTAAGAATCAAGTTCCTCATAGTGTGGGCTTCGAGAATCATTTATTACAAGTGCGGATAGAGTCTCAAGCACTAGAATTCATCCAATTTCAAAGATTAAGGTATGTGGGGTTTTGAACAAGAGCAATTCTTTCGTTCTTGTGCCCAAAGCTTTGATTTCTATCATGGATTTATATGATTTTGCAAGTGGATTTATACCCAATTACTTCATCATGAAATTATGAGAATATAAATTGTTCAAGCTTTGTTATACATGATTATTTTGCTATTCCCAAGTTATGACTTGATATTTAATATTGTAAATTTCATATTTCTACCATGAGTTGATATTTCAAGTGCTTTCAAGATACGTATCAAGTTTTAAGCTTGCTTATGACAAACTGGATTATTGAGTATATTGATTCATGAGATTGAGTTGTTACAATGAGTCTTGATATTTCCTCAAAGTTATTGATGTTGTCATGATTTAATGAATTGATACATTTTGATATTGAGAAATATTGATTTGATTTGAGTTGAGTTAGGAATCCACAAATTGATTATGATTTAATAAATGAGAAAGAGATTTGATTTGGTCTTCATGATAGACCTTTATGATATTTGTGGTGTATTTCCTAACGCGTTCTGAGCTTGTGTCTGGGAGTAGTATTTAGCACCGAGCGGGAAATGTGGTATTTCTCCGAAACTACGTACCACCGTAGGATTGATATTGATAATTGTGGGCCAGAGACCGAGTATGAGATTGTGATCACTAAATTTAGGTTGTACTCCCTGGCAAGAGCACGACGCTCCCGCTAATGTGGGGTTCTCTCCTTAAGAGGTCAAAACGTTGGACTTCATGTAGCTCACATGGTTTATGTCGGTTATAAAAACCTCCCATGTCCATAAAAGTTGAGTTTCTTGAATTACCGAGTCACTTCGAGTCTTGAGTTGAAGAGTTGAGTTATTTATGATGATTTATGAGGTTTTTATCATATCATTTATTTACTATGAGATCATGAAAAGTATGTTTCAATCTAACTCAAGCCAAGTGAGCCATCATTGTACATATGCATATTTTTATGAAATTGATGATGATATTTGTATTATTGCATGCACCCCCACATACTCAGTACATTCCAAAGTGCTGACCCACATGTTTTCCTATGGGCTACATTTTCTCGTAATGTAGGTTCAGGTACTCAGCCGCAGCCGCGTTAGCGATATTCGAGTGCCTCAACTACGTTCCTTCAGTGGTGAGTCCTCATGGTTCGAGGATCGTGTCTATATTTTTTGTGATATCATTCTACTGTTATGGCTTTCAGTACTGTTTGAGTCAGTTGGGGGTTTGTCCCAATGGCTCCTTAATTTTGATGTATAGAGGCTTTGTCAGACTAGAGGGTTGGTATGTATAGACATTCAATATATTTTGGTTGTACAGTCTAGTATTCTCCAGTATTTCTCTTAAACCCGATGTGGTATATCTCTTTGTTGTGCGTGACTATTGTTGAATTGAATTTCTTGAGGTAGTGTCTGGCTCCGAGGGTTATCTTGGGGCTATGTATAGCCCTAAGCACCGTGTGGCATCTCGGGATGAAATTTCGAGGCATTACAGTCTTGGAGGCCACTCAATATATAATTCCTGCAAAGGAAGTCTGAATGTTTCCAAGCCTCTACAATTATGAAGCGTTCTTTGTCTGAGGTTCCCTCGGGTACCTCAGGAGCATCCTCACTAGTGAACTTTTGGAGACATAAAGTGGTGAGGTAAAAGAACATCTTTTGCTGCCATCTCTTAAAGTCGATGCCCGCAAACTTTCCGGGCTTCTCCGCTGGTGCCATATGTTGTGGTGCATTTACGCAGCTTGTCATAGCAATGCTAGTCGCCGCCACAATCGTAGCATCATCATGCATTTGACTTTCAGTTGTCATTTTTCTATCACCACAAGACAGTAAATTTAATATATATAAATACTTATTAAAAAATTGCAGCAACTTTAAACACTTCTTGTTTCTAGTTAACAATGAAGTTTTTATTACTTTCAATTGTCAACCTAGTGATCTTTAACTTGTGATGAAGATTTTATGTCTTCAAATCACTAGTAAAGTTCAAACGGAGTAGAATGCTTATAGCTTTAATCTCCAAAAACAAGTAATATAGATTCTAAAACAGTAAATATTATTCCTTAAGATTGTTATCTTTCTTCTACGGGTACTAGAATCTTTATATAAGCAACAGAAACTTCAAAGAAAGTTCAAGTTCAAGACAAGAACTTATGAAGTTTGTTAACACCTTCAATACTAGAGTATGAATAATCTATCTTAGAAGTGTGTTAATATTCAGAAAAAGATGAAACAAAAATTTAGACCAAGTAAGGAATCTTCCTTCCCCTCACTGTACCCGAGATTATGGAATCTTCCTCCCAGGAAATTGACGTATTCTACGAACTCACTCAATAGTTTGTCCAAAAAAATAGATCTCATCGATCGATCATTTTTCGAATTCGAATCCGAGCTGAGCGACGACGACGGCGCGAGGCACCACCTTGTTCTTGCCTCACTATCCATGTGGAGTAAGTATTCTTTATTAAAAACACTCCAAAGTTCTCTTCTCCCACCAATGTGGGAGATTTAGTGAACTTTCCAATTTGGGAGTACACTTTCTAAATTAGTGCCTCCTTCCCTCCACCATTTTCTATTCACACTTCTTCCATACATATTGAACCCAACAAATATCTCCTTAATCGTCATTGAAAGTTTCTCTACTGCCTAAGTTAAAGATAATGGCGCCATGTAGTCTTCAAATCATGGATTCATCTCTAAGTATTATAGATTTTTGTGGTTTGATTCGTTTCTAAACCTCACGTATAGTGGGAGTTTTAGTGCATCATGCTGTCGTTTTAGTATATAGGTGACATCAATTCTATATCAATTACAAATACTACCTCCGTCCTCTTTTACCTGTTCACTATATAAAAAATAGATGTCTAATTTTTACTTGTTCATTAAACTATTAAGAAATAATTTATGTTTATACTTATTTTACTCTTATAATTAAGTACTACATTCATTTTCCAACAAGTGAATATATGTAGGTTATACTAATAATAAAAAATAATTTGCTAAAATTATCACTTTATTTTTTTGAAAAACGTGCCAAGTCAAATATGGGCGAGTAAACATAGCCGAAGGGATCAATATGTTTTTAGTTAGATATGGTCCTCTTCAAAAACTGAAATTTAAAATTGTTAAACAAAACATATTGTTGATGGGAGATAGGTTGTTGCAATTGAAAAATACGGGCAATTAGTTCCTATCAAGTTTGAATTTAGCTAGAAAGTGATTGTAAGAATAAACAAACTTTGACCAAAAAAAAAAAAAAAGGAATAAACTAACTAGGAAGGATACGTTTTGATTAAGGTCCTTCTAATTATGACTTAATGTATCTCTCCAACAACAAATTAAAATGTGTGTTTTGGGTCCTTTCATATGAAAAATGTGTTATATTTGAACTATATTTAGAAGTATTTTATCCTTAAATATGAAGTAATAATAGTGGTGTAACATACAATATGAATAGTTAAATAGTGAGACGAATAATAATTCTATTAATCTATAAATATTTACAAGCGGATGAATAAATACACGTTTTAAGTACATAATCGAAGATTAAAGGTACATAGTCAAAAATCACAAGAACCAAATAAAATTCGCCAATAATTGAGGGAACCAAAAATATTATTAACCTTACAAAATAATAAAACTAAAAGAAAATGCTCTAACCAAAAAATACCAAGTTATCAAAATGCAACCTATCTTATCTTTAATAAAATAATAAGCAAAATAATTAGAAGAAGTCATCTACATTTGCTATTTCCCCAAAACTATGGAAAATTTTAAAACACCTTAAAACAAGGAAGAATTTGGAACATTCACAACACATTGCATTGAATCTTTAACTTTAATTTAGGGTCCACAATTCCACAAAGCCTACCGTTATATTTTCTTTTCCTTTTTACTAATTTAATAGGAATGTCATTTTCCTCCCTAAAGTTTTTGAAAGTACTACCGAAAAAAGCAAATTAAAAAGTTATACATCGTTTTCTCATTTCATCATCACCACTTAGGCTCCATTTATTTATTTTTTAGATTCAGATGTCTGTATCTGAATGCACATCTGAATGATTAAAATATTTCTCTAGATCTGAAAATTGAATGATTAAGACTGTTTATTTTTCAACATCTGAATGTGCAAAAATTTTTTATTTGTATATATAATAAAATAAAAAATATAATTCAAATAAAAAATTAATTATATATTAGAAAAGTATGTAATTTAATACAACAAAATTATTATTTGATTGAGAAAAAATATTTATATTTGTTATTGATAGTGGAGATGGTTTATAATGGTGATTGCGGTGACAATGATTGATGTTAGTGATTAATAATATTGGCGGTGATAGTTGTGATGGTTGGTATTGTAGTGACCGTTATGATGGTGACGATTGATGGTGGTGGTGGTAGTTGTGATGTGACGTTGCTTGATGTTAGTAGTTTGAGGTGTTGATTGTGTTGGTGGAAACATGAATGCATGATGGTTGATAATGTGTTGGTGCTAGTTGGAGATGTTTGTAGTGATGGTGGAGATGGTTGTTAGTAGAGATAAATTGTAGTGATGGTAGCGGTTGAAGTGGTGGTAGAGGTGGCGTTACTAGTGACAATGGTGGTGGCGGTCGAAGAATGTGTGGAGGTAGTGATGTATTAGTGGTAGTTAGTGGTGGTGCTAGTTGTGATAGATGAGTTGGTCGATAGTAGGGATTAACCGATAGTGGTTGATGATGGTGTTGTTGTTGACGGTGGTGGTAACGGTGAATATAATTAGAATAATAGAGGTAGTAGGTGTGGTAGCGGTTGACAATAGTGGTTGGTAGCGATATTTGTTGTCGATGATGGTTGTGGTGGTGGAGGTGATTGGCGGTAGTGGGTGGTGGTTGACAGTGGTGGCGGTGGCAGAGGTGGTTAGTGGTGGTGACTGTTGATTATGAATAGAGTGGTGAATATTATCCAATATCAGAATATCTTTTCAGGCCTATTAAGACTTGGTTTTAGATCTGAATGATTAAGACCTATTCAGACCTATTAAGAGCTAAAGTCTTAATAAAAAACAAATGCACTTAATGGTCTGAAGTGTGAACCATTCAGATTCAGACCTCCATTAAGTGCAAACAAATAAGGCCTTAGTCAAGCAACAAAAGAAAAAAGAAACAGATACTAAAACTAGTTGCAATTTTTTTTTTTTAAAAAGAGGACGAATAAGAAGCTAGCACTATAAATAAATAAATAAATAAAAAGTAAAATTTATTACTTCGTATTCCTACTTTTTATTAAACTAGTTTAACCGCGCGTCTCACACGTATAATTTTTTATTATTTAAAATTAGATGATTTTGTCTATTGCTCAGAGATCCTTTACAGTTTAATATAATAATGTACACATAACATATACCACTAGATGTTTTAATATTTTTTTTTTTTTTTATATTTAAAATTTTTCCTTATTTTTAAAGTTAATTCTTTAGAAAATCTTTGATTACTTACTTAAGACTTTTAAAAAATTGGTACTTCTTATATTTTTCTTATTTCAACGCTTTCATATTTATTTCTTGATTTTTCAGATCTTCTTACAGACAACTTTAACTGATTTAGAATTATTAAACTAATGAAAAATGTATTACTTGTCATTAATTCTAATAAGAAAAGATTTTACTATAAATAGTTACTCAATTTTTAACTTTAAAATATTAAAAAAATAATCAAAAGATAACTTTGTCTAAAGGGGAGACTTTTAATGAAGGGAAAAAATATTTAATCTAGGAAGAGCGTTACTTATTAATAGATCAAACAAATAATTCAAATTAAATCAATTAAGAACATAAATTCAACTAATAACACAAAATAAATCTATTAAGAATATAAGCTAAATTTCTGACATAACAATTAATATTGTGTTTAAATCATTAATAAGCGAGCAACAATCAACAATACAAAAAAATAGAGATTTTATAACGAATAAGCTAGAGCGAGTTGACGAAGAGAACCTAAAGAAGATAACCTGGAGAAGAGACAAAATTTAAAAAAACTGTCGCTGAAAAAAAAATATTGTGGGAATGAAAAAAAATAAAAATTTACATGATTTTTATAAAAATTGGCAAAAGGTACATTAAAGCCTATTTTATATGAAATGGAAATTGTTGTTTATCAATTGTTGGGGTTTTATTGACCGTATTTTGCATGAAAAAGATTAGTGTAAATAACACAAATACCAACCCTTTTAGAAGTAATTATACTCTCTCCCACTTTTTTTAATTACTTTACTCTCTCTCCCTTTTCATATACATAAGATACGCGTCATATACATAGCATCCTATGAATATGTGATTTTGTTATTGTCGTTAAAAAGAAAATAACGGATTCCCTTCCTTTAAGAACGCTATTAACTCAACCAATTAATTAAATGGATCACTGCTTTCCTTAAATTATGTAACAACTTCTGAATTTTAAATTTTGAATAAATCAAATACATTAAAAATAAATCATACGAAAATCACGCACACAAAAACAACTGAATCACTAATTTGTTGATAGTTTTGAAGAAAAAAAGTTGAATTGCGGACAAATCATTTTGAAAGTTTTTTCATTATAAATTTCAATAATACTTCTAAACATTTCAAGAACGATGATCACGTTCCTCAGGTGAGTCTTGACAGGCTCTGGCTTTTCACCCGGTAGAGCCTCCCGTTTCTGCATAAAAATGCTTCTACACGTAAGTGCGGGTGAAAAAGATATATCTGCCGATAGAAAACAAACACCGACAAGATATGGAGGTATATCGATAAAAAGATTACTGAATAAATCATGAAACCATCACACGTACATTCTCAAGATTGCAATTTTTTTTATGTGTTGAGAAAAAATGTCGATCATCTTTAATTCATGTCACTTATCATCATTATAGAATATTTTAAACATGAAATCTTCTTACTAGTAGTGTTTCTAAATCAATCGTTGTCTACATGAGCAATTAATCATATACATTAACGAATATCGGTCAGGACTAAGATTAAAAAGTTCTGTTGGGTACTATTGAGTCTAGTATGTTTTGCTCAACCCAACAACAACAGCATATCCAAAGGTTGATGGAGTAGTATATTCTAAAAGAACTTATTTAGTACAAATTCAACACTACAAGATTTCACCCTAAGTTGAGCATTTCCAGTGAATTGCTTTCCCCGATATACAAAAGACTTTCAGGAAGACCGAAGAAAAGGAGGAAGAAAAAATTCAACGAAACACTTTCATCAAGCACAAATTGTTGTGGACGTTGCGGACATGAGGGGTAAATAGGCATTCCTGCAATTTCTTCCCAAAGAAGAACTAAGTTTTAGTTTTCATAAACTCTTGAAAATTAATCACTTGATTATCATTATCCATTTTTAGTAATGACTTCATTGAACAGTTTTAGTTTGCTATTTTAACATTGAAATAAATAAGAGTTTTTTTATAGTTTATCATTTTTTTTGATGTATTTTTTTCTCATTTGTGTTGTATATGTGTTTGTTGGGATAATTAGTTTACCATTTTTTTTTATGTATTTGTTTGCTAAGATAATGACTTCATGCTTGTTTATTTGTAAAAAGTTAAGCAAATGTATATGTAAATGTTTACATATATACTGAATATATTCGTATTAATTGTAGATGACAAAATATTCTATCTATATTAATACATATACACGGATACAAAATTTAATATTTTAATATGAATCACAAAATAGTAGGAAAGAAAAAAAATTACAGTAAAACTTCTTTGTCTACTTATTATGTTTGAATGAATCAAGTTATGTCAAAATAATAATTGTATTTTGTATACTCAAATGCTATGTATATGAAGACATATACGCTCATTTAAAAGTATAAATCGTGTAACTGTTTTTACCATATTGTTGAAAACTTTTCATTTGTTTATGTATGTAAAGTTGTAATCCTATGTATATGTGGACCTATACATGCATACTAATGAACATCTAATAGATAAAAGGGATGCAGTAATACTATGCAAAGAAACTATATGCATAAATGTTATGTATATTAGACATATAAAAATGAATGTGTTATTAATATAGAAATACTATGTATATGATGACATATACACACAGTCAAAAATCTGCACTGCTGAACTTTTTCAAACTTGTTGAAAACTATTCATATAATTAGCCTTATCAACGTGTAAACATATGTATATGTATGCTTATACCCACAAAGAAAAAAATACAAAAATTTATTTTGGAGAAACAATAATTCTATGTATATGTAGACTAGTTCACGCATACAAATACATCAAAAAATCAGGTACAAA